>OZ010687.1:6977036-7476588 GCA_963932265.1 Thymelicus lineola | reverse complement strand
TGATGAAATTTGGCAGACATGTGTATTTCCGATGACAATACACGAAAATTAAAAAAAAAAAAAAAAAAAAATTAAATTAAAAAAAACGATTTTCAGACTTTAGACGCATAATTCTCTATGTTCTATTTTACGTAGAGACTTGAAATTTTCACAACTTGTAGCTAATTTTATAAACTAAACATTATTGAAATAAAAGCGTTTAAAAAAAAAATTTTTTTAGGATTCAACTTATTTTCCTTTAAATCAATTTAAGTGACTTGCTTACTGTTCCTAAATGCCTTAAAAATCTTTCAGAGTGCTATATTCCAAGTAAATATATGCGAACTGGTGCTCTACACGCTGACTTTGGTAGCATCAGTAGCAGCTTTCATTAAAATGAGAGCATTATCTTACAAACGAAAATCTCAAGGTAATAAAGTTGTTTCTATTCACTTCCTAAATAAATATAATATGTTAAAAAGTTTTCTCGATTTGAATTATTACTACAATAAGTTATTATCTACATTGACTGAATATGCTCGAAGATAATGACGTCTCTGCAGCTTAAACAAAATGCAGTTTGTATATTTAGAAAAAGTGTAAGAGTTAAATTAAAAGCTAAATAATTCAGTTATTGAAATCATTTGCTATGATATGAATTTATTTTTAACAAGTCCACAAATTATAATAGTTTGAGTAATCTATACTAATATTATAATTCGGAAGAGTTTGTTTGTTTTGTTGAACGCGCTAATCTCAGGAACTACTGGTTCGAATGGAAAAATTAATTTTGTGTTTTATAGCCATTTATCGAGGACGGGCTATACATATGCTATATAACATCATATATTGGAACGAAGTTTTGGAACGAAGTTCCTTATCGCGCGTTGTGAAAGGGGGCTAGACGGAAAATTACGACACTTTTTGATTTTACGAATGACGACACTTTTTTTGAAGTGATTCAGTGAGTTTTACAGAGATGGCGCTGTACAAAAAACTTCAATCGAAAGGAACTTCGTTCCATCCGGGTGTCCCTTGACACCTCTCATGTTTTTTTTAGTAGTTAGTTTTCTCCACAACTTAACGCCGGTGAAACAGAAACAACTAGTATTTCCATATTTGGCTGCTTAGATGGTGTTGTAGGTCCTAATCTATCTGAGGTCCTGATGAGATCTAGATCACAACATAACTGTAACTACTTTGTCATATTTTCAGCCGTCCTAGTCTTAGACACGTCACTCCTGATCCTAGCACAGTTGGGTATGTTCGTGTACTGCATGTTCAGCCTGATCGGCTGCCATCACACATTAAATGCCAATCATGGAACTGATCTCACTGCATTTTTCTCAGAATTCTTCTCTTTGATTCAGGTAAATTACCTTCATTATGGATTAATTATTTATTATTGTTATAGATTAAAGATTATTCATGTTAACATTGATTTTAAATTAATTTTTTTTTCTATATTCATTTTGATAAGAATTTTTTAACCTTACGACATTATTCGACTATTAGTTATTATTTTGTATTGATTTTATTAATTTTGATAAGTATTTTTTATGATTTTATTATTATTTTAATTTTATTCCATCCTGACATTAATTATAATTGTAGTTTTGTTAGTATAATCTAATTTTGTAATTTTATCAACGTAACTAGCTATTTGTAAAGCATGTTGTGGTTACCAGTAATTGTAAGAACAGTAACAACTTGTATTACAAATGATGAAACTGTATCTTATGTTGCGTAATCCAGTAATAAAAAATGAATAAATAAATTATTGTTATTAAGACATTAAATCCTTAAAGAGCTTATTAGGATAATAGATGAAAATTAAAAAAAAATAAAGCTGTAAAATCGTAGTCTTAGAATCCTCTATTTAATTTGGTATTGTGGATGTACATATGTAAGTTATCTTGATTCCTCAACCAGTTCTTTAAAGTTTATTAATAACGCAATATTTAAATGCTTACACATTGATGATTAGGTTATAAAAAATGTTCGTACTAAATAAATGCTAATATTTATTTTCATTTAATATTTTACAGACAATATTCCAAACATTGTTCATTATCGACGCCTGGTGGAGACGCAGCAATACGTCAGAACACCGCAAAAATAAACCTGGTCGGCAGTTGGTTACCTTCCTGTTAGTGGCCAATATGGCCATGTGGGCTGTAAATACTCTTGAAAAGGTAACGTGAAAATCTCAGCAATTCAACCAATAAACATTAAAGTATTTTTGCGGTAGTAATCGGCAAATGAGCAACAGTACATAATAGACTGTCACTTAAAGAAACTGTTTTTCTGAGAATCTGTCCTAATGTGTATTTAGCTGTGGTCTTTGAAGACACATTATACGTATATATCGTTGCAATCAGAATATCTTGAAACATTGATTAGAATTGAAGTAATAGCTAACCAGGCGCATTCACTTGAAATGAAACCAGCACGAGTAGGATTTTTAATTAAGAGTGCGGAACTGATATTGATACTGATACAAAGTATAAGTAGGTAATAGTGGTCTTCAAAAGGTCTGCAGCCATTGCATCATTCGTTGATTTGCATCACGAGCAACAGGATTTGCTTGAAGGCGCTTACATCTCATAGCTAACTAGAAGTAGATAACTTAACACCCATTTACATCGAATATCCATTCTCAATGATAATTCATTATTTTTCATTATTTTTATGTTGACCTATTAATGAAATTTAGATTGGAGTTGCGGTTGTTTACATTTAATTTCTTACGAAAACTTGCTCATTGGAATTTTAACTAATCTTTGTAAAAGGATGTAACTCTGTTTGTGGTCATTTATTTGTTCATACTAGATGACAATAGACGGTTATGATTAAAATTCACGACGATAATTTGAGCCAAATTGAAGTAGACTTTGCCTTATTACTGGCCTACCCATTATTACTGGCCCAGATCAGCGGCGTAACAGAGTACGCATCTCATCGTAATTGAGAATGCTAAAATCTTAAACTCCAGACTCATTGAAACATAACACTAACTGGAGCCAATAACCGACTGCAGTCTCTTCACAGTCCTATTTGAAGTTTGTCATAGATGTCCATGGACGGCAGGAGCTGGTGCCACTGCAAGCTAACTTGCTATCCTGGCTTCAACCCATTAATGGCCCACTACTGGGTACGGGTCTCTCCTCTTGAGGAGGCCTAGAGTATATACCACCACGCTGCTCCAGTGCGGATTGGTGGAGGGGTTAGTGGCCAACCCGAGTGTCGGAAGTTTTCAAACCATCCGAGGGCCTCCAACATGGCTTAACGACTGCTATCATATGATAACAACCGGGACCGACGGCTTTACGTGCCCGCTTTACGTGCCGCTTGCTATCCTAATTACATGAAAAAACACCAAGCTACGCTCTAGTGCTGCCCCAGGGAGGATAGGTGGATGAGAGAGTTTTCATGCCGTTCGAAGACCTCCAACATAGTTAAAGTCATGTTTTCTGCTGTCTGGTTGCTACATTTTGCTAGCAATCAACCATTAAACTATTGACCGCGCCCGCATTTGAGATTCGAACTGTAAAACATTATTAATAAAAGCGGGCCTACTGCCAGATGGTTTCTCCATCTGAACAAGTTAATTTACCCCATTTGCAACTCCAATTCCGTAAAAATAAAAGCATACACAAGCTTAGCTTAGCTAGCAATCGAGATACGTAATGGTATTGTCATGTTCATATCTTTGTCACTGTCACGATAGGATTTCGATTGAGGATTATTTCAATGCAGTTATTCACAACAACCATGACTGATTGACATATTACAAATGGCAAATTTGCATACTGTGCCGTTTCCCTATCGACATCAATTAATATCGAATCGTAACGAAATGGAGTAAAATATAGTGTGGCTCTAATCTACATACCAATGGATGACCGTTGATGGCATTCCAACCTACTACTTACAGAAGATACTTATCACATCATGACTCTTTTGAAGTTATACTTCTTTTGGCGCATTTGAAAAAAAAATATGAGAGTAAAATTTTTACGATGCGTGCGCACACCAACAGCCAAAAAGCGACATGATGAAGTTAACTCCTGTCATTCAAGTTTCTTTGAACGTAGCGCGCGTACAACGACAGCCAAGAGGCAACATGATGAAGTTAGCTGATAACTGATTTCTTTTACAAACTAAGAGTTGTGGCATACGGAATGAAATCGTTTGCTATTTTTGTTCTGTTACACCAAAGAAAAGTATAAAATCATCCATACATACATGAGTAGACACACACGTTTTTCATTTTGTTTTAGTAATAGCGTGTATTTAGTTTTTAAACTATTAAATTATTCTAATGGTATTTTCTTTCAGAATCGTGCAGAATTCCGCCCAGCCCACCTAGCCTTCTACGGTCCCTGGGCTTGGACTATCATCACGCACGTCTCCATGCCGCTCGCCATCTTCTACCGCTTTCACTCTTCAATCTGTCTCTTTGAAATCTGGAAGAATAGTTATAAGACTAAACCTTTATACATTAATGTTTAAATAACGTTATTTATTAATATACAATTATACAATATGAAAACAAAATGTGCTTTTATTTTTCGTCCCTCCACTCTGTTTCTTAAACTTTGATGAAAGTTATTTAATAAATGAAGTACGTATTGTACGATGAATATTATAAAACGTACATGAGTACAGAGGTAAAACAGTTATTTATTAGCAAATCTGGTGAATAATGTTTCAAGTATTCATATTAATACAGCTACTGGTTAATAATCTTTATAAGATTAATTTGGCACCTTATGCTCATACCCTAACACACTCATACCCCCGCAGTAGGTTTTTTTTACCTGTGTCGCGGGTGGTATGGACGACGCATATTACATATCCTCGAAACCCGCGAAACCCGGGACCATTGATCAAAAAATTTACAAAGTAGGCAGGTAGTATTCAAATATTATTTAATAGTAGGTATGCACTTAACTAAGCACTACACATAGTTATCTATAATCTTTATTAGCATATCGAGTAAATGATACTATAGGTAAAGGTGAGAATAATCTTCATCCCCAAGGTGACAGTGATAGTTAATTTCCCAAATCATACAGACCAATAAGCATTACTTCGTCCCTCCTAAAAGCCATGGAGAAAGTAAACGATATCATATTAGAGACACCTTCATTTCTCTACATCCAAAGCAACATGCTTACCAGAAAGGGAAATCAATGGAATCAGTGTTGATTGCGCTGACCGACCAAATCGAAAAATCCCTCGAAGACAAAGAGATAGCTTTATGCTGCTTTTTAGACATTTAGGCTTTTGATAATACCCCAATTGACATAATACTGGAAGGTAAAAAAAGCCGAGGTTAATTTTTGACACCACGCTAGAAATAAAAAAAAACATGAGAGGTGTCAAGGGACACCTGGATGGAACGAAGTTCCTTTCGATTAAGTATTGTTTTGTTGTACAGCGCCATCTCTTTAAAACTTAATTAATCACGCTAGCGTGATTCAGAAAGTTGTACTGTACAGCGCCATCTCTGTAAAACTCACTGAATCACTTCAAAAAAAGTGTCGTCATTCGTAAAATCAAAAAGTGTCGCAATTTTCCGTCTAGCCCCCTTTCACAACGCGCGATAAGGAACTTCGTTCCAATAACAAGAGGGTGTCCACAAGGAGGTGCTATCACCCCTACATTGGACAATTGTTGTGGATTCACTCATTCAGGAACTAAACGAGGCCTTTCTGGACACACAAGGCTATGCAGATGATCTGGTTATTACAATTTGCGGCACCTGCCCGTACATACTGTCAAACCTCATGCAAGCAGCTCTTCACAAAGTGCAACGCTGCTGTCTTATTTTGGACTGTTACCCGTGCACCCACTGCATCAACGTTGGAATTTTAAAAATATCGATAAAAATTGCCGATAATTTTAACATGAAAAATAAAATGTTTTACCTGTCATAGTCTTCTACCGAAAGTACCAATAAGTAAGTACTATTAAATGTTCTGTGCAGAAAGTTAAGATATAAATTGTGAGATTTTTTACATAATGTTAAGTTTTATAAAATAAATTATCTACTTTGTGCAAGCGTAAATCTTTTATGACGTATGCAGCTTGAGCATAATAACTTAAACACTATCTTGTACCTACTTACTGGCATCTGATACTAAGATAAGGCGGATAAGTAGGTCTTAGGTAAAGAAGATAATTTACGCTGGGAAAAACGAAAAAAGCAATGGAGATCAAAATGTTGAAGTACTTGATAGCTTACACGACGTAACTGCGTAGGTTAGTTGTGATATGGAAATATTTTGATTAGCATTATAATAATTACTTGTGAAAACTTACGTTTCTTATAGATTTTAACATGGATCACTTTATTGATGAGGAAATCGAATGGTAAGTACCTAAAATTTAATAACTTACTGATGGTAATGGGTAAAACTTTTGCAATTTGTTTCTTAGAAGTATAAGTTTCATTATCTGCGACCATTTCCTACCAGTGTTACAATTAACAGTTATATGAATTATATTATTTAAGTAATAGGTATGCTTCTGCTCAATAACTGGTGTTTTTAAAAATATAATGAAAACCAAACAAATGAATAAAGTAATAAATATTAAATATTTTAAATAAAAAATTGCCTACCGGTTAAGTTATCTTAATTTTGTAATGTTACTATTAACCTAGTTGGAAGTTACTTCAATTATTCCACACTGGAAAAATATAGTTTATTAAGTTTTTACAATTTAATTTTAGTACCATTGTAAAGAGCGATGTAAAGGAACCAAAGTTACATATTTATTACGACCATGGCCAACATCATTTTCACCCTCACAGACAGACTAGCACAACATTGGAACGAAAGCTAAGACACAACCGGTAAGTTTTATAGTTTGGATTTCTATCAAGAGAGAGAAATAAATATAATAGCTAATAATATAAGATAGATAAATTATTTAGATTCATTTAATTTATCATTTTCATGGTTCCACAGAAAAATCGGAACCCTTATACTTTCTTTATGTCCGTCCGTCCGTCTGTCCGTCCGTCTATCTATCCATCCGTCCGTCTGTCGGTCCGTCTGTCTGTCCATCCGTCTTTCCGAAGCAAAGAAACCTGTAAACCTGGAAACCTGTAAAGAAAACTGTAATTTTGGATATAACACTCGCCTCGCTTTTAACGTCACTGCACACACAACAACTGACAAGACAGCTGGGTTGTATGGAGCTCTACCTTCTTCTATCCTTGACTGAAAACCGCTTTCAAATCTGTTAAATTTGTTTCTATAAAGTAGCGAGAACAAACGCACAGGTAGAAGTAATATCTAAAAATCGATAGTAGATAATAATATAATAGATTTTCTCTTCAAATATCGACCAAAATCAATTAGATTGCTTAAGTTATCTTATTTATATCCTCGACGTGATTACGAGGGTATTACGAGAATACCCTGTAGATAAAAATATAAAGCAAAGGCAAACTTTGTTTTTTTTTAAATAAAACCGAGGCAAGTGGCGAAGATCAGACGGCGAGTCAGATTCAGGTTGCTTAGAAGCAGACGTCTAATTAATCGCGCAGGGCCAAGGGGGTAGCGGTCGGGAGGACATGCGCCTCGTTAGGAGTACGTTGCAAATGACACCGACGGCGCTAATTGTTTATTCACAACGACACCATCTTTGAGTGTCACTGGCCAATCTCTGATCCACGATAAATAGAACGGAACAGAAACAATTCAATTCGATTAAGACAAAATTAAAAAGATTTTTTTTTATGTAGCAGTTTCTTGAATTCAACATGTTCCTTAAGTTTTCCTTATATCATTACTTCCCAGAATTCGATCCTTGTTAGTGACACTATCGAATGTTGTAATAATACAGGATGTGTTTATCTATAGGTACTAATATTATAAAGAGGAAAGATTTGATTGTTTGCATTGAATAGGACCAGCAGTGGACCTCCAAGGGCTGATGGATGGATGGATGGATTGAATAGGCTCCGAAATTACCGAACCGATTTGAAAAATTCTTTCACTGTTAGGAAGCTACACTATCCCCGGGTGACACAGGGTTCATTATATTTTTTTTTACTATTTTTTCCGAAGCGAAGCGAGGGCGATTTCCTAGTTATAAATATAGATAAACGGGATCGATTCCTGGTCAGGGTTATTAATATTTAAAAAATCTAATGATGTAGTTTTAGTTTTCATCAAAATCGGCCCGGAGACTCCTTTGACTTTGAGAATTTGGCCATCCGCTCACACTTAAAAAGTTCACCCTATAATGTCCAACCCAAATGTTAAAAGTTCTCATGTCGCCCTGTTATCTTACTATCTATAATAATCGAGACTGACAGGTTTACATGACCTGCCAAGCACGGTCCACGGAATAGATCAAATCGATCACTTATGATCGATCGACATAATGCCGCCGAGCTATGTTTGACTTCTGTGTCAATAATTAGAATATCTTTTTTAGTTTCAAGTTCAAAATAAGTAATAAATAAATATAACCGTTACTCGGATTCGATATTTCATTAATCTTATTCGCGATACGGTTATCCTTGCACTCCACAGCCTTACCTTAATACAAATTATCAATAACTAATTATTTACACACACGTTCAGACACACCGCACTGAGCTGATCATTGACGTTACACAGTTCATGATATACATTACTGAAATAAACATCGCACTTTGTGTATTTTAAAAGTAAATTGTGCTTAAATTGAAAAAGGATCTCTTTTTCCTCTCTGCCTTTCGCCATCGTAATGCGTTAATTGCCTGCACGACCACGATTTAATAAAGTACGCTTAAATAAATTATGTCAAAAAAAAACAAGGAGAAATCCAATCAAAATGCAGCTAAAGAGTGGAGGGAGAAGTCTGAGCTGCTCTCAGTGCCTGAGGATGAAAGGTGAGTCCGGCGCTTCATTAAATTTACTAGTCGATAATACTCGTCCAAGCAGCCTGACTCTCGGCACGGTAAAGATATTTGCCGTGCTCGCGAATAATTTTATACCAACACTCATTTTATTTTCATTATCAATTACATGACAAGCTTTAATGATTTGTTTATGTCCAAGCTAAACAATGACAGCTTTGTTCGTGATTTTTCCAAATAATTATAAAATATTGCAAATTAATTCAATTAGTCGATAATTAAAACTCAATTAATTAAGGACTGGTGGATGTTTTGAATCGTTATTTTTGGAATCTGTACCTATTAAGTTCTAGTTCAAATAAGTTTTATAGACGGATGCCAAGTAATTCATAAGTATATAAATTGGTTTACTTTTCATTTCTAAAATTTGAACACATTTTGGAATAAAACTTTCTTTCTTCTCATCGTGGAACCTTTGATGTTGCTGGTGTTAACTGAAACTTAATCACTAAAGATCAGTTGGCTCGTCTGCTTATTTGTATTGTTTTGTATATTTACATAAAAAAGGCAAAACAAAGACTCTGTAGTCTGTACTTACCATTTTTTTTCTATGAATGTCCAGAGAACATCCACCACATTCACTACCAAGGCTCAGTATAGTGCTACCGTGCAGCAACAGTTCCAGCAATGACCACTTGTCTCAGTTGTCATATTCTGCCCAAGCTCCAGCAAAACGGAAACAGCTGTCACATGGAGAGTGAGTATACAAACCACTATCACACCTCATGACAACTATTTAGCTCAATCTCCAACAAAAAAGAGGTAATAACGTAATAATTCACCCCAATGAAGATCTCTAGAACCTACGAAATGCTTGCACCCCTTTCACAGACTTTTTAATAACGTCGATTGTTTGGAAAACAGTTACACCTGGTCAACTGATTTTCCCACGATATTTTCCTTCACAAAATAAGCAAATGAATAGACAATATGCGATACCGTTGAGTCCGATTCAATAACCAACATTACAATAATAATTATATAGGTATTAAAAATCTTTATTATAAAATGTAGAGTCAATTTTTTTCTTCATTCCTCATCCACAAAAGATTTACTTGACGATTTGAAATTAAATACACACGATATATAATTTTATATCACAACCGACAAGTATCTTTTACACGCAAACGGAAGATGTTCACGTTTAGGATAAGTCGCTGTGACGCCGTCTTCAAAGTAAAGATTTTATCTGATAAAATTCTCAACGGGTGTACTAATCTCTAATATATTATGTCTCTATTATATTAGAGGTTTGTCTAGAAAATCTAAAACATTTATTTAAACTTTGACATCTAGATTCAGAACTAATTGTTTTGGCAAATGCAATTTCGTTACGATACCATTATAACAATTTCATCAGTAACACAATTTACGGAAAATTATAATTTAGGTTCCGATACTAATTAATTGGATAATTAATTTTGTTTCAGTGAATCTATGACAGTAGTTCTATCAGCATTTTACGCTAAATTGTTAATAGTTTTAGGCATTGCATTTCCCGTCACAAGCACGATACAAAATGTGCCTAATACAAATATTACATCTGACGTGAGTAACTATTATTTTTGTTCTAATCTCATTGTTATATTTCTAATTAAATTACATTAAGAGAATTGTTGGAATACAAAATGTCCGAATAATGCATTGAAGTATAATGTCATAGAACAGACATCTCGAACAAAATGTGTGTCCCGCCCGGGAGGTTCGATTTCCAAAATTGAGTCCCCGTTGTCCTTTCAAAATCGAACGAATCCATTGAAGATTGAAGCCATGTGGCGCTGATGCATTGGGACATACGTGGTGTTCGCGGTGTCGGTTCTATACGCTAGTAATAATACTTCAATTGATTAATGTTAATTTCTACTGACGGATTTCTTTTGCCAACAAATATGCACATGAACCGCCTGTTGATAAGTGGTCTCCATGACTCAGGTACACCAGCAATACCTACTTTCTTTCTTTTTCTTCTCTTTTTTTTGGTTGGCAACGCATAAGTTGTGCGGGTTGTGCCCATGTTGCACAACCCGCACAACTGCGATGACACTTACCATCAGGTGGATCGTCAGCTCGTTTGCCGGCTATTACCATAAAAGAAGACGAAAGAACTCTAGCCACAGACTCTAGCGATAAAGAATGACGATCAATTAAATGTAATTTATAATGATGCTGAGCAGTATCATTAGTTTGGTTGAAAATTATTAAATCCCCAAATTACCTTCAACAAGGAGATACTTTTTTCATAAGTAAATAAAATTAATAAACTATTAAACATGTTATTAAGTGTGTTTGTTTTAGATATTCACAATGTATTTATATGCAGTGAGCATGATATTCTTAGCATACACTTTCTATCATCTTCGGATAGCTAGAAGAAATAGAGATGGTAAATATAAACCAAAGTTTTGTTGATTAAATATGTATGTTAAGTAGGTAAGTGAAAATGTTTACTGCAATTTAGTAATCCAAAAGGCAAAAGGTAGATAATCCAAGGTAAGCAAAAGGGTATCCAAGACATTAATGCCATAACTATTCTTTGTGTAAATATCTCTCAAGATGCCATAATATCTTTCCAGTATTTATAAAAATAATTGTTAATCAGTCCAATGACTTATCTGTCTTAGATAGATTGTCCCTATTTCTTTTATTATCTAAATTGGGTATATCTTTGGAATACCGTTTATGGTAGTGGAACAGGATTTAGCGAAGTAGGTTATTATTTTAACCTTTGTTTTATTATTTCTTACAGAAAACTCAAAGCACACTCGTTATGGAAGTTTGTACCTGCACATAGGTATAGCCGGTTTCAGCGTCGGCTCCATCATTTACTCTTGCCTGCAATTCGGAGGATACTTCGATCTTTCGGGAGACTGCAAATTAGTTATTGTGGCGATCAAACCAATTCTTAGAATAATGTTCTTGGCTGCTCAAACTGTGTTTATTTTTTCTTATACAGACGTAAGAAGCTATCAATTTTTATTTGCTCATTGATTTTATATTTCTTTTATTATTATTTTTTTACTCTTTGTTAACCATATACACGACTACAGAATGTCTTGAAATCTAAACGACCTCAATTACTAATTTAATAATGTATCAAAATAAATGAAAAACAATAAATTACATACCTAATTGTACATAATATAGCGTCGTGAATATTATGTAATTAGAAGATTGTATAGAAAATACTGCCCTAATTTATTTAATAGTATCAGGCAGAAATCCATTGTTATTAAGTTAGTATTGCTGCAAGCTAGACCAATACTAACTTAATGACTGTCCTAGTTACTAGTTATACGCAATATCTTATTTAAAATATTACCCTAATAAAACTACTACTTGAAAATGAAACGAAGTCAATCGTTATTTATTAAGTGATAATAAAATATTAAATCTTTGTGAACGTAGCTATCACACATATCCTAACTAACCCTCGGATCTGGCAATACGATAACTACAACATTTTAGTCAGTCAATAAGAATAAACATAAATAACAAATAACTGATACCCAGTTGATGAACGACTCACGTGCGAAGTTCATTTTATAAGTAAACAGATTTTCGTAAGTGTTAACAGACAAATACTCAAGAACTTTGGATTCAATTCCGTTCGTATTTTTCCACTTTCCATCATAAAATAAACTAAAACTCCAGCGTAACCAACGATACGACCCAATCAATGACCGATGACGACGCATGAAACGTGGATCAATCAAATAAAACTTTTTATTTTCAGATACTGGATCCTATGCGAGGAGTGGTTTTGGACAGATTCGGATTAATGCACTTAATAGCTACAAATGTATGCGAATGGCTCAATGTGGTCATACAAGAAACGAGAGATGATATATTAGCCATAGCTTATAATCACACTGA
Organism: Thymelicus lineola; assembly: GCA_963932265.1. Taxonomy (NCBI): domain Eukaryota; kingdom Metazoa; phylum Arthropoda; class Insecta; order Lepidoptera; family Hesperiidae; genus Thymelicus; species Thymelicus lineola. The sequence goes on along the minus strand of OZ010687.1, from coordinate 7,463,810 downwards.
AGACATTCTGAATACTAAAATTACATTTACTGATTTAATATTACCGGAAGAACCAAATAATATAACGTCTTCATTTTTTAACTCTTCTGATCAATCACAAAATATATCTATGGTGGCTAAAGTATGGACTTGCAACATTTCTGATATGATAACTCCTCTTATAAGGACTGTAAACCCATATTTGAGGCCCTGTGGAGTGGAGTACAGTTTGTTATGTTCGGTTATAATCGTAGTGATATGGAATGATCTCTGCACTGTTCCCGGATCGGTAAATATTCATCCAAATTAAAAATTAAATTCAGCCATGATTTTTTTTGTGTTTCGGTGATATTGTCTCACAGCCAGCAATAAGCAGATCTCTCCTAGTGCCTGTTACTGATGTCTATGACATACGTTAACCACACACATCGGATAGCAAGCATGCTATGTCAGGCATTAAAAAAATACTTTTGTTTATTTTGCCAAACCACGCTGTCTAAATTCGTCTTCAACAAAGTTACTTCTAGCCTTGTGTTCGGAAAGTTCTATTTCAGGCTTTTCAAAATTCAAAATTCAAATATTTTTATTTAAAATTGTTTACAAACATTTTTGAAAGTCATGCAAGCTACGCCAATGTTTCAACGAGGCCCTACTGTGAGAGGGCCCGGAAGAAGAAGCAACAAGAAACTACCGGGGTGTTATTTTTCCTACTCACAGTTACAGATAGCACTTATGGCAATTTATTTATTTATTACACTTTATTGCACACCAAATTAACAAATTTAGCAAAGCTTTACATTATTAATATGAATTGTGCACAAAAAGCGATCTTTTCACTAAATAGCGATTTCTTCCAGTTATTTCCATTTCAATAAAACGAGTAAAGAATTATTTCATAAGTACAATTTGTTTCAGAAATCGGTGAATAACGAGGCAGGGCCTAGCAAAGATGCTAACCAATGCTGTATTAGAGTGAAGTCAATCAATCATTTTTCGGTCGATTGTGGTAATGCTCATAAAGGGTTATTTATGGGGATAGCAGTTCTCGCTGGTACCATAGTCAGTCTCATGCTTTTCAATGGACTCTTTCACAACCAAAATCATGTGGAACTGGCATTGCTCCAGGTAAATTATACATACCTACCTAATACATTAATTGATAGATATAATTAGTACACGAATGACCGAGCTTTGCTCGGTTGCTTAACAACGCCATCTGCTGAAGTACCTTTAGTGTTGCTAACTCGCCAATAGATGTCAAGAAGAGTCTATTATAGCAGATTTTCATTGCCTGAAAACACGCATAAAAACGACATTTTTTAAAAATGAATCCTAGCTAGATCGATTTATCGCCCCCGAAACCCCCTGCGTACTAAATTTCATGAAAATCGTTGAAGCCGTTTCCGAGACTCCAAGAATATATATCTAGGTATATTACATACAAGAATTGCTCATTTAAAGGTATTAGATATGTCACAGGGAAATGATGAAAACCGACATTTGATATATCACTGAAGCAATTTAATTAGGGAATTCTTGAGGGATTTGATCAAATCTCAGCTTTTATCACTTCACTGCAACATATACTTAAGCATGTGTTAACTCATATTTTTCCTGCTAAGGCATAGGTAAATTAAGAGAGAAACCATTCAAACAAAATCTGGTCATTAATGTAATTGTGTGAAATGGCTTTGAAAGCACAAAATAACATTTAGAAAATAGATGTGACATATTTTTATGTAGAAGGTTTTTAATTTTCTTTATATATTTATACAAATGTAATATCTAAATTAATTCGGAGTTTGTGATAGTCGTAAAAACAATTATCTTGAAAGCTTATTTTTTATAAGGTTATTTTTCAATCTCGCTTTCACATGAAATGTTAAATCCATTGTCTTCGTTGAATAACAATCAACTAGGCACTAAACTATTAACTTTATTTAATTTTATTAATAGAGAAATAACGTCTAGCGATAAGTGAAATTCTGAATTCATTTTGATAAACCAAGTAATAGTCTCATAAGCGCATTTTTGTAACGTAAACCAACTCTATCTACGTACATAATATTGTATGTATCGTATATCTGCATCTAGATATTATACTATCATACTTGTAATATTATTTTTCTCTTTTGCATATTACCCATCTTTGGTCACTAATATTTTTACATAATATCGAACGTATGGGGAATACTAAAGTAGTAGCTAGATAGACCGCTAGTGGTAAACATTTCTTGAGTGCTTCCGTGCTTCAGAGGGCACGCAAGGCAGCCAGTCCCGGTTGTTATAGTTTAATAACAATAGTTAAGCCATGTAGAAAGCCTTTAAACCAGGCACTAGGATTAGCCACTTACCTCTCCACCAATCCGTACTGAAGCAACGTAGTTTGTATTAATACTCTAGGCCTCCTCAAGAAGAGAGGCTTATTACTGTCTACGTAGCTTCTTCTAGCAATTTTTGTATATTCTGCAATTTTGTGAGCCTTAGGTTAGGTTTTGTTAGCCTTAGTTGCCCGCGAATAGTTGCAATCCGGCCTACGTAAAATCAAGTGGTGAATCTTTAGTAAAGGGGCAATTTTGAAAAACTTGGCCGCCAAATAACTTAAGTAAAAAAAAATGTAAAAACCCACCATAGATTATTTTTGTGCCTAAATATTGGCCGCATAAGGAAAGCCTTGCCCATCTCTAGTCTATAACAATCTCAGTCTACGCTAAATGTACGTATACTTAATAATTGAAAGTTCTCTTTACAGATTAACGTGTGGGAGACAATTTTGTTCATACTTATGACAATAGGCTCAGCTACTTGTATCCAAAAAATGCGTTTACTGACCACGAGGCGAACCTCCACCGCAACGCCATTGGAACATGCTCTCCTGCTGGTTACCCAGTGCGGAGTATACGTGTACTATTTATTTCAAATCATTGGTACTGGTTTCTTTATTCAACGCTTTCCAGAAAGCAGACGCGCCACAAGGTATAATTTTTTTTTCATTACAGCCAATATTAGCAATATTAAACTTTGTTAGCATTTGTAATAGTGAGACCTTGCAACAAAATTTAAAACTACGTCTACTGCCCCCATCGAGCCTTTATGAATACTTTTATGTAACTTCGGTGGTTGACAATATTGACAATGCAATGATGAGTTGATCTTTTAATAGACCCGAATGCTGCACGCGTTGGTAACATCATCGAGTCAACAATGAAATAAGCTTAGCAAAGGATTTATAAATATATTTTTTATGGAAAAGGCCAACAATTGAGCTGACAATCCACCTGATGGTGAATGGCTATCGTTGCCCATGAACATAATTGAAAAGCGTTACCGGCCAAGAAACGTAAAAGAAAGAAAGAACCCGCTCTCAAGCCCCCAGCCATAATCATTAAGTTTACTATTTCTGTGATAGGATAATAGCCCCGCTATGCGCAGTAATTCAGAGCTCGTGCCAAACCCTGCTAGTGCTGGACGCGTGGTCCCGGCGATGTGATGGTCGCCGGGAGAGACCTGGTCGGCAGCTGGTCACTTTCTTACTCGTCGGCAACTTTGCGCTATGGCTCCTGAATCGGGTGAAGAACGCAAGAGCGGAGTTTCATCCTTTGCAGGTACCTACAAGGTGTTTTAGCCATTGAGGTATAGGAGCGGCCCTACGAAAAAATCGTGCATACTTACGTTACAAAACATGGGGGTTTCGTTCCTACTAATGTCCACTTTGACGTGACTTTGACATTCCTTTGTCAAAGTGGGTTTTAGTAATTAGTACCTTAATAATAAGTCACAGTTTACACTGTAGTAAAGAGAAACACAAAATGGCGAACATGGCACACGTCTGACGTCATGAAAAATTTGACAGTACATATAACGAAACTGTTGCGTATAGAGTTCGATTGTTTTTATTTCAGACGTTAGACAAGGACGCCATTATGTTTATTATTTCGTCTTTAAACTATTCCATAATTAAGTATCTATATGACATTAGGCCACGTCTATAAATATATATCTATGGTTTTAGCACTAACGTGATCAAGGACCACAGTCAAGGACCGTCAATTTGATGTGCTAATGACGGAACATCAATAAAAAGAAACTTAAAATATGTAATGAGTTTGACATTTTATACACTCACCTCTCCACATGACAAATCATTCTGATCAAATCATCTGCGTAAAACATACGAGTATACTACCTATTATGTCTTCTTCTGTCTGTGGTAAAACATTGGATAGTTTTTATTTCATATCCTAAAAAAATCAAATTATTGACATATCGACGGCTCCTACGCATAAGGTCGTATGCAGAATATGGCAACTTTACAGTATGGGCATTTAAAGTTTACTTTTGTCATTACTCGAAAATGAGAAGGAAATTTGAATTTAAATCAAGCTTATAATTAGTAGTGCCTTAAGTCATCTTTGAACAAATATCATTGATAGAAAATGAATTGTAATTTAATGAAAAATACTGAAATTACATACTTATGACTTTATGCGTAGGGATGCAAGAGTTATGTTATTGAGTTACGACAAGTTACGACGATATACGTACAGTAAAATTTCCTTACCTTCAAGTTACGCCGGGTTACTTCGGGGTTTAATGGTTTACAAATACGATTAAAAAACGATATTAAAAAAAACTAACTTATTTATATGATAACAAGAAAGTTCTGCAGTAAACAAAGCGTGAGTATAACAAATAAACTAGAAAGGAACATTATAAACATGTCGCGAGAATTAATTAATCTACAAATTATTAGATGAATCGATATCCGTATTTTCTTCGTTCATCGTATTGCGTGTGTTTGGCAATTTTTCATAATACTTATTATATTCTTTCGGTATTATGCGTGCACGGCACAGACTTTGTAAATCCTCATATTTGTTATAGGCAAATAATCTAAATAACAGCTATCTCAATTATTAAGATTTTCTTGGTTATTAATTCTTCGTGATGAATAGGTTTTTCTGGTAATTAATAAAGTCATATAATGTATAAGTTATATATAAGTCTTCGTTTTCAAAGCTGTAGCGATATATGCGGATCATTGGAAGTTATTCCCACTTCTTTGATTTTAGTCCAAGTTATTTTGTGTTTGTTAGAGTTTTTTGTTACAGTTTTTTCCATACAATAACTTTTTGAAATTATAAAAATCTGTAATACTCATCTCAATCACATTATAATAAGGCGTGTTAACTTTGGCCCTTCTTACTAATGCATGCCATTGTTCTGGCGTATATATGAGTTAATTTTTTGAATTTCGCTCTATTAAAGCATGAACAGAATCTGCTTCATTTTGAGTATGTCCTCGCTCTAAGAACAAATGAGTTATTGTTACACCATATTTTAGGAGCATAAGTATAAAATGAAAACACAATACAATTTTGATTTTGCCCAGCACAATTACCTGACCAAAAAATGAATTCCTTACCGCCGTCTTATACTTTAGTCTCAATAAGTTTAAGCAGACAACTTAATCTCTGGCCACATGCAACAATATGCTTCTTTACTGGCTAGATCAAAAAATGTAACATTTGGGACCGATAATTTTATTTTATAATAAAATAAACCAACATTTCCATGAGGATAATTCTGAATTTATTGAAAATCGAAGCATGCTGTAATTGTTTTTAAAGTTTTATCTTTTTCCTTTAAATTTCTTGCTAATTCTTTTGATATCATATGTTTTTTTTTGTTTATTAATTTCTTCTTCTGTTATATTATTTTTATTTACGTGTAAACATTCGTTACAAATATTCTGCTTGGGTTTGTAAAATAAAAAATATTTAATCTTTGATTTATAATACCCCAATATTGTCGTGCTGATTTAGCTTTTTTTGTTATATTTTCACTACTACACCACTCATTATATAGAGAAAACATATTTGCAAACCTGAGTCGGCTATTTAAGTAAAGTTTTGTAGACTTTTTGCGCACATAGTGTGATTCAACTGGTTGAAATATTTTTACATGCTTTATTACTCCTGGTTTAATCTCTTCATCTATGATAACACCTCTCGAACCGCCACGATGGTCTGGGGAAATAGATTCCCTACCTGAAAACCACTTCGACATGGCCGTATTAACTGTTTGCTCTCCTATAGAGAGAGTATTGAGGAACATCGTTTTACATACCAAAACAATATTAGGTTTATCTGAATTAGGCTCTGTTCTTGCTAAGGAATATTTCCAAGTTTTCTTACGTCTAGATTCAGCCTTTGTACTATTGTAGGATTAAGTCTTGATATGAGCTAGTTTTATATAAATTATTTAGTGCTAGTCGTACTTCTTGGGAAATTTTCTGACATCATTACAATTACCGCTCCCAGTCAGGGATTTCTCGACCATTGACTCGTACAAATTCCAGTTATGCTCGGTTTTCAGCTAAACAGGTGATTCTAAAAAAGATATAATATCATTTAATCAACCACCACAACTTATTAATAGCACAGAATATTAAATTTATTTATGATTTTAGCAAATAAAAAATTGCATAACGTCTTATTTAATATTGAGTTCGAAGCATAACGTTGTATGTTCTACATACGACTATAAGAACACAGATTTTTTTATTTAATAACGACGCATGTAGTCGTAAGTAGTAGTTACGACCCTTACCTTCAATGAAAAAACAACGCATAACGTCGTAACTATAACATTACGACATTATGCGTGGAACTAGATTAAAATTATAAATATCGAAAAAAACACTAAAATATAATAATAAATCTAATCTTATATGCTTGTATTGCGATATGATTTCTAACTATTTAATAAAAAAACTATCAATTATTAACCAAAACTTACCAGTTTTACTGGGATTCATTAGAAGGTATTTTTTTCATTTTTGTTAAGTGCTAATTTTAAAATTCTTGATGATCGTAAGTGGTTCATTTTGATTATAATAATGTAATACAATCAACATATCACAACTCACTTGATATCATGACGTAAACCACTTCAGAATTCATATTATTTACAAAATAAATGTCACACTTTATTGCGTGCTCCGTCAGTGACATACGACGGCCGTAACTGCCCTTGATTGGTCTCGCATGAACCAATAGCACCACGCATATCGTCGTACCGTGAAATGCAACTATATGCGTGGTAACTTTCAAAATATACGACCATAAGCGTTTCTAAAACTCGTTAATTAAAAGTAATATTAAAATTCTGATTTCAGGAATTTATAAAACTCATGTACGTAATTACGATAGTGTAAAATATGGATTTTCAATAAAAATGGCGTTAAGACCTTATGCGTCGCACCCGTCGATATTTAAGAGATCTTTGTCTGATTAATGCACTTAATGTATATGATTAATGACAAACGAACACTGGCCTAATAGGTTGTTTATATTATATTGTATAATGAAATGAAGCATAGCATATAATTCTATATTTTCAGATGGAATTTTATGGAGTTTGGGCTTGGACTCTTATAACGCATGTATCAGTGCCCCTGTTGGTGTGCTACAGATTTCAAGCAACGGTCTGCTTCTACGAAATATGGAAAAATTCTTACAAGAAAAACAGATATGTTAATAACATTGGCATTGAAGAAATTGAATTAAAAACTCACCATTCAGCATAATAACTAGTTTTACTAAGAATACCTAATCTGGACTGATTCCTTTAAATTATTTATCACAAATTTACACAACCGAATGATATAATAATATATCCTAGGACTATAATATAGATAACATGAACACAATACAAAACAAAAATGGTCATTCTGTTATGACGTCATCGATCTTCAAGTACCTTTACGAAGTCTGTGGTCCAGATAGAGTAATATATCCATGGCTGTGAACCATTGAAGAAATTCTAATCAAATAAATTATTTCAATATTATAATTTTATTTTTATCACCAGAAAAATTAAATACAAAACAATTTGAAGAACCATATCTAAATAGGACAATTTTTATAAGCAAGTGTGGACACCCTACAATTATTATAAAGAACAACCTCAATCCGGCCTGTGATTGGTCGAATAGTCATTCCGATATGACGTCATCGGATTTCAGTACCTCTACAAAACAAAGTCAGTGATCCAGATAGAATAGTCTATCCATGGTTACATGTCAATGTCAGTAATGTCAGTTATTCTCGAACGTCAGAAACGTCAAATTGTCATGTCATATTTCAAACAGTGTGTGTCAAGGAACTTGAAATCATTTCTGTTTCAATAAAATTGGAAATCGTTTTCATCCATTTACTTTTCATAAAATAAAGTATTTGTAAAAAATATGGCCTCTGCAATGGATGTGGATGAAGAGGAAGTTGAAATGGCTTCCTCCAGCAGTGGCAAGGGTGACAAAAAGAGATTTGAAGTAAAAAAGGTGGTTAAATTTTCGCATCATCATCGTTTGTAGTTTTCAGATTCTAGTTACGGATTTATGTTGTTTATTTGTTATTGTTTTTTAAATATTTACTTATCTATTACAGTGGAATGCTGTTGCATTATGGGCTTGGGGTACGTAATATTTTTTTAATTAAACAATAGGTAACCTTAAACCTGACTTAACAAAGAAATTAAATAACAATTTTGAATAATTTATTATTCGCAGATATTGTTGTGGATAACTGCGCTATCTGCCGTAATCACATTATGGATCTGTGCATCGAGTGTCAGGCTAACCAGGCTTCAGCCACCAGTGAGGAGTGCACAGTAGCATGGGGTGTTTGTAATGTAAATACTTATTTTTTGCATTTTGCAGAAGGAATACTTTCCTGTTGGTGTAGTGCTTTTTCTTCAACAATTATTATAAACCATAATTTTCGCCTCAGCAAGCCCTTTAGAATTTTTGCAGCAGTTTTTTAATGTATACCCTAAATCACATTTGGATTAATCAATCAAAGAAATGAATTAGTAACTTCAAATATTGGGGATACTATGTAAAATAATTAATCTTTTATCTATGTATGTACATTAAAAACAATATTTATATTTTCAGCACGCATTCCACTTCCATTGTATCTCACGTTGGCTCAAAACTCGACAAGTTTGTCCATTGGATAATAGAGAGTGGGAGTTCCAAAAGTATGTATTAACATCAAAGCTGTATAATGTATATAAAATTTTGTTTAATACATTGTTGTTTATAAAGTTAATCTGCATTTCTAAAAGTTGATCTGCTTAGGGGACCCAATTTTTATATTCTTCACTCCTGACCAAACTTTAAATGTAATAATGTAGTGAGAATACCTGCATTCCTGAATATGTTGCTGGTAGCAATTCTTTGGACCAAATGAAAGATTTCATCAATATGAAAATAGTCATGGAAGATGTAAAAATTGGTGTTATTGGTATTTCCTTAGAAAACTCAGAATATACCTTATTAAGTACATACAAGATGATGAAAAAAACCTTATCCCAATAAACATAATTTTTATTACCTAAAGTGTTTGTAATAAGTTTATTAAATATTAAAATTAAATATTAATATGTCCATTAAAAAGTGTAATAAAAAATTAAGTTCATTGGGATTAATTATTAACTAAATATTCATGTTTAACAATACCTTTTTTCAGGTATGGCCATTAGTACACCCTGTACATCAGTTATGGATAACTATCCATGGCAACAGTATTCTTGAAAAAGATCTACAAAACTGTTTACTTATCCTGAAGGGATAAAATTGAGCATAAACTAGTAATATGTTAATCAATATTGCTTTAAGTTTATAATAAAAATTCACACCACCAAATTTTCCTTATTAATTCATTTTCATACATGTAACCTACTTTAAAAATTGTAACCATATAAAAAAATAGTAAATGATCAGACCCATATTTTTGTTTTGTTTTTAGAAAGAAGCTACATGCTGTTTCTCAGATCTAAATAAGATGTGACCTCTAGTATTTAGATAAACACTTTAATAAACATATTTTTTTAATGACAGAGATCAATGGAACTGAGGAGTGAATGAACAGTTTTACACTAATATATAGAATAATCATAAAAATAAATAATCCTCAAATTCACTTAGGGAGTTCCTGTTTTCTATCTGCTGAGAAATAAGGTACAATATTCCCCAACAAAATCACTGTTTATAAAATATAGAACAACTGTTTACTTACCAAGAACAGACTGCATGTATGAATTGCTGGTAATTATTAAAACTACAAAATACATACATAACATACTAATGTGGTGTGCATCTCCAATCCACACTGGAGCACCGTGGTGCGTATGCGTATGCTCTAGGCCTCAAAAGGAGAGACCCGTGCCCAGTAGTGGGCCATTAATGGGTTGAAGCCAGTGGTGTGCATCTGGATTGAGGGCCCACTTTTTTTCTGGTGGTAATACTGTGAGTCTACCAGTCTACGTTTTCCAAGTTCGCGTTGAGAAGCTTGTGAAAAGGTATGTGCCGATTCTCGGCTCAATGTGGATCAGATTGGAAGTTATTTAGTTAGTGAAGAACATACTTCTGGCAGTCTCTCTGCTATCAATTAAGTAGATATTATAGCAATGCAAATCTTATAAATGCATATTATTATTTATTATGTTACAAAAATTACTTGAGGAAACTGTTCACATATCCTCATTCGTCTCCTTTTCGGAATGCGAATGTGGACAAATATTTCGCCTTCTAGTTGGTAGCAGTCACGTTTCCTGCAACATTGCGTTCATTGAATCCAAGGTATTTACAACTTTCTGTATCAAAGCGCAAGTCCGATCGTGAGTGGATTTACTACTGTCACTGTTGACCGAATTTCATTTCACCTAAAACTTTTCAACTATTTAATTATTGTTTCATTTGGTCGAAAAACTTTTTAACGAAGATACACTGAGCCGAAATAACATTAACTAAGTGTTATGCGACAACTTGGTGAGAATGCCGAATCGCCGCGCCAAGGGTCCTGGGTTCGATTTACACTAGCAAGGCAGTTTGAATTTCTATTCTCGATCTGGGTGTGATGTGAGTGATCTAGTCCATGGCACCCACGATACAGGGAATCCTAGTGTAATGTAGGGCTGAGTGTGAAGCGTCAATTTCAGAAATATACCCTAAAATCAACCATGAAAACTAAATGTTTGGACACTTGACCTGGGACCATGTTCTGTGGTAGGTACTCTAAACTCTAGATATATTTTTTTAGGCCTTGAACAGATGGATCACCAGTGACCAGAAGGTAAGTGATCACCGCTGCCCATGAACATTAGCAACTCTTGGTGCGTCACAAATGCGTTGTTGGCCTACAATGAAGCGATAGACCCTCTTCTTGAGGTACCCCATTTCATAACTAAGTGGAAACACCAGTGCAAGAAGATCGTTCCAAAGTTTACACGTGCGTGATAAGGGAACATACCAAAACCACGTGCCTCATTTAGGGGGGTCTTCAAAACACCACGATTGGTCACAGAGGGGAGGGGGGGGTTTAGGTTTTTGTCACGTAGTCAATATTTTAGCAACCATTGCGCCACAAAGTCGTCAAATATAAGCAAAATTATTATTTTTTAACTCTGTTTTTGCAAAAAAGTATTGAAACCCGTATTTATCAATTACCACGTGAATACTAGGGGGGAGGGGGGGGTCTTCTCATATACTACGGATGGTCACGAAGGGGGGGGAGGGGGGTAAAAAGTTGGAAAAAATGGGTTACGTGGTTTTGGTATGTTCCCTAAGGTGTGAAGAAATTACGTGAGAACAGAATTGGGGACGAGTGCCAGGTGGTTTTGATGGAACCTGGATTTACACCGTGATGTGCGGTGATACAAATCAACCGTAGGTGCAGGTCGAACCAATTTAAAAGAAGACAACATGTGAGCGTCGCTGCCACTCACACAGTACAAAGGATGTAACATAATGCCAAAACCCTTGTACAATGAAACAAGTGTCGTATTAAGGAGCATATTTGCAGTAGATCCAGGAGAGCAGATTGCAGTAACATGAGTTTACCTACAATTACTACATTAAGATCATCTTTGGTCACAATGACCATTGAGGCAGTCCTGGATTTGTCAATAGGCCGTATAGGCCGCGGCCTAGGGGCGGCAGATTTCAGAAGATGATATATTAAAGATGATTTTTTTTTACGCACTTTCTTAGTGACTTATTCAGTGCCTTCCTTACTATGAATGGAAAATTATTATTTTAGAAAGGTACATGGGGCGGCGGAAATAAATTGGCCTACACTCATAAAAAATATAAAACTGGCACTGCATTGAGGACTTAATTCTAACGCAATCAACAAATAACAACAAAACATTACAGGTATGTAAAACAAGTAATTCGTTTTAATATTCATTTTACTAACTGTTCTGTATGTGACAGCATGCAACGGTAATTTACAGAAAGGATATAAATAATACATACAATAAGCAGACCAATTTTAAATTAAGTGTAGCACTGTTATACTCGAAGGTATTATACCTTAAAGCTGTGGGTACCAATTTTATTGTAGATTACATTAAGGTTTTCCTTCAGCGATACGCATATTTCACGGGGTAATATTTTAAAATATAAAGACTTAACATTCGTCGCCTACGTCGTGGAATCTATGGTAAAAGCCTTCAATCAAATTAAATTCAAATTATTCTCAGACTAAGACTAAGTTCCTGCGTATTTGAGGTACGATAAATAAAATTGTAATCAAATCAATCAATAGCACTGTAATACTTCTAAAGCTCACAGTTTCACCTTACACAGGTACCTACAGTAGGTTCAAAAACTAACTAAATATCAGGTTTTGACTTCATTAGAATATCAAAAAAATTTTTTGGAAATAATTACTTAATTTCATTTATATGGAAATATTTTTCTTAATAAGTGTCTAATGTCGTTTCATAAATTTAAGTCTATGCAACATTATTTACAGTAATTATCATCCATCACATAGATTTTGTCAGATTTTTTAAATTACATGTTTATTACCATCTAAAGCATTCATTTGCCATTCTTTTGTGAACATTGCACTTAATTTTATGAACATTTTTAAACCATGCACTGCATCTTTTAGGCCGGAATTACATCGTGAAGTCATGAAATCCACACTTAAGTTAAAATAATTCACAAACTTAAATCAGTTAAGTATTTTATGTTCCAATAATAATTTATGAATGGGTCTATAACTGCTGAATTATGTGTAGTTAAGTAAACATTTATTTTTCTTTAGTACAGTCAAGAAATTGACAATAAATTAAAATTAACTCTCCAGTCTTCAGAGTATTTCAATTGTGTTATATAAGGAATTTAAGATAACTTATTTATTTACATGAACAGATTTTCAATTTAACACCAATTTTGTGTTAAATTTCCTTTAAGTGATATGTGTAAATAACATTGAGCCCATAATTGGTGTATGGAGTACTTAAATTTAAAAGTGTAGAAAACGCAATAATTGAAGTCATCGGAATATTTACAAGGAAATGTACCTACCCTGTACCCTAATTCACGTAACTTTAAGACGCATCGATTAAGTTGCAGTGACGCTGCAATCAAGTTGGAGTGACGCTACAATCAAGTTGAAGTTTGGCGTCTAAACCGTATTGTCATAATTTTTTGACTGCGCGTCAACTGCACGCCAACTGCACGCAAACTGCATGTGAACTTCACTTCTCCTGCACGCATCCTGCGCGCCTGTCAAACTTTATGAGACTTCAAACTTCAAAAGTTTATGAGAATACCAATCAAACTGCGATCGGGAACACGCTATCTTGACGCGCATTATCAGAATACCTTTTTGTGACGTGAGCGCGCTTGAGACGCGCTCGCGTGACGTGAGCGTGTTTGACAGCGCAAGAGAATACGGAAAGTGTCATTTTGATCGGAACGTCGCTGCAACTGCACTGCAATCGAACTTCTTAAGTTACGTGAATTACCCTGCTGGCCTGTACTTCTTAATACTAGTTATCGTTACAGTAGCGCAATACACCCAAGATAGTTTAAATAACAGCACTATTTGAAGAATACATAAGCAAAACTTTTAAATCATGGATAATATAAAAGGGTGCCTGCCCAATAGAGCTTTGCTTTTTCTTGCCTTACAGAATTCGTTGCTCTGCAGAAAAGAATGCAGATGAAAATTTTATTGTTGGATTCTACAGATCTGCTCCAGTGGCTAAGCACCCAAATGTAACTTTGCATAAGTAGAGGCATACACTGAGTAATCCCGGCATCTTAGTATGTATTCTCCGCAAAATTCTTGACATGTTTAACTAGGTATCATTTAATATAATTTATACATCCTAAGTAACTACTATGAGAAATTCAATTGAATTACTTTTTGCTATCATTGTGGAACCTTACAAAGCAACACTCGTTTTCAATATTTGCTGATTGTATAAAATATAGTTTTCTGTTATCATTTAATTTGTTCATTGATGGGCGAAAAAAGCCAATTGTTAACTTAATAAACGAAAATTTTAGTTAGCTGTATTATTGAGACTAAAACCCACGAAAATGGGTGCGTCTATAACAAGTTTTACTTTCTTTTTTAATAAATATATCCTTGGAATTATTATTTAAAACTGTCAGCTATCACACAACATTCAAATCCAAACGTCACGAAAATAAATACTAGATAAAATAATCCTAGTCAGTGACAATAATTAAACTAATAATAATTGAATAATAACGGTGGAAATACTTTAACCATAAGGTAGTCGCGGCTGTCAGTCTGCCGAAATGGCAGGAGGCAAATCGATAGTACGACTCTCATTGCCGAATATTAATCTTAAGCGTTTCATGGGGGGTAGAGGACGGATTGGACTGTGCTTGCGGTGGCGCTCCTTCGACCGCCGCCGTTTCTTAAGGCGCCGCGCTGTCTCGGGGTCGACACCCTCTAATCGCAACACCTCGTACTCGGGAGCTTCCGTCGTGCTACCGCAATCCATCACTTCTTCTACAACAGGGCTCCTCTTCACTCTCAACGTCAGCTTCAAGCCTCTGCGTGGTGGAGTGCATGGACATTCACTGCTTTTATTTGAATTGTCCGCCAGCCATGGAGGTCCCAACTCAGATTCTTTTTTAGGTTCTTCAGTTCGACTCGAAACATCATGTTTTTGATGTTTATTCAATTTACTATCTTTTGAATCACTCGGATTAACATTTTCTCTAAAGTCACAAACTTCACTTTTTAAACATACATTATCACTTACACTTTCAAGGTTTTCTATTGGTTCTCTTGTACTGGAATCAACAGAATTGTCTGGTTTCACACTTCCTAGCATGCATGGTTCAGGTGTTTCTGGTGGAGATTCTTTGATATCACTTGCAAGTTCCGAATCCAAAATATCTGTTTTAGTAATAGCTGGCTCTTCCACTTTAGGCTCATTTATTACTTCCTGGGAGTCTGGAGTTGAATTATTGACCTTGAAGTGTACATTATCAACTTCAGAAGCATTTGGTAGATCAGGTTCTATTTTAGGTATACTAAGATTTCTAACAGGCTTAGCTTCTGACATTCCTTTAGAGTTATTCTTCATTTTAGCACACCCAGTGGGATTATCAAGGAGACGCTTATGACTTCTTAACACTATACCAGAATGTGAGTCCCGACTACTTCGAGAACTTGTAATTCTACAGCAACGTGAGCTAGGTGCTTGATTAGATAAGTTAGCAGTAGGTGTAGACACTCCGTTACCAGCGCGGCCACTGTCAATTCTACGCCGCAACCGCTCTCCTCTACTGGACGCAGAAGATTCCCTACTCCTTTGTTTTTCTTTATTAACATCTCCTTCAACAACATCAGCAATGCAGCCCTGGGCAATTAATAGCTCCGCATCATACTTAGTCAAACCCTTCTGTTTCATTTCCTTCATACTTAATGGAGATACAATATTAGTAACTTGCCTATTTGTTATTCGAGACTTTACAGAAGTTTTACCATTTACATTTTTTTGTGTTTGTTTTGCCTTAGTTCTATTTATCCTGTTATCAGTTTCTCTAAATCTATATCTTGTTGCTTGTTCATCATTGTGTGGACTTTTTACAGAAAATGCCCCTTTTCCTCGTCTTTCGCATGTTTCACATTCACAGTAACAATTTCCATTACCAAAAAAGTCTTCACCATAGAAACAGGTTATCTCTTCTCCAACTTCAATATCCCTTAGAACACGAACAAAAGCTTTGCCACGATCAGTTGCTTCAAACGTACAAGTAGGTCTACAGTCATGATTGATGTAAGCAGCGGGTCCAAGCCACAACTGAGCACAATTTTTCCTACAACTGTACATGACAGAAAAGTCATTCTTTCCTGGATGCAATAACTGTTTCTCTTCTTCTTCAGTCATTTCAGCAATACATCCAACCAGAAAATCTATTCTTTCATGCTTAAAAAACTTTTTAGTTGTAGAAATCTTAGCTCCAACTCTGCCTTCTAAAGAATATCTATAACATGGTTCTATAACAAAACCTGCCTTTTTATCAAATACTCTCAAATAACGATATATCTGAAATAGAAATTGAAACAGATTTGTTATGCACTTTTTATATATTTACTTACTAATTTTTTAAAACAACAGCAGTCTTGTAATAATATTTTTCAAAACAGTTGTCAATTTGAAGACAAAGTTTTGATATATTTGTCTCCATGAATACAAAAGAAATACTGGAAAATACAATATTGTTATGATAATAATAAAATGAATAAATCATACTAACATGTTCTCTAAGTTTAGTCTGTTGATGTTTGTTTTTGCTAAAGTGTCTTGGCATCCATTCACCATTAGCTAGCTTTGTGTATGCCTTATTGTAGTCCTGAGTCTGAATGAACTCTTTTATTATATTTTTTAATTCTTCTTTGTTCGTTTTTAGAGGTCTGTAACGAATGTTCATCTTGTGTGTTGTAATACCGAGGTAGGGATCTACTATCAGTGCAGTCGCCAAGTCATCATACTCGGACAGCTCGCGGGGAGTCATACCCATTGAATACATCTTGTGGAGTACTTGTCTCCCAGGGTACGAAGCTGATCCAACAACCATTCTGAACACCTAGTAACAAAGACGACAAGCATATCAAAACAACTGAGGTAACTCAAGCTATCAAAAGTAATAAGATCGGAAAGTCTAAAATAAAAGATGACAGAAAATAACCAACATACAACTACGTCAATGAAACTAACCAAATTCCATCCATATAAATCCTATAAATTACTAAAATTTAAAAGGACAAACATGGCGGCCGAACAAGAATCTCAAAAAAGCGACACGTCAAAAATTTATATTAATTTTCACTCTATCCACTTCACATATTGTTTTTCATTTAAATTTAATAGACTGCAAAAATATGTAAGAAACTGTAACACTTACTTAGATCATCGATTAAACTTATAATTCATGTTCTTTTTCGATATCAACTATCTACCATAATAACACTTCCAGACGCTAACCGCTAGGTTAATTGTTTCTATATATGTATACATAACCGAAATACAATTTAAGACTTATGCATTGTATTTCATCTAATAAATTTAAGCTAAAATTAAATTAGGTTTATGATGTTCTTATTGTTCATAAAAACTCAAATGAACGCTGAAAAACAACCATGTTTTCATGAACTTCATTCATAATGTAACATTTACAAAGATTGTTTGCTCTGAACAGTTATATTTTGAAAAAATATTTTATTTAGTTCATAATTTTCAATCTTTTAGGCATCAGAAAAAGAAAACAAACATACATAAAATGTTTGGTGCCTTCTTGTAGCTAAAATAGAATACAAATTTAGTACAATGAAGTATTTACGAGTTGGTATATAACTACCTTCGCAAATACACAGTACACACAGATGTACTAATCTCACAGATGTCTCACAGATTTCAATGTGGTACAGAACCATGGATATATTACTCTAACTGGATAAGTAACTTTGCAGATGTACCTGAAGATCGATGACGTCTTAAATCAGATGGACCACTTTTATATTGTGTCCCTGTTAACTATAGTTAGATAGTTCCAGGATATATCATTCAATTGTCATTTTTTATAATGATATAAAAACATCTAAGATTAATAACATAGATTATTATAATATAGATGTAACGTAATTGTATCTTGACACCTCTCAAGTTTTTGATTATTTCTTATTATTAAAAAAAACTATGGGGATTTCCAAATAATTGAGGTGATTTTAGGGGTTTTTTAACTAGTTTTAGAAAGAAAGAAAGAAATTATTTATTCTGGCACTGCAACAAGTTTAAAGGATAAATATTTTTAAGAGTTGGTAACACTGCGACCGTCAACCGTGAACCGACCAACCGACGTTAAGTACTCTGTGCTCTGTCTCTCCACAGCATAGATATAGAACTTCTATGAAGTTCTATGAAGTTCTATATCTATGCTCCACAGAGTACTTTGTTATATACTGAAATCTCCTAGGGTGTCAACTGTCAACTTAAAAAACATATCGATATTTATATTCGATATAAAATATCGGATCCCAACATCGATTTATCGATATATCGGTAGAAAACATCGATATTTTTTCAATATCCAATACTTTCTACAAAAGTTTAATTTTAATATTACCCTTTTTCCAGTGAAGCGCGCAAAGTTTATGGTCCTTCATGTCGTATGTGTGAATGTATAATCAGAGACCAGAGTAATATAGGCAACATAGCTAAACTAGTAGTGTAATAATAATGATTTTCTATGAGTGTTACTTGAATATAATTGTATTATTAAGATAGTGGTGAGATGACAGATGAGTTACACCAACATTTGTAATTTTTCCCATTATTGTTCAATTATTTTCTAACTATCACCACAGTAAAATCATTAATAATTATTTTAAAAATCACACTACTAAAAATCACGTTTTCTCACAGCAGTATTTCAGTTACATAATATATTTACTAAACAACATTGTAAGATTATCTAACATTACATTTGACTACGTAAATAGCTGAGGATTTGTATACTAGCAGTATGGAGGGTACCATGAAAATTTTTAAATAATTAAACTCAGCAAACTCACTCCGTCTACAACAGCTATGTTCGTATTGTAATTTTTCAGATGATAGCACCATTCTGGAATGGCAATTATTCGAATCTCTATTTTCAGTAAACAGCTGGGCAATTTCAACTTTCTCCTCATATGAGATGGCGCTCCATACTAACTCCATGTCATTAATTAAGCTGGTCATTCACAGATATAACTATCTTATTTAAAATGGAAATCATCAAGTAGTATTAAAATTATATAGTTTTTTAATAGATTTAACAAAAACAAAACATGAGAGGTGTCAAGGGACACCCGGATGGATCGAAGTTCCTTTCGATTTAAGTTTTGTTGTACAGCGCCATCTCTGTACAACTTTCTGAATCACGCTAGCGCCATGTATACATTATACAGAGCATACAGTACAGCGCCATGAGTTTTACACAGATGGCGCTGTACTGTAAAACTCTCTGAATCACGCTAGCGTGATTCAGTCGAACCACCTCGTCGCTCATGATGTCCTAGTACTTCATTAAAAATTTGTGTGAAGTTAAAATTCTTCACAAAAATTTTAATGAAGTTACTAGGACATCACGAGCGACTAGGAGGTTCGACTAAATGTGACTGTGTTCATTGAATACGTTCAGTCGAACCTCCTAGTCACTCATGATGTCCTAGTACTTCATTAAAAATTTGTGTAAAGTTAAAATTCTTCACAAAAATTGGTTGTCTGTAAAGTCGGTTTACGGACAATGGTTTTACGTGATAACGTCTATTTCGTAGAAGAATAATTTATGATATAAATAATGTAATGTAAGAACGTAATGGAAGCCCTACGCACGGAGCCGCGGTGCTACTCGCCAGTTGTGTCAGCTTGAACATGGCTTGACGCGCCACCGCGACCCGCGTATCTAGCTAGATTATAATATTAAATTTCATACTAACTATACGATTTTAAACATATTTGAGTTGAAAATTTGGTTTAAATCGTTTTAAATATCAGGAGCTGCGCGACATCTGTGATTTTCTTGACTACAACTAAAGTCCGAGTCGATGTACTGTGTAAAGTTCTTTTAAGTAGTTCATACCTATAAACAGAGATGACGCTATTGTAGATTTTCTTCCAAGCGGACCGATTACGCTTGAGTGGGAGAGAGACGGCCGGTCTAGCGTGCCTCTCTCTCTAATGCTGCGCGCGCTTCCGTGACGTTACTCGGTTTTCGTGAATGCCTCTCAGGCTCATCGTCTTTATAAACGTTATCACGTTAAAAAAAATAGCGTGATTCAGAAAGTTGTACAGTACAGCGCCATCTCTGTAAAACTAACTGAATCACTTCAAAAAAAGTGTCGTCATTCGCAAAATCAAAAAGTGTCGAAATTTTTCGTCTAGCCCCCTTTCACAACGCGCGATAAGAAACTTCGTTCCAATAAAAAAGCAAAATATTCGCTGTCTCAATAAATAAATATCAATATATCGAATAATATATATCGAATGATAAATATTTGTCAAAACATCGAATCAATCCGATATATCGTATGGTAAACATCGAATAAATTTGATATATCGATGTTAAGTGAATATCCGTAGTACTCTCAGACCTCTTATTAAGTACTCTGTGCTCTGTCTGTCCCGTATATACAAAGTTACTCTATGTGTCTGTCTGCCTGTGGTCGCGCGCGAAGTTGGTTATGTCAATTAATAAAAGTTATATTTTTAAATTAATATTACAATCCATGAGTGTGGAAAAACGATAAAATATAATATGTAAATAAATACAGAGCAAGAATTAAAATATATCGTACTCATCTGTACTATTTATTACTAGTTTTATTTTTAAAGTTTCTGTGCTTTTTTCTTTTCTGAGGTAAGCATTAAACTTTTTGATAAAGTTTTTCGGTGCTAGAGTTCTTTACCTGTCCGCAGTGCCGGTTTTAGCACTATTAGCGCCTAGGTTAGATTTCTACGGCGCCCCAATCTGCCATTGAAACCCATACAAAAATACTAAATACGTAAATCGTTGCTAAGTTACAGCTTTCCATCACGAAGGGTCTCGACGCTATGTTGCGAATGGACAGAGGGACAGACATGAAGAACCTACTATAAGGGTTCCGTTATGACTACTGGCGCTCTGGGTGGTCGCCCAACCAGGCCCCACCCTAGCGCCACTACTACCTGTCCGACTTACTACCCTTCTAGAGTCAACTATAATGTTTTTAACATGTTTCTATCAGAACGCCAATAATAATATAGATTCCTTCTTGTCTCGTTGATGATTCCTTTGGTGTTATACCATGGGCAGTTGGGCAGCTTTGACCATAATAATATTATTATACTGTTGAATAACCCTGGGGGTCAGGGGTTATTCGACGGTATAATAATATTATTATGGTCAAATAGGGGGCAGCTATAAAAATAAAAAATAAAACTAAGAAATTCTTAAAGAGAAACCATTTCATACTTTCATATTTTTCAGGAAATAAATTTTCATTAACCATGGCACACTCTTCAGGCTCATCAGGGAATTTAAAAAATGGATTAATTGACTTCACTGCTGGTTCATTAGGTAATACTTTTATTTGCTGTTGCATTTTATTAAATTAAAGAAAATAAGTTGTAGACAGTACCTACATTCATATTAAAAAAATACCTAATATGATTTGGTTATTTTTTTTATGGAAATAGCCGGCAAACGAGCTGACGATCCACCTGATGGTAAGTGGCTATCACCGCCCATGAACATCAGCAACACCAAAGGCATCACTGATGCGTTGCCGGCCAAGAATGAAAGAAGAAAAAGAAAGAAAGAACTGGCTCTCAAGCCCCCAGCCGGAACACGACGAGTCGTTTGGCGGCTGACTCATGCTCGAGGGTGGTAGCTATCCAGGCGAACCCCTGGAGAAATAATAATAGTAATAATGGTATTAATTAACAATTAAAATCAATACTACCAATCCCTCCGAGGGCCCTACCACCAGCGGGCCGGATTTAGTCGCCTTTTACGACACCCTTCCAGCGTGGGATTGGGGTTAGTATTCTAAGCCGCTCCAATACGGTTAAAAATTATTTCTATAATTATATATAATTACTTCTATAATGCTTATAGCTGCCACTAAGGATTTTTAGTGTTGTTGGTGATTATGAAATATTTTTTATACATATTCACAGAACTAGTGGAATTTTTTTTTTCACTAGTACTGTGAATAGGACAAGTGGGAATAAACGACAGTATGATAGTTAAATCAATGAAATATTCAGGTGGTGTTGCAGTGGTGTACGTTGGCCAGCCACTGGATACAGTGAAAGTTAAGATGCAGACATTTCCACAGCTATATAAGGGAATGTATGATTGTTTAAAAACAACACTGAGAAATGATGGTGTCATTCGAGGCCTATACGCAGGAACCACTCCAGCAATCATGGCTAATGTAGCAGAAAATTCAGTCTTGTTTGCTGCTTATGGCTATTGCCAGAAGTTTGTGTGCCGAGTTACAGGTGCAGAGGTAAAAGCTTAAGTTCTTATTCCAAAAATGAAGATTTGGCCATGTTGAATGCCTCTGCCATGGCATAAAGACATTAATTTATTTTTCCTACTGAAACAACTGGGCTTGATAATATTTGTTTTGAAGAAATTTTCCAGTTCTCATGAGTCATATTATGTTGATCGAAACTAAATTAAGCCATCAACTTTGCATGAATTTATTAATCTTGCTATTGAATTATCTACATAAATTGCCTAATTTTATTAATTGGTGACTGTTTTGCATGGGCATTTCTCATTACAAAGAAATATGTACTTACTATGTTTTTTTATACCTACTCCTTTTATGGCTTTACACCAAATAAGTATGTAAGTACTAAGAAACGAATGTACACATTATTTTTTTTAGAATGTGGACCAACTTTCTACCTTGGGTAATGCATCAGCCGGATTCCTAGCAGCATTTTTCTCGTCCTTCACCCTGTGCCCTACGGAGCTGATCAAGTGCCAGCTGCAGGCCATGAGAGAAGTCAATGTCCAGGGCTCACAAACAGCTGTATGATGACTCTTTTTCGGTATCACGTAAATATATTTCATATTAGTTTTACATTGAATAAGAGGAAATGTAAAAAGCATTAATCTGGTCATAGCTAATGAACTAATATACTAACGTCGTTCACTGATCATAGCTAAAAGAGTTAGTACACTGGTATTTTAACAATTGTAGGTTCAAATTTTGTGTAGAAATTGAGAATACTGTCCACTAGTGGTGTATGAAGATAACTTACACTTTATTTGAAGTGATCAATGACTATAATAAAATTATTAATAGAAAATTATTTATGGAAAAGAAACTTACCCAGGAGTCTGAGATTTATGTATCATATATCTATGTTACTACAATAGACTTTGTATGTTTATGTATAGTTGGCAAAGAAATATTGACTAACTAATGGATAGTGGTTAGCCCGGCCTAAGTGCATCCCTAACTTCTAGTCTAGACCACCACTGAAGAGAGTGATAATCGCTTTGATTTTCCATCTCTTTAGATTCACTTTCTTCTCTTTTAAAACACTAATTATTCACCCATTAATATAAGCTTCTCCTTTTCAAAGGCAACCACGCTAGACATTGACCCCAGGTCTCTTTGCGTCTTTACTGTGTTTTATTGTGAAAGTATTCAAAAATTTATTCAATATGAACTATCAGTAGATTACATTAGATATATAAATAAGGAAATTTATTTACAGTAGGTATGACCTAAAGTATTATTTGACCGTAGATATTATTTTATAAAAAAAATAGGTATTTATCGCCAGTTTATTAATCTTCTTAAGACGCTTAAATGCGTAATACGTTAATTAAACATTGCTATGTTATCTCAGTGGTTTGATAACGTTATTTGTGGTATTTGCAATAATGACAAGCTCGCAAGGAGAATGATACCGTGACGTGATTGATGATGACATATCTGGCCTCGTTTGCAGATCAAAGTCACGCCGTTGCAGCTGACTCAACAGATATTCAAGCAATATGGCATCCAAGGGCTTTTCCGGGGCTTGGTACCTACAATAATGAGGGAGATGCCCGGATACTTTTTCTTCTTTGGTGCATATGAAGGTAAAATTATTTTTATTGCACGAGTTGAAAATGTTACGATCATTACTAAAGCCACGTGACCAGAAAGTGTTGACCGTCAAAAGTAGCGATCGCTGACAAGTGGTCATTATTTGTCTATTTGTGGTCCGAATGTCGCCGTTGTTGCCGAATGTTACAGCGATGCGATACGAAATGTATGAAAATCATCCTCAAACAGGGATGTTGACTAATTTTAGGATTCAATTTTATTTTATAGATAGAACCTCAATAATCACGAAAAAAATATTATAAAAATAATAATCTTCAATTTAAAAACAAAAATTGATAAATAAAAATCATTATCAAATTTCCCATCAAAAACGTCACGTGACTTCACGATCCGATATTCAATACTATCTGTCTACTGAAGTTTGTTGAATTTCCTTATAAAATAGTGACAATGACGTCATATTCTCAAAATGGCGTTTGAGGTCACGTGACAGTGAGTACTATTATTAACATTTTAAAATAATGATATTTAATCTATTGTGATTGATTTCGATAAAAGAATCATATTTTAGGCCTTTAATTGTTACTACTAATACTTTACACATAAATTTATATTAATTTATAATTAGTGTCAACATCCCTATTGTAACAGCCACCAATGGTTTTTTTGTGGCCACCATTACCTAGTGGTCCAGTCCAAAAGGTGGTTTATCATGGAAGAGAACAAGCGACGAAATAAACTCCTCAGTAGGTACGAGAATAAAATAAACAACATCTACACTTCAGTATCCTTGCAAATAAATTGTGCTTTTATAAATTTCTTACGCCCAATCTCAACTCAGAGTCAGCATACAAATTCTGCACTAAGCAGCGATTTAAGTAACAGTTAGTAACTCTGAATTACTTAGGCAAATCACGTATTAACTTCACGTGACAATCATGATATTATCTGATCGTAAAATTGCAATACATACTGCGTCGCAGCTCATTAATACTCATCATCGCATCTTCATATATTTTCATGATGAGATAATTAAGTAATACCATAATCACAGCCATAATTGTACAAATAAACACATTTATTTTAATCTAAAACTTTACATCTATCGTGGCTTTTGTATTTGTTATTTGTGTAGGTAAAGTCATAAATAAGGCACGGAGGGTACCTACCCGATGATAAATAATAAAAAAAACTGGAAGAAACACATAATACAGCGGGTAGTGAAAAAAAAATCGATTATACTGCAACGAAAGTTACTTCATATGTTTTCAGGAACAAGGACGTTATTAGCAAAACCCGGTCAATCCAAAGATGACATAGGTTTTCTGAGGACTATGATAGCGGGAGCGGTTGGCGGGCTTGTGTTGTGGACGATCATATTTCCTTCTGACGTCATCAAGTCCCGAATGCAAATATCGAACAAGAGTCAAAAGTTCCTAACAGTCGCTTATGATATAGTGCAAAAAGAAGGTATGGTACATACTTAGTAAATAGTTAAATACACTTATAAAACTCTTCCCTTATTGGTTACCCCAATTTTACTTCGTCTGGACACATTGGCTATAATGTTAAAGTAAATTGCTAGTTTGCGCAAAGCCAATATGTCATACTCATATGATAGTGTATCTCTAATCTCTATTATTTACTTATCGTGACCTCAAAACCTATTCGTGATTGGAAAGTAGAAGCTTGTATTTAATGTAGATTAACTGATATTAATGAAATTGAAACGCATTCTCGCCGAACCGGAGCCTGGCCGCATTCGAGCAATTCCTGCTCGAGGTCGGTGCTCTGGTCGGCCAGAGTCACCCAATCCCGGTGCTGGTCGCCGGGGACTTCAACGCCAAATCGACGGCTTGGGGTTCCCCGGTCACCGATGCACGGGGCGAGGTACTGGAGGAGTGGGCTGCCACGTCGGGCTTAGTTCTTCTAAACCGGGGGTCGGTTGACACGTGCGTGCGGCACAACGGGGGTTCCATCGTGGACCTAACGTTCGCGACTCCGTGTCTTGCGCGCCGTGTCCGAAACTGGAGGGTGCTCGGGGAGGCGGAGACGCTCTCGGACCACCGGTATATCCGGTACGAGGTCGCCGCCAACCCTGGAGCTCCCCAGAGCCGGCCCCCGCGTGGGGACGGACCGCGCTGGGCCCTCAAGACCATGGACGGTGACGTCATCATCGAGGCGTCCATCGTCCAGGCGTGGCTACCGGCGCCGGAGGGCCCGGCGGCCGACGTGGACGGGCGAGCGGAGCGGTTGAGCGAGTCGATGGTGCAGGTGTGCGACGCCGGTATGTCGCGCGCCAGACCGCTCCCGCCCCGCAGATGGGTGTACTGGTGGTCGGCGGACCTGCGCCGGCTTCGCGAAGCGTGCGTAGCGGCCAGACGCCAGTACACTCACTACAGAAGGCGGCGAAGACGGGTGGATGCCGAGGAAAGCCGCCTCTACGCCGCGTACAGGGAGAGATGCATCTCATTGCAGATCGCCATACGGGAGGCAAAGTCGGAGTCGTGGGGAGAGTGGTTGGAGACTCTGAATAGAGATCCCTGGGGGCGCCCGTACAAGACGGTGCGCGGTCAGCTGCGCCCCTGGGCCCCTCCGCTGACCCAGAGTCTCCAACCAGAGTTGGTCACGAACGTCTTCGCCACTCTCTTCCCAGAGAGGGCCGACACGGAGCCTCCGCCTATGGCGGCTGCAGCGTCGGAGGGCTCGGACGTCCCGATACCCGAGGTGTCCCAGGAGGAGCTGGAGGCCACGGTCCAGCGGCTCCGCGCCAAGAGCACAGCACCGGGCCCCGATGGGGTACCCGGCAGGGTGTGGGTGCTCGCCTTGGAGGCCCTCGGGCCCAGGGTAGTCGAGCTCTTCGACTCCTGTATGCGGCGTGGCCGCTTTCCGAAGAAGTGGAAGATCGGCAGGCTCGTGTTGTTGCGCAAGGAGGGTCGCCCGGCGGACTCGCCGTCGGCATACCGGCCCATAGTGTTGCTCGACGAGGTGAGCAAGCTCTTCGAGCGGATTATCTCCGCGCGCCTCGTCGAGCATCTCGAACGGGTCGGGCCGGGGCTGAGCGACCGGCAGTTCGGCTTCCGCCGAGGCCGCTCGACGGTCGACGCCATCGCGCGTGTGAGGGACCTCTCGGAGGAGGCGGTGTCACGGGGAAAGGTCGTCTTGGCGGTGTCTCTAGACAGGTGTCTCTAGGCGATGTCTAGAGACACCGCCAATGCCTTTAACACCCTCCCCTGGGGCTGTATCGGGGCAGCGCTGGGCTATCATCGTGTGCCCGACTACCTGCGTCGTCTCCTCTTTGACTACTTCTCCGAGAGGGAAGTGGTGTACCCGACGCGCGACGGATTGGGCCGCCGGGTCATGACGTGCGGTGTTCCGCAGGGGTCGGTCCTTGGGCCGCTCCTGTGGAACATCGGCTACGACTGGGTGCTGCGGGGCGCCAACCTGCGGGGGGTCGACGTAACGTGTTACGCCGACGACACCCTCGTCACGTCCTGCGGCGCCACGTACCGTGAGGCGGCCCTGTTGGCGACGGCCGGAGTGGCCCAAGTGGTGGCCCGAATCCGCCGGCTGGGGCTGGAGGTGGCGCTGGAAAAGTCGGAGGCTCTGTGTTTTCACGGAGCCCGACGCGCCCCTCCCGCAGGATCCCGGCTGGTGGTTGGCGGCGTCTCCATCGCTGTCGAGTCGACGATGCGGTACCTGGGCCTCGTCCTCGACAGCCGCTGGAGCTTCCGGGAGCACTTCCGGCGGTTGGTCCCCAGGTTGTTGCGAGCAGCTGGAGCTCTGAGCTGGCTGCTGCCGAACCTGGGCGGGCCGACAGTCGCATGCCGCCGGTTGTACGCCGGGGTGGTGCGGTCGATGGCCCTCTACGGGGCCCCGATCTGGGCAGACACCCTGAGCGCCCAGAATAGGACTCTCCTTTTTTTTTTTTTTTTTTTTTCGCTGGGAAAAATGCATTACGCATCCCCACCCGTCGGGGGACGGGAGGGGTATGTGAGACTCCCGGGGATAACTCCCGGTATACCCACTAAACAACCCAGCGGCACTCCCGCATCGCCTTTGGTGGCGGGGTTCTGGGAATCGGCATAGCCTTTGCTTCCAGTTCCCCGCCGGCGTTTGCCCGCCTTACAGCGGCGGGCCCTTCACGCCCCTCCTACACACGGGAAGGGGCTCGAGGATGACTGTGAGTGCTCAGTCATCCTCGTTCGTCTGAGTGATGAGCGGTGCAATGCGGGCGAGGGCGCCCCCGCGCCTGTCGCCCGCTGCTCATCACTGGGAGGAGAGAGGGTGGTCGACCACCCGCCTTCTCCTGCCTCTCCTCCGGCGGAGAAGCGGCGCGAGAGGATCGTTCTCCCGCGCGCGCTCCGCCTCCTCCTTCTGTGACATTACATCTTCACAGAAGGAGGCGACCGCCACCCACGCCTCCTCGCTCCCCAACATGGCATTTACCACGGTGGGAAGCGAGAGGTCCGGCCCGATCGTCGCCACCAGACTGCGGCGCCGCTCGGCCCACGACGGGCACACCTCGAGGGTGTGCTGTGCCGTGTCCTCCGCCGCGCCACAGTCATGGCACGACGGGCTTTCCTCCCTCCCGATCCGGTGAAGGTACGACCCGAAACAGCCGTGCCCGGACAGCACCTGCACCAACCGGAAGGTGAGGAAACCGTGCGGTCTTTTGAGCCAATCCTGCAGGACCGGCCCGAGCGCATCGAGGGTTCGGCGGCCGAAAACTGCGGAGGCAAGATCCGCCATCCAGTGACGGACGACGGCATCCCTCGCCTCCTGCCGAACAGCCTCACGTACTTCAGGGGCAGGGCGCTCCCCGAGTGCTCTTCGCCCCGCCGTCCATTCGTAGACTCTGGCTAGCACCCATGCCTCGAGCTCCCAAGGAGGGGTGCCAGCCAGAGCGCACGCTGCTGCGAAGCTTACTGAGCGGTAAGCCCGCACCACCCTTTGCGCAATGGCCCTCTGGGGCGCCCGCAAGGCTGTAGCATTCTCCCTTCTTTGAAGGGAGTCTGCCCAGATAGGCGCCCCGTACAGGGCCATGCTCTTCAGGATGCCGGCGTACAGCCGCCGGCTTCGCCCGCCTGGCCCTCCCATGTTAGGCATCAGCCATGAGAGGGCCCCCGCTGCCTTCAGCAGCCGCGACGACAGTCCGCTGAAGTGCGGGCTGAAGCGCCACCTGCCATCGAGCGTTAGACCCAGATATTTCATCTGGGTCTTTACCTCAATTCTGACGCCCTCCACAAAGATGTGGGCGTCAGGCGGACGGCGCTGCCGAGGCCCGTGGAAGAAAACGGCCTCGGTCTTATGCAACGCCACCCTCAATCCAAGGCGGCGGATCCTATTAGCGACTAACGATCCGCCCGCCGAGGCCAGGCAGGCCGCCTCACCAAAATAGGAATAGGAATAGGAAAAAATAGGACTCTCCTGCGCCAAGCGCAACGGGTCATGGCGATCAGGGTGGTGAGGGGATACCGCACGATCTCGTGCGAGGCGGCGTGCGTCCTGGCCGGGACCCCACCGTGGGACCTGGACGCGGAGGTGCTCTCGGCGGTGTACTGGCGTCGCAGCGCAATAACACGAGCCGATGAGGTGGAGCCAGAGCCGGTGGAGGCCGGGCGGCAGGGGCGACTCGACCGCCAGGTCCTCCTCCGGAAATGGAAGGAAAGGCTGGCGGAGCCGACTGCCGGCAGAAGGACGGTGGAGGCGATTCGGCCTGTCCTGGAAAGGTGGGTCGATCGCCGACACGGGGCTCTCACCTTCCGCGCTGTGCAGGTCCTGACGGGGCACGGTTGCTTCGGCAGGTACCTGTGCAGCGTGGCGGGTCGACGGTGCGTGGAAGGCGGCGCTCCGGTTTTGTGAGTGCGTCATGGCGCAGGACGACCCTCTTTGTAACCCAATCCGCCGGAAGAGAGTTGGACGGAGGCGCCTGGCGCACGAGCGCCGCCTTCCCCCATAACCGGGGTCTCCGGGCGGTGGAACCGGGGGGTACCATCGCCCAGTTGGAGGAGACCCCCGAGGCGGCTGGCGTGTCCCGTGTTCCGGCACGCCAGGTTGACGGTGAGTGGCGCCACAGATAAGCGCCCCACAAGTTGGGCCCGAGCCCGGGCAACCGTCGGCGGAGCAGCGGAAGTGTGCGAAAGCGTCCCCGCAGCTCCGCCGGAAGACGATGAGGAGGAACACCGCTGGTTTTTAGCCGGTAAGAGTCCGGCATAACCCGACAGCGCCCCCCCGCGCCTGTCGGGTATTCATGAGGATTTTCCAGCGAAAACAAAAAAAAAAATGTCAGAGGCCCTCGGGTGGTTTGAAAACTTCCGACACTCGTTGGCCACTAACCCCTCCACTAATCCGCACTGGAGCAGCGTGGTGGAGTATGCTCTAGGCCTCCTTAAGAGGAGAGACCCGTGCCCAGTAGTAGGCCATTAATGGGTTAAAGCCCATGAAGCCAATGAAATTGAAAATGAAACTGATCACGGAAATTTCAAATTGCACTAAATAAAAAAACTGTATAAAACTATTAAAAAGTGATAAAAGCACTATAATTTTCTGAGAAACATTATTATTACGTAAAGAAGGCAAAAATATTTAATTATTCAGCGCTTTTAAGTCCATTGTTGACTTTGGCCTCCTCTAGCTAACACCACTGACCGATCCTAAACCTTCTGAATCCAGAAGATAGGTACTCGATGTCGTGTCGTTTGTCAACACTCAACGCATTGTTGCCAATTGCCATTCAAGGATTATTATAAGAAAAAAATACTGGAAGCGCCAGTGAAATCATTCTTTGAAGGTTGTTTCATAAAAATATATCACATAAAATTGAAAATCATTTTGAATCAATCAATTTGACGAACCACCTGATGGTAAGTGGTCATTTTCACCGTCAGTAACACAAAAGAGATCATTGATGCGTTACGGTCATATAAATAATAGAGAAAAGAGGAGACCCCCAGCAGGAACAAGACGAGTCGTTAAGTGGCTGACTCAGTCAAGACGTAGTATCAGCCAGGCAGGCTTCACAAATGGCATGTATTTACCGACGATTTGGCAACCGATAAGAAGCAGACCGACCCGTATTATTACTACGAACAACTAGAGTAAAATCTACTTCATGGACTTTCCGATACAATACATGTAGCCAATACGTCGTCGCCAGCCAAATATTTGGCTACAGCATTCGGCGACATCGCTCTAACGACCTTTCGAGCCTTACAAGTTGTGTTTATTCTTCAGGTACGCTGGCGCTGTACAACGGGTTAAAACCAACGTTAGTGCGGACGATCCCAGCCACTGCCGCACTGTTTGTTGTCTATGAGTATTCCAAAAAGTGGATGCACCAATCCTTCGGAGATTGAAGCATTACTTGCCATTCCTTATATGGCCTATTTTTTATTCTTACAACGCTAGACCAAATACTATATTATATTTATATAGAAACAATAATAAACATGTTAATTATTAAATATGTTATCATTGTTATTAGATAGACATATCGTTGTTATGTTAATGTTAATTAATATATTTTATAAGACATGTATTTGATATCAATAAACTAGGTATGATATGCAGCTAATAACTTTTAATATAGATCAATACCAGTTCAAATAATGATTCAGGGAAAATAAAACTTATATTTTTTTTACAATTTATTTTGTACCTTGCTTTTTATCTTATAAAGATTGTAGAAAATTAGTCACACTATACTTCGATACGTCTCTTCAATTTTTGTGTAAGAATCGGGAATGAAATAGTTGTCGATGCACGTATAGATTGGGCTGTTGAACTTTCGGTAACTGACACCGCATGTGCCGGCTCCCATTAATAACCCGATCATAAAGACACAAAATAATATGACAATCATTCCACATTTACATCTGTTCTGACTCCATAATGCGTCCTTACAAATGTGTAAAATGTCGACCACTGACCTGAAATAATGATTTACTGTAATACGCAGGTGTGGCCAACAGTTTGCGCGCTAAAAGGGGCGTGGTCGTGTTAATATCATTACACGTTAGGCTGGGATTCCACTGACGCGGAGTGGAGCAGAGCTTCACGGATATTCATAAAAATACAACGAGGCCACCGAGGCGATTCGGAGCGGAGGACAGCGGGCATTGGGGTGCGGAGCGGATGGGAGGACAACGGGGCGGTGCGGAGCGGAGGACAGCGGGGTGGTGCGGTGCGGAGGACAGCTAGGTTGTGTAGTGGACGAACATAAGATTGCTTTTTTCATTTTAAACGACAACATGATGGATGCTCTTTCTGAGAGATTGAGTGTAACTGAGCGCAAAAATGCGATGCGCAATTCCAAAAGTATGCTCCGCTCACCTCCGCTCCGCTTCACAACTCCGCTCTGCTCCGCTTCAGTGGAAACACTCACTACTTTTCAGCGCTCTTCTCTGCTCCTCTCCGCCCAGCTCCGCGTCAAAGGAAACGCAGCTTTAGCTTGGGTAGCGGCTTTATTGACACATACAATTATTTTAATTCTGTTGGTCACATCTGCGGCCTAGCGCGCTTAATAAGACGCAACCGTTAATGTTAATGCAGATGTATTTTAACAGGGATATTAAGGTGACTTGTTGTCACCTACTGATCACCGCTGTTGATAGCTCGAGACAAGCTTCACTTGACTTGCCACAGACATGGCAGTGGCAGTCACTCGCATCAGTGTCGACCGCTCGCTACTAGATGGTTGCAGCACTCCACACGCCCTGGTGATAAGAGTTGCCAGATGGTAATACTGAAATATCTGGACAAAACTTCAAAAAGTAAGGATTTGTCTGGACAAATATTTTTTTTTGAAAAGCCACGCGTTTTGTTGAATCGAGTGAATTGTTGGGACTCTAGACATATCGGGACAATCCGGACGAATCCCGACCATCTGGCAACCCTACCGCGCGGGTACCTACTGCATAGTCTTTGAACCTATTATATGCATATTGTTATACGCATATTGTTATATGAGCCTTTTTTTCTTAATATACATAAGATAATGCTGTGAACTTTATGCAACCTGATGGTAAGAAGCTGAATATTCCAAACATCGATACGGAGACATTTGTCGGGATCAGCTGAAGAGAAACAGATGCGCCTCCCAAGGATAGGGTAAATAAAATTCAGAAACAAGTTGTATATTTCACGGTTGACTTTGGAAGACGGATAGTAGCGAACCAAACAAGCGGATTTTAAAACACCAAACGAAAGTACCTTCAGTAAAAGTACCGCAATGAGGCCTCCCTAGGATAGATATATAATTATGTGATGGTACGTTGTTGTTGCCAGCATCTAGATAATAATTTTCTGAAACACGATTATATCGGTGCCGGTTTTAATACAAACCGACGCGCTCGGATTACAATATGTTCAAAACTAACTGATTTACAGCTACCCACAATTTCTTTAAGTGTTCATTTACCTGCAACATCTTGTATTATCACAAAGTAGAACGTCTGTCTCATCCAGGAGCTTCTGAAGTTGTTGTTGAGCTAAAGCGATAACTGGACATTTTCTATGTAGGATGTTTGAGATTTCCCCGTCAGGATCTACATCGCAACTGCATCCAGCTGTACCGATTGTAAACCTTCCATTTTTGGGAGACGTATCCGACACAGCTATATTAATATCCTCCCTCGCGCTAACTACATGACCTTCTGTTGGATCAAGCCGACTTTTCTTATAAGATTTTCTAGAATATCTATGAATATTCTGAACTGAGTAATCATTCGAAGAAGTGCACATAAATACGAATTATGATCTTATACTCCAGGTCCTAGGTACAGTTCGCCAACTTACTAAATAAGTATTAAATATTAACAGATAATTACTATGACATTTCGTAACACAAATGATAGAAAAGAGAAACACATTTTAGAAATTGCAATTAATACGCTAGCCGTAAGTCAAAGTGAAGTAAAGAGTGCTATTTTTTTTTTCTTGATAATAAGTTCGTCTTCGTAGTGAATGGTATTGTTCTGCCATCACCTTTATTTATCTCTAATGTTCCGTTTACACGTATTAAATATAATATCATTGCATATTAAGTAGAAAACTAAATTTTAAGAACATAAGTACTTACTTTAGTACGCAAGTAATTTAGAAATTTTTCTATTTTCTGTTAAGTAGTTGGGAGGGGCCACAGACTTAAAAAAAGAACAGACGGATTCTCTTCTCAACAACAAATTCAGTGAGGCACCCATAGTAATACCAACTCCTCTATTCGTACAAGTATCACACTCACACATTGACACCATGGTGTTATAATCGTCCGCCAGTACCGCGTCGGACTGCACTAAAAAATGCGCACACATGGTAAGCGGGCGGCATCACTCTCGATACGACAAGGTGACGTCCGGGTTATTTTCACGTCCGTTAACTACTTAATGCGTGTAAACGGAACATGAGTATAACTTATACTCAGTTAAACTGGCTCCCTATTTTTTTCTAAGTTCCATAAATTTCATTGAAGCAAAATCAAGTTTCCATCCGGATTAAAATTTCTTTCATTAAAATCAGATTAGGTAAGTATACATAAATAACTAAGGTCTCCCCCTATACCCTATCTTTGCTGATTTCGTGTTGTTTTACCCTGACTTAGGGGCCATTCATTAATTACATAAGGACGATTTTGCCTATTTTTGATCTCCTCTACCCTCATGTAAGGCTTGAATACATACTACATACATACAAATATTGGACACAATTTGATGAAAAAAAGATGGTCTAATGTTGAAATGTCTCAAGAATCTCATCTTTAAATGTACAACACTATCGAATGGTGTAATAATACAGGTAAGTTTTTTTCAAAATCAAGGGGTTCGATTCCTGGAGAATTTAGCCATCTACACACACATGAAAAATTCATCGGTATATTGGGTATATAGTTATAAATATAAAATAAAAAAAAATTGCAATAATGTAGGTATATTTATTTCCAAACATCAAATTCAAGAGATTTTTAATGAAATCAATAAGTTGTTTCGTTTGATCCATACTTTCCATACCAATACTTACAAAGACTAAAAAGTAGGGTTATTTGAAAACCGGAATGGTGTTTATTTATTTAACAGTCCAATTTTTTTTGCATAGTCAAAGTAATTGAGCACTAACCATGTATGTTTAGAAAAAAAGAGTAGTTTGTAAATTACTTTCTCATAATAATAAATACATATTATAATTTATGTAGCTGGACATTATTTGCGATTCATACTGCCAGATGCCAGTTAATGAATGCAGCTCTTGAATAAAAAGTAATGAATCATGCCTATAAGAACATTAAATAACTAAAAGTAATAAAAGCTTATAGGTAAATGTTAACCCTCAAAGACAATCACTTTTAACTTCCCATCAAAAAAAAAACACAAACTAAGTTTCAGAAAACATTTTTTTGGTTTGTTGAATTGTTATTAAATTAGTCTCTCATTTTGTTTATACTGGGAGCTGAAGAGACTACACCAAAATATAAAACCCAAAGCTCGAGATTGAACAATCTTAAAATAAAGTACTGAACATTCCGATTGAATTAGAATAAAATACTGTTATAGTCATTACTACAGCTAATGTGAAATCAATTTTCATACATCAATAAATATTTATTGCATTTAGATTTCATGTGTTTTAATGGCTAAGATTTACTTTTCCTCACACCATTCATTCTCCTTGCGAACCTGATCTTCCTCAGCTGCAGTAAAATCATTTTTAATGTTGAATGTCTTCCGTATTTCTTCTGGAGTTTTACCTTTGATCATGTTTGCAACTGTTTTACAAGTCACGTCTAGCAAGCCTTTGATATCAAGATAATTGGCTGCTAAAATTAATTCAAACAGTGTTCCCTGATCCACTTTTAAAAAATCAGCATCCCATGAAGAAATATCGTCTGTTCGTTTTTCTTTGTTTTCATCGTCTTCGGGTAAGGGAGGGTCGTCCTTATGGTAAGTAGCCCACTGAATAACCTTTTTCAAGATTGCTGAATTAACATTTGGTAAAGGAACAACTTCCTCTTCATCATCATCCATTCCTAAATCTTCCAACATGGTTTTTATAGTAACTGAGCATTTTGCAATTTCAACATCTACGTCAAAAATTTCATTATCGGAGGACTGCAATTTGATATTCGGCATCTACAACAACACAAAGCATAACGTTATTTATAATTATGTTGTGAATATCCAGATCCCGACGCCATCTTTAATGAATAAAATTCATTCGTACAAACCTTTAAATTTTTTAACTGAAAATAATATCTCGTGTCCGGATAAAGATATGCTGCTAGACCGGGTTTTCGAACTAAATAAAGGACCGAACTCGTGTGAACCTTAATTTGTTGAAGATGAAATCCTACCACAAACACGACGCAATTTTGCGAATGAATGACATGACAATCTGACTGATCACTGACAATCTGCCAAAATAATTCAAACTGAACATAGGGATGTTCGCAGTTCGATCCGATACTTGTGTGGATCGATACAATGGGATACGATCCACTCGATTTTTGTATCGATAAAAAGGCATTCAATCCTCTGGGCACTGGTGGATCGATATACATGTAAGGTGGATCGGATCATCCGGATCGAATTAAGTAAAGATATTTTTTTGATTTTGAAGGGTAAATAAAATAAAATACTTCCTCAAGGTAATAGCGGATTGATAAATTGATATACAGACAATTTTATAGGATGAATATTTGAAGTAAAGTAATTGTATTAAATATTAATTGAAGGACGATACCCTTGTAAGATGTATTGGATCAAAATATGGAGTTATCTAATTGTTTTAAGCTTAGAGGTAAACAAAATATAAACTTAATGACAATATTGGCAGATCGATGCAGTAAGAAGTATTGGATTGAAATATGGAGATAAGTTATACTTTTAAAATAAGAGGAAAACAAAATATGTATGTAGCTAAAGCACTGGTGGATCGATAAAGTTTAATTAAAGTGGATCGAATCGAAATCGAAATATGTCCGGATAAGGTTCAATATACAAAATATTTTATATCTTAAAATATTTCATTCGATACTGGATCGATCTAAATAATCATATCAATTCACTTGGATTAATACACTGCAATACGATCCATTGCGATCCAGAATATCGATGCAAGTCACCTGGATCGAACATCCCTAGTTGAACTTGCATTGCACAGAGTGCACACAAATCTGACAATAATCACCAGTGTCGTCAGGTACAAAAAATGGATTAGTTTGTGGATTAGAAAACAAGAACTTTATATAAAAACTGGACCCCAAGCTTCGAGGAAAAAGTGACATTGGATGAATATTTTTGACCAATCACAGGAATATTTTGTAAGAAATGGTAATTATATGAGCAGCGTGGTAATAACATTTATTTAATGGTAATGATTTTTTTGTTATTGGGAATGACAAAAAGCTAATTAATTTTAATGTTATTCAAAAATTATTAAGCTAGAGAGTAGAAGAGTTTAAAGAGTTAGAAGCTTGGCTCCACCTTGGCTCTACATGAGATCTGATAGCTTTGGGCTCGTCTGGGCAACGTTTTACCTGAAAATGATTTGGTGGGATTTCACTTCTTTTTGTACTAAGTTGCATATGACAATTTACGAAATACCCATACAAAAGTCAATCCGGTTTTCGTCGTGGCCACAGTTATACCACCACGGAATTGCTCAAAATTACCAACGACATTAGATTTGGAATGGATAACCAACAGCTCACTGTCTTAGCCTTGCTAGATTTTAGCAATGCATTCAACTGTGTTGTTTTTGACATTCTGTTGGGGATCCTCCTACGTATCATTAACATATCTCCGACTGTTATTTATTGGTTTCGAAGTTACTTGCCTGGACGCCGACAGCGTAATATTTCAATTCACGATAACTTTTCTACTTGGTCTGCACTCTGCAGCTCTGTTACTGAATGTCGGCGTAGCGCAAGGTGGCGAATTGTCTCCACTTCTATTTGCAATTTTCATTAATTCTATCTGCCTCCATAGTCTTCTCTCTATCACCTATATACTGACGATCTACAGATAATGATCAATCGCCACTAGCTAATCTACCAGGAGCAGTATGCGGAATAAATTACGACCTGATTATAATACTATCCTGGACTCAATCTTACGGAATGCGTGTTAATCCTAGCAAGACTCAATTTATTATATTAGGCAGCTCTAAATTGCTTGGAAAAATAGACTGGCCGCAGTTGCCTGCAATTGTTTTTGATATTCCTTATGCCAAAACAGTTAAGAATCTAGGAATTATTTTGGACTCCTCAAATCAACGAGGGCAGTCGTAAACTATTTGCTGCCGTGGGAAGTCTCCGCAGGGTACGGAACTCCCTTCCTATTTCCACTAAAATTACTCTCGCTACTTCACTACTCTTGCCGATTCTTGACTATGCTGATTTTTGTTACCTGGATCTTACTGAGG
Source organism: Thymelicus lineola (assembly GCA_963932265.1). Classification (NCBI taxonomy): domain Eukaryota; kingdom Metazoa; phylum Arthropoda; class Insecta; order Lepidoptera; family Hesperiidae; genus Thymelicus; species Thymelicus lineola. The sequence goes on along the minus strand of OZ010687.1, from coordinate 7,425,459 downwards.
AGCAACTTAATAAACTCGAGCATCTCCAAAATTTGTGTATAAGATTTATATTTGGACTTCGCAAATACGATCATGTTTCCGATTTTCGTGCTAAACTCGAGTGGCTCCCTATCCGTCTTCGTCAGAATACTCACATTCTTTTTGCTCTTTACTGTGTGCTGTTCAATCCTTCCTCTCCCAGCTATCTTCGTTGTAAATTTAGGCACATTTATTTCCTTCGGTCTTCGGAAAACGTCTCCTTCAAACCCCTCGACATTTTACTTCCTTTTACTCTAATCCCTTAACTTTGCCCGCTATACGTCTTTTGAACTCCCTACCACTTCAAATTCGTAAAGCTGAAACTTTATTCTCCTTTAAAAAATAACTGCAAAAATATTTCCTCTATTTATAACTTTCTTCCTCAATCTCCTGTAGTCGCGTCTTATCTGTTTGTATTTTCATTGAATTTTATATGTAATAATTTATATTTAATGTCTTTTATGTGTATAGTACACCCTACCCTGATCTCTCCCAGACAGGTTTCTCGGCGGGGACACGACCGTGCCCCCAGATGAAAAAAAAAACAATAAGAAAATTAACTATGTAACAAATATAATTAAGTACAAATTTATTTTTTGTCATTATCTCATGAACCACTCATCATCATCGCCTTTATTAGTCCACTGCTCGACATAGGCCAATCCAAATGAGCGCCAAAGCTCCCTATTTTCGGCTAATGAACAAAAATATAATAAACATGTTAAAGACTTCTCCGAACGACGCAAGAAATTTTTCACGAACACCGAGTTTCGGTTGGGCCAAAACCGAAACCGAAAGCACAGCGAAAGTTCGGTCGGTCCCTAGTGTCTCTATTAATAATAACACTCTATTTTGTATTATATTTTGTCCATCAGAAAATAAGTAGTAAAACGGCCCTGGGCTCTTGAACCACTAATATCGTGTGGCGTGTGGCTCATTGATTTGATTCATTGTTATAGGTAAAGTAGTAATATATAGGTAATGGTATAATGTAAAAAAATTACTGATCATTTTGCACCCAATAAATTTTAATTTAGGTAAGTACTTACACATTCATATAATTTATAGGCATAGTAGTATAATTAGTAGGCATAATATTTTTGTTTTAAATAACGCACCTTCAGTGGAAAAAAAAGCATAAGATGAAAATTGCAATTTTACAGTAGAGCAAAAAAACTGTTCAAATATCAGTTAAGTAGTAGTCAAAGGAATTTACATTACGATTTCTTGCACAAAACCGTCAAGATTAATGATAAACATTTGAAAAAAATTGAGCATAATTATGCAGCTATGGATGTTTGGGTTATCCATTAAAAGAGTTTCTTCTGTTGATAGTAATTTAATTTGGAAGAGCACAGTCACAACTTTATATAGTGGCGGCAGTTCACAAGTTCTCGAGAGTAGTACTTGTCACTCTCTGTACGGTAGCGGTGGTTGACAACCCACTGACATATTGACAGTTCACTGATTGACGTCGTGAGGTGTTGCCAGTGTCAATATGCCAGTGCAGTGTGTCGCCACACCACCCCCCTACGAAGTAACTAAAAATACAATTTTTACATTACTAATAGGGATAACAATTGTATTATATTCCTTAAGTTATGCGAATGACAAAAAAATAAAATATTGCAATAAACAATATAATGAAATAAACAATACAATGAAAATAGACAATATAAAAAAAATTACAACCAAAGAAAACTTTAAAATTAAAATAACAAAAACAAATACATTAGATTTTGAATGATAATATGATTGAACTATAAATCTAATACAGATTTGAACTTAACGGTACGACCTGAACGGGTTACAGTTGGTTGTGGAGGTCGTACGTTATCGGAGAGCTTTGGCGGAGACACAGTAGGAGATGCAGCAGGAGTTGTAGAAGGAGCTATTGTCTGATCGAGGCTACTGTCCGGATCAGACATGAGGTAGGCTGGTTTTACACGGTCTATGCTCACTTCTTGGTGTTTACCTGCGATGTCGAGGGTTAAGGTCTTGTTACCGTGTTTCAACACCTTGTACGGTCCGGTGTAAGGCGGCTGTAAAGAGCGTCGAACGGTGTCGTCCCGCAAGAAAACATGTGTTGAGACATGTAGATCTTTAAATATGAACGATGTTCGATTGCTGTGACGAGATGCTGGGATTGGACGAACGTCCGTCATCTTACGCCTTAGCTGCGAAACAAAACTCTCGGTGTCATGTTTGTCCCTTTGAGAAACACTGGGTGCCAAGAATTCTCCTGGCAACCTCAATGGTTCTCCGTAGAGCATTTCTGCCGCGGAGCATTTGAGGTCGTCCTTGAGAGAGGTGCGAATGCCGAGAAGGACGAGAGGAAGGGCTCTGTGCCAGGTGTCGTTATGGCACATTAGAGCTCCCTTCAACTGGCGGTGAAAACGTTCCACCATGCCGTTCGCCTGAGGATGGTAACTGGTCGTTCGGGCACGTCTAGTGGCTCCGAAGTCCATGAGGCGTTGGAACAACGTGGATTCAAATTGACGTCCCTGGTCCGTTGTTACAGTAATGGGGACGCCGTAACGCGCAATCCAGCCGTTGAAGAAACGTTCGGCAACTTCCTCAGCGGTGATGGAGGTCATGGGCCAAGCTTCTGGCCACCTTGAGAAACGATCTATTGCCGTAAGACAATAATTGAATCCATTCGAAGGTGGTAGAGGGCCTATGATGTCAAGGTGCACGTGTTTAAACCTTCCTGGTGGTGTAGGGATATCACCAAGTGGGGATGTGATGTGTCGCGTGACTTTGCTTTTCTGGCAAGCTTGACACTCGCGTGCCCACTTGCGGCAGTCTTTAGCGATGCCAGGCCAGACAAAACGGTCCGAGATCAGGCGCGCTGTTGCACGCGCTCCCGGATGGCTTAAGTTGTGTAGACGCTCGAAGATTGGGCGTCGGTGACTCGGTGTTAGATACGGTCGCGGTTTTCCGGTAGATACATCACAGTAAATAGTGGTACCGGTTCCTGGTATCACCGTTGCTTCCAATTTCAACGATGACTCCTTGCGCATCTTCTCGAGCTCTGCGTCACAACGCTGAGACTCTGCGAGGGCGGTGTAGTCATCATCCAGCTGAATCACTTCGATCCGGGACATCGTATCCGCGACAACGTTGTCTTTGCCGTGGATATGCAAGATGTTTGTGGTAAATTGAGAAATGAATGACAGCTGATTAAGTTGTACGGGAGGTAACTTCTCACGTCGTTGTAAAAACGCGTAGATGAGAGGTTTGTGGTCGGTATATATAGTGACCTCCTGTGCCTCCAAAATGTGGCGGAAATGTTGAACAGCTTCATATACTGCTAGCAGCTCCCTATAGTACGCAGGCCAGGTGGACTGGCGCGAAGTAAGCTTCTTGCTGAAAAAGGCAAGTGGCTGCCACCAGTTGTCCACACGTTGTTGAAGACAAGCACCAACGTGAGTGGAGGATGCGTCTGTAAATAGTCCGAGGAGAGCGCCAGGTTTTGGATGACACAGAAGAGTTGCCTGGGCAAGATGGTCTTTACAATTTTGGAATGCTTGCTCAAGGTTCGCTGTCCATGGGACGGGTTTAGCTCCTTTTAGCTGGCTCAACGCTAAGATGTCGTTTAGCGGAGCTTGTAGTTCTGCAGCCTTTGGGATGAATCGTCGGTAAAAGTTAACCATTCCAAGAAACCTGCGGAGGCCTTCTACGGTCTTAGGTAGAGGGTAGTTCCGCAGAGCTTCAATTCTGTCCTGTGGTGGACGTATGCCTTCTTGTGAGATATGGTAGCCTAAGAAAACAATTTCTTTCTCAGCTAGGACACACTTGGCGGGATTTATGACGACACCATATTTGGAGAGTCGTTGGAACAGGGCGCGTAAGTTCCGAGCATGTTCATCGGCCGAGCGCGAAAACAGCAGAATGTCGTCGACATATGGGAAGCAGAAATCGAGTCCCCTGACGACTTCGTCTATAAACCGCTGAAAGGTTTGCCCAGCGTTACGCAAACCGAAGGTCATAAACGGGAACTCGAAAAACCCCAAATGGTGTTGTGATTGCTGTTTTCGCGACATCTGGCTCGTGCACTGGAATTTGTTGGTAGGCCTTAACTAGGTCGATTTTCCCAAATATGGTGGCGCCAGCCAGGTTATGTCCGAAATCGGCTATGTGCCGAACGGGGTATCTATCAGGGACGGTCCTCGCGTTCAGGGCACGATAATCGCCGCAAGGCCGCCAACCGTTCTCACCCTTTTTAGCCAGGTGCAAGGGTGAAGCCCAGGGACTCTTTGAGGGTCTCGCGGTGCCACATTGTACCATGTCCTCAAATTCCTTCTTCGCAATTGAGAGCTTTTCAGGTGCAAGTCTCCTGGGTCGGCATGCTACGGGTGGGCCATCTGTTGTCAAAATGTGGTGTATTGTTGTGTGTTTGACTGTTCTTGGAAGTCCAGGTGGCCTGGTGATGTCAGGGAACTCCTGGAGTATTTCCGAGAAATTGTTGTCAGTCACAACCACAGCCTTTATACTTACCTGTGCTACGTCAGTCACCTGTGCTGGGGCTGAGAGGTTAGTTAATCCGTCAATCAGTTTTTGATTAGCACAGTCTGGCAGTAGGTTGTAATGTGCCAGGAAATCAGATCCGATTATAGGAATGCTGACGTCAGCAATTATAAAGTCCCACCTGAAGTCGCGGCGTAGATTTAAATTTAAATTTAGGGTGAGTGGGCCATAGGTCCGGATAACGCTTCCGTTGGCGGCGCAGGCTTCATAATTTGTAGGATGCACTGTGCCCTTAACTAAATTTCGTGGGAAGCAGGAGAGATCAGACCCAGTGTCAATCAAAAACTGACTCCTGGATCTAAGATCTCTAATGAATAACCGGCGGCCAGGTTTCAAGCAATCAGCAGCCGCCACTACTGACTGCTTAAGTCGTTTCCCTTCTCAGCCCAGGAGCAAGGGCTGGTGCACTTTGTTGCTTTTTCAGCAAATCTTTTATGGTACCAGCATGTCCCCACCTTTTGTTTGGTTGCTGATCGACTGCGTGAACGAGGCCGGTGGGGTGTCGATCTACTATGCCTGTGCTGGTTTAAGCTGAGGGTCTCAACCCTCTTTGACAGTTCTTCTAACCGTTGCACTATGGTATTAAAATCGATTGGGTTAGGGCTGGCAACAGCGTGTATTGCTGGCGGTGGTGGGAGGGATGAATCTACAATGGCATCTGCTATTTGTGCTACCCTGTCTAACGGTAAATCCAATTGTGCCATTAATATGCGCTGGACTTCTTGTGGAAGCCTACGTATCCATAATTCCCGGATAATGGATTCATCACCCGTGTTGTTACCTTCCAAAGAACGAAGGTGCCGGAGAAAAGCTGAAGGTTTCCTATCCCCCAACATTTCCTCACTGAGCAATTGCCGTACACGCTGTTCGCTGGACACTGAGAACCGCTTAATTAACTCTGTTTTGAGGTACTCATATTTGTCTTTAGTGGGAGGATTGGAAATAATATCCTCAACCTGGTCTGCCAATCTTGCATCCAGCATAGCAAGCACGTGTCCATATTTGGTAGCATCCTGTGTTATGTTTGCAATCTCAAACTGTGCCTCGGCCATAGCAAACCACATTTTGGGTTTCTCCGGCCAAAAATTGCTTAATTTTACTGACACACCCATGATACTTGCTCCGGGTTTAGTAAGAGCTGCAAGTTGAGCTTGAAGCTCAATAACTTGCTTCTGTACCTCTTCCTGAGACATGTTAGTTAATATAAAGTCACAAACACCGGTTAAGCAAAATGTCAAAAACAACAGAATTTGAAATAATAGTGCAGTAAATTAATAGTGCAAAGTAAAATTAATATTTAGTGGTAAAATAATCAGTAATTGTAAATACAGATGATATTAATAACATTCCACTAATCAGCAATTGGCATATAAATGAGTGGGCATGGATATCATGCAACAATAATAAAATAAAACTTTAAACTGTTAGTAATACAATCCAGGATATTAATTGTTAATAAAGGAGCAAACAAAACACAAATTATAGGCGGACACGTTATGCAGTTCGTTTTTTTAGTAAATACGTGCAACCACAGAGTTATTTTGTTGTCATAAGAATGTCAAAATGTTCAAACACTTACGTACAGTTCTGACGTATGTACACACCAACCTTGCAGGAACGGAACGCACTAAGACTTGCCGTTTTGACGTATGTCACTGTTACTTTGACGTATCGCGTCACTATGATACTTGACGTACGTTGTCAAAGTATGGCGGTTAGCTTCCCGCAAATTTTAGTTCGTGTGAAAAAAACTTGGTGGCGCTGATGTCGTTGCTCGACGATTTTATATTAAAAACTGAAATTATTTCAACCAAACACACTTTTACACACACTATTTACACAATACGCGCTGTGAGCTGTATGCCGGTCGCATGTATGACTTCGGGGGCTCCTTGCGCGCCGAATAGGTTCCGTGCCAGCGATCTGTAAAGTGGATCGCGACCGAAGTTGCGACGTAAATTGACGAAAACGATGAATATTCGCAATTTCTTGACGCGAATGCTTCGTGCAGGCGGTGTAGGTCCTCAGTGCGACCTCCTGGACTCCATACACGATGCTCGGGCTCCTTGCCAGCGATCTCTTCAATAGATCGAAGGGTGGCAAGTTTGTGGCGAAGACGAATATTCACGTAGACTCTTGTTCTTAAGTCGGGTCACCATTTATGGATGTTTGGGTTATCCATTAAAAGAGTTTCTTCTGTTGATAGTAATTTAATTTGGAAGAGCACAGTCACAACTTTATATAGTGGCGGCAGTTCACAAGTTCTCGAGAGTAGTACTTGTCACTCTCTGTACGGTAGCGGTGGTTGACAACCCACTGACATATTGACAGTTCACTGATTGACGTCGTGAGGTGTTGCCAGTGTCAATATGCCAGTGCAGTGTGTCGCCACACAGCTTTTATCCCTCTTTCCAATCATATTAATAACTAAAATTCAACGTAAGACGACTTATGCTTTTTTTCCACTGAGGGTGCGATAAGCCCTACAGACATATTATCATTAGTAAGTAAGTATTCGAATGAAACTAGGTACTACGTATTTTTGGAATATTAACGGCATGATGAATGTTAAAAATCAAAGACCGTTAATTCCGCAATAGATTAGGGTAATCTAACCTAACATACGAATTAAGGGCACATTAACGCGTAAGGATGCATTAACACGTTTGGTTGGGACATAACTGTAATTATTTTAATACTTGTATTTGGTTTAAAAAAGGTCTAAGTGAAAGTTAAAATATTAGAACTCCTCCTTCCACCGTAATGTACTTACTTACTTACTTATTTTACCCGACTGCCAAGGAAGAGTTTTCGCGCGTATTATATCTTGTATGTTTGTATGTGTAATATTCTTTATTACCTCGTAACTTCCAAACTGCTGAACGGATATCATATAATTAAGATATCGTTAGATTCGTTTTGATAACCCAAATATTTTAAGACAACGAAAATAAAAAAAAGCAATATGGTGGCTGTAAGATGCCATTGTTTGAAGTATCATAAATCGAATAAAGCAATATGGGTGTCAAATTAAAGAGCTCACCATAAGGATTTCAAAAAGGTATATCATGATAGGTTTTTTAATAGCAAGCGGGTTTAGTTAATTTTTAAATGGATACTAATATTTTTGCGGTATGTGTACACTGTAAGCGGCGCGGGTTACAATATTCAATCTTCTAACGAGTAACAACAATCACACATAAAGCGTAATTTTATACACACACACAATAAAATATAGAAGAAAAATTGAATTTAGTACATTTTCATTTTATTTTGTTTTTTTCTACTTTTTACCTATTCAGACTTTTATTTTGTTTATTTTTTGAACCGGGAGTTTTTTAAATTTGTTATTTAAGTTTTATGTTCTATAATCTGAGACTTATAATAAGGAAGCCAACAATCATGTCCAATGTGATATGATAGCGTATAGATAGATGTGCGTAACATCTGCTTAAAATTTTCTATAAAAATATGTCGATACATAATTATAATAATATTATGCAATATGCAATAAAATATTTGGCACTATACTAAGTTAAACATGAAATATAAACTACGGATTGAAGTACACGCTAGTAATAATAGTTCAATGAAACTATGTAATTATTATATTATGAAACTTACAATATACTGTTACTATGCCGTTAAAATAAAATGGTAACGGGTGTTAGTGCACACTGCATGTTCACTAAATAAATGTAGAAATATTCATCAGTAAATGAAAAAATATTCATCATTTATATTATTACTTAATATAACATTATGATACCTAAGTACACAGTGTTAAGTGTTCTATTCATTTACAAATAGAAATTAAAAATAATACCAGTTCATAAAATCTTATATCAAAATTGCTAAAAAAATTAAAAATGTAAACCTTAAAAATATTTTTTTTGTATAAAAATAGTTGGATATAGGTTAACAAAAATGAAGATTTTAGACATATCACAAACTTCATCATTAACTTGAAAATATTTATAACAAAACTGGAATATTTATTACAAAATTAAATAACTTTTCTAAAATAACAACTCTTAAAATACGATTAAGCCAATTAAAAATGTACGTTCAAAGCAAGAACTAACCGACCACAGTTAAAATAAGTTAATAATTTTTATTTTGTCAACATTCTAACTTTTCTTAAATCTGAAATATTATAATCAGTAGGCATATAAAATCGTTAAAAAAATAAATTTGTCGACAGGTTCTGACTTATTATACCTGTTTAAATAACTAAATATTATGCTTAAGACAATTAAAGATTACATCCTTACTTAATAATATATTGTAAAAAAATCAGATACCCTCAAATATGTGTATTATGCATAGATATGCAAATATGTATAATTATAATTATAGAGATAACAACAGGAATGCGTATGCATAAGTTTAATGGTAAAATACCAGATTACATATAAAAATAATGTCTTAGATAAATAAATAAGGTAAAAGGGCTTTTTTATATTATGTTGATGCAAACCTACAAAGTAAATACTTTTGAGGTAGTTTGTTAGAGAAGGCCAATAATGGATCCAGGAAGCAACAGTGACTGACAAAGGAAAATTTAAAATTGTTATAAACTTTGAAAATTCTTATTCTGAAATAGTTTAACACATAATATAAATCCTTATGCTACAAGTATGTATTTTACCTATTGAGACTCCTAGTTTTACACTTTGGCATAGTTAATTAAAATATGAAATCATCGGCCCTGAAACAGAATACATTTTACATCAAAACCAGTGCATTGCTTAACATTATTGAAAGTGTATTTTGTGCAATACAGACAAAAAGTCTTATCAAAAACTTAATATTCTACCAAGGATTTTAATAAGTTAATGCGTTTTACCACCAATGACTTCATCGCCACTTACCATCAGGTGGGATTGTAGTCAAGCATTAACTTATATGCTATAAAAAAAATAAGCACCAACCAAAGCATTTTCAATTTTGTACGAATAACTTGTGAAACATATGGTAGTTTACATAGTGAGATAGTATCATAGTACCTACTTAACATAGTAAAATCAGGTATGCCTCAAAAATATATTTATTATGGAATATTGTCCATCATTTCATATTCAGCAAAAACATAATTATATTTGTATGCAACAGCACATTGAACTATAATAAAAATTTTCTACAGCTGACACTACTGACTAATAATTCTAAAACATTCACTATAACATGATTATACGAGTAGATGTTGTGGTCCATTAGTACAATCAACAATGTACCATGAAATCGTCAAGTCAACCATTTCATAATGAAATCCAGTCAAATTAGCCTGATAAAAAAATTATGTGATTTCATTAGGTTGTGAGCATGTGTTCTGAAATAGTTGTACAACAAGAACAAGCACTTGTACAACAACAATTTGTTTCACAAGTTCCTGAATCCCCAACATATAATATTTCTGTGAACATTATTGTTTATGACATTAGCAAATGGAACATAGGTCATTAATAAAAATAAGGGTTACACACTCATATCCCCATACTAGGATTGTACCAAATCAAATCACATGACAAAACTGTGCAACCTGGGAACAAACTAGGGGCTATTTATGTTGTACAGGGTTCACTTGCCAGGTGGACCATCAATATCATGAAAAGAGTCTTAATTATCTACTGTTAATTGTGCTGAGAGCAGGGTTTGAAATTACCAAGATAAATATGCCTCTTGATAATTATTGTCATAATGATTATCAACATAATTATCAGATAATTATCCAATAATTATCAAACATGTAATAAACTTTTCAATCCTTAATATTAAACTTTAATACAACATAATATTTTTCTTATTAATTTAATTATCAATGAAAATATGCTACCCATATAATTATGTAAAGGATGATTTAATATTTATAATATCACAAACATTTGGCTTATGAGAGGCAGATTATATTTATCAAAGACAATTATCAGCATTATATTTTAATTATCTTTGATAATTTATCAACAATAATTATCGCTTTGAACCCTGGCAGAGAGCACAATGTAGCTACAACCAATAAGAAACCAGAGTAATAATAAACATCAGAATGTACAAAGAATATTGAAGAACTTTTGAAGAAAATGTTTTATTTTTATTAAAATGATTTTATTGCCTTGGTACTGCAATAATGGCAAGATGCAAATTAAGACCATATCTTAGCTTTTGTAATAATTAATCAGAAGAGAGATTCATATTCACTTATTGGATATCATGATTTGTTTAGGTTTATTAAATGATAAGTTTTTTTCACTATGTGTTAAGAATGCCCTTAAATCTGTTACTGACTGGAATAAAAGTGATAAAATTCGTAAAATATAAAAGAGCTTTTGCCATTCCATGTGGGATATCATATTTCAGGTATCAAAATCAGTACAGATGGCAATGCTGTATAACATGTATGTGAATTTAATATGTTTTGAATCAATTGAGCATAACAGTCAAATGCTACAATAATTTTCTTATTACTCACAAGTAAAACATGTGAATCAAACTCCAAATTATATTGCCAATCGAATGCTGAGGGATTGCTAAATATTTCATGGTTAAGATTAAATATGATTCAACTGTATTTAAATTTAAAGACATTAATTTGTCTTGAAATTTATTTCATAGTACTGTCAATTTACCAACTGGACCACTACATGGACATTAATATTATAAATGTTTACACAGAATAATAACTACTTTATTACATATCATTTTCAATAAGCCATAATCATTTGAATTGTGGAATGACTTTTGTATGTTGCTTTCATTTAGTGACCCATTAACTTTTCTTGAAGGCGGAAATATATTTTTAAGGCAGGTCTCAGTATGGTAAAGAGCATTACAAGTAATGCCAATATAAGACAAGAATATCGTAAAATTTCTCCAAAGGTCCACCATGCTGAGAAGGTGCCTAGGATAATAGTTATGGTGCCTAAGAGGAAGGTCACTAAACCAAAGAAGGCATGTAGAAGCTTAATGTAAATTGGGGCCAAGAAATTCTTTAATTTGAGACTGTTTAGAGCACCCAAACCTCCAGTGTAGGTAATTAACATAAATATCAATGCAGATAATCCAAATTTAGCGTGCAATGATACAAAATGGGACTTGTCATTAATTATCTTATTTGAGAGAATAATCAAAAATCCAATTAGAATAATTATACCGGCAAGGACTTGAAGTACCCAATGGCGAGCGCTGCGCAGTCTCATTGGCATCCATTCTGTAGCGAGATCCCCTGGAGTGATAGCATTCACTGCCGATGCCATAATTACCAACCACTAAAACAAAAACCATTACTACATTCAAAACTACTATTGCATAATATTAGTCAATAATATATAATACAATAACACAAATGAATTACAATTTTAATTTTAAATATCCATACAACTTTATTAAACTTACAACTTACCCCAATGGACATAAGTGGAGGATGAAAGGAAAACAAAACCGCTCCATCTCTAAAGCAGCAATAACTTATTATGGCCGTAAAAACTAACGCACATACATTGTTAACGACATTTATGTAATTTGGTTTGGGGTTGGGAGAAGATGAAACCAAGTGAGATGTTTCGGAATTCCTGTTACCAGATGCCATCTCTGCACCTGTCGATAAGTTATCTGAATCTCTAGTATCCATCTATTTGCAAGATCGCCTGTCGTACACCAACCACACTTAGGCTTATTTCAACACTAATAGATAAGACCTTATTATGAATAACCAGAAAAACCACTATTGCTTTATCATTTTCATTTTGGTAGTAATTAAGCCTGTAGGTATTTATTTCATTATGGCTGTCAATTGTCATGTCATTTCACATGTGTCAAGTCAATGTGTCATGCGCACAGAGTATATTATAAACAAGTCATGCGCATGAATTGAAAATCAATCACTTGACTTGATGCCGCAAATCATGCAATGCCCAAAAACAGGATTACGAATTACTTTCTTGAAATATTCGTAGGGCCTTACTATGAGCTCTTAACCCTGGGAATACACGTCCGATTTTGTTTCCGATTGTCTGATCAGACTATCTGATCGTATTTACTCGATACACGTCCGATTTTTGCGTCAGACTTTTTCTGAACACAGTCGTTCTCGAGCTGTGAGAGCGGTAAGTGCTTGCTTGCCACTCTTGCCAGAAAGAAAAGATTGATGGCGATTGAAGGGATGTTGACACTAATTATAAATTAATATAAATTTATGTCTAAAATATTAGTGGTAACATTTAAAGGCCTAAAATATGATTCTTTTATTGAAATCAATCACAATAAATTAAATATCATTAATTTAAAATGTTAAAAATTGTACTCACTGTCACGTGACCTCAAACGCCATTTTGAGAATATGACGTCATTGGAACAATTTTATATGGAACTTCAACAAATTTAGTAGACAGATATTATTGAATATCGTTTAATGACGTCACGTGACGTTTTTGATGGGAAATTTGATAATGATTTTTATATTTATCAATTTTTGTTTTTAAATTGAAGATTATTATTTTTATAATATTTTTTTCGTGAATATTGAGGTTCTATCTATAAAATAAAATTGAATCCTAAAATTAGACAACATCCATGGTTACTTATTGCATATTTGCTCGTGTTAGCGCGAAAGAAGAAATAACGTCGCTATTGGATTCAATATTCAATTTCAGTTCAGATTGATTAAGTATCAATCTGACAAGACTTACTGAGAGTAATTTCTACATATAACATTCAAAACTACTGAGATACCCCGAAGTTTTTTGATTGTTATAGTTATAGATGTGTTATAGTTGTAATATTGTTATGTTAATAATTCTGGACAACAAAATAACTGACTTCAATGTAAGGGATGAATCAAAAACTACTCGTCAGATCTCGCTCTAAGGTGCTTGTCATGTGGTCCCACCCCATGAAAAGCATCAGCTTTCGAGCGAGAACTTTCTAGCGTCGATAGTTTCGGAGATATGCCCTCCCCCCCTTTCCCCGCACGAGTGATCCTATAAGGGTTCCGTTTTTCGTTTTTTTTGTGCGGAACCCTAAAAATATAGTTGAATTAAGAACCCTTCCTTTTTTTGAAGTCGGTTAAAAGTATCCCATAACCAAGTACGTTTTTCTACGCTCATAATAAGCCATTCGATGCGTACGTTCACTGTCACGCTAGAGAGTAAACTGGCAAGTCGGAAGGAGGAATCGGACGTGTATTGGTCTCTGTAGAAAAGTATGCAGACCGCACCTTCAGACAATCGGATCGGCCATAAAATCGTAGACGTCTTGGCGCTGTTTCCGACACGGACGTCCGATCCTACTATCTGATCGGACGTGTATTGTGTATTCAAACAAATGTATGGCACGAGGGCCTTCCGATTGTCTGATCAGACTAGTCTGATCAGACAATCGGAAACAAAATCGGACGTGTATTCCCAGGCTTAAGCAGAACAGAAATTGAAATGCTCTTTATTATTGTACTTTGACATCTATATTAGCAGGCCAAGTTATGTGTCCCGTTACAGTACCATGGTCATGGAATCATGGATATATACTCTAATTGGATCACTGACTTTGTAGATGTACCTGTGAATGGATGACGTCATATACGAAGGACTATTTGACCAATCACAGGCCGGATTGAGGTTGTCCTTTACAATGCACACTTACTTGGAAAAATTGTGTCCTATTTTGATACGGTTCTTCAAAATGTTTTCTATTGGTAATTGGAACGAAGTTCCTTATCGCGCGTTGTGAAAGGGGGCTAGACGGAAAATTACGACACTTTTTGATTTTACGAATGATGACACTTTTTTGAAGTGATCCAGTGAGTTTTACAGAGATGGCGCTGTACAACAAAACTTAAATCGAAAGGAACTTCGTTCCATCCGGGTGTCCCTTGACACCTCTCATGTTTTTTTATTTATTATTTATTTATTATTAAAATAAATAATATATGAATAATAAATGAATAAATAAATAAAAGCAATTGTGTGGTTTTATGAAACCACGGTAGGTATAAGTGAAACTTTTTTTCGTATTGTAGACATTTCACTAAAATTTTTTGGATAAATATTCGATTTAGATTTAGGGCCTTTCACTTTACCCCCACTCTGCGGCCGACCTTCACGCGACATGCGACACACAGACCAAAAAGTTTGAGACGATGTAATAAAAGTTTCACTTTAAAATAAAATAATAAATATTAAAAATAATAATAAATATTAAATAATAACTATTATTCTTTATTGAACCTTACACAAGTAATGGAACAAAGGGCGGACTTAATGCTAAAAGCATTCTCTGCCAGGCAACCTTAAGGCAGTAGGAGAACAAAGAAGGCGGTGACAACAAAGAAAGAGAAGAGTAAAATTAATGATAAGTCATATCAAGGAGAGAAAAATAACTTATAAAACGTTTATTAAACGTTTATTTTTCTGGTGGTAAAAAGTTTAATATTGAAATAATACATTTTGTTGGAATTTCTTCAAAATTACCGAATTTAATTTATTGCATTAAGAGTAAATTGAAAATTAAGGTACACAATTTGCAATAAAGGAGTAAATAAATAAAAATTACGGTACATCTATATTATAATAATATAATCTAAGAGTGATAACATATTATGTTAATGTTAACATATTTTGGTATTAATCTTAGATGTTTTTTATATCATTATAAAAAATCACAATCGAATGATATATTCTGGGACCACTGTGACTATAGATAATGATCCAGATAGAGTAATATATCCGTGATCATGGTATGGTGTTTGTACTTGTATTTCACTTTTCTAAGTTTGTACTCTGTGACTACAATCACATGTCACGTCTGTCACCTGTCAGGCTGTCACACATTGTCAACAATGTCATTTTCATTTTTCAATACCAAAACAAAAACATTTCTGGAACTGCTGTCTGCTAAAGAATGGTCTCAAAGATCACTATTTAAATTTGAAACCTTTTATTATCTTATTTACGAGTAATAATGTTTCATGATAAGTGTTTAAGTGAAAATTGGTCCAAAAACCGACAATGACCAATTTTTTATCAAAGTGTCTTCATGTCACCACTGCCTCACTTCTCTTTTCAACATGTTTATTTAGAAGGAGATGACAATACCCGAGCATGTCGTGACTTGTTGATTTCATGCTCGGTATATTTGTTTTGTTGTCTGGCTGGTTACAACCTGCAGAGTGCACTGTGCTGGCAGAGCAGTGAGCAGTCTGCACCTGATAGTCGTACAATAAACCGATTATTGAATGATATGGAATATTCGCGGTGCAGTGGTAATCACTTTGTTTGTCGATTAGCTAATTCAGCTAAGCACAGTTCTGTTGCTTTTTGCATCGCGCCGCTCCTTGTCGCGCTCCGTGGATTGGACAGCTGTGAATTATTTTGTGAATTAAGTTTCAGAAATTGTGAAAACTGAAAAGTGCTGGAAGTAAAGATTTAAACCAAAAAATAATTTCTACAAAGTACAATAATTTGTAGGCCTAGGTCTGCTGTTGTGTTATTTTTAGATTTTAAAGTGAAGAATATTTAATACTGGTGAAAAATGATCCGGTAAGTCATTATTAATTAACTAATTACATATTATGTCGCTTAGTTATTATATTGTATTAAAGTCATTGAAAGTCAAATATACAGAAGAAACATAGCATTGGTGTAGGTACTTGAAGTACCTGCATTTAATAATATTTTATAGATTTATGGGGCTTTGTTTTTATTGTTTGTAAATGTAATTTTCACATTTCTACCAGGATCTTGATATTCAGACAGTATTTAAACTCAAAAGAAGAATATTGGTAATATAACTAGTAAACAATAATACTAAAAATTGATCACACACAGAAGTTATGGGTATTATTATGATTATGGTAATTAAAAAGTTCAATGACCATAGTATCCATAAAATTTCAAGTTTTGTGATTTAGAGTACATAGTAATATTATTATTTTATTATCTAGTAAATATTGAATACCTTTTTGTGTTTGTCAAATCACAATTCAACAAGAAGCACCTCAATTATAGTAATTAATTACTTAAATAATTAATTATCTTCAATTTTAATTCCAAATCAATATATTGCCTCTTTGCTTCAATGACATGTTCTTGAAAATCATAATTTTACAGGAGCCTCTTTTTCAACATTCAAAAAATATTCACGTCAAAATGAATGTATATTTTAAGAGTAAATTTAAAATTAATAAGATACATTATTATAGCTTTCTGAAAATATAAGAAAGTTCTGATCATTATTAATGAATTTAGAGTTTTGATATTTTTTTGAAAGAAGTTTTTTTTTGAAAATATATAATAACACGAGGTTTAAAATTTATCTTGTCATGGTTTCAATGATTTTACTTTTGTTGTTTTACTGAGTTTATTTAATAAACCAATAACATTGTCGCAAAGACTTGAGAATTTTTTTATTATTGAAAGTTTTTTAATTGTACCAATCACTGTGAAACATTCAAAAATCAAGTGGTGTCCATAAGTTATACAATATTGAATTTTATCAGACTGATATCACAATCCTTATTTTAGCTTATAAAAATCACTGCATAAATAAGGTGTTAGCTTAAAATTAAGTAGTTAAATAAAAAAATCTTATCAGTTAATCATACCCCTGATAATTATCACTGATTAGAATAGGTATATATTCAAGCTATTTAATAATTCAAATAATCACAGTTAGATTATTTAACCGCAGACAAAATACAAAGAATTTAAATTCCTACGTATAAACTAGGCTTTTCATGAGGCACTTAGGTAAGTATAAACTACCAACCAAGGGAGATCCCCTTAAAGGGGCTAAGTGAGGAAACACATAGTTTTTGAGTTAATTTTATTTTTATTTGGAGATCTGTGGAAATTGCTCAATATTAAATTTGTCTTATACTAGTCTAAATTAAAGTCAGGTTGGTCCCCAGGGGGTGGAAACTAATATACGTGAATTGTGTACATATACCTATAAATCAGTGTAACCGCTATAGTAATTTGATTCCGACGTCCCAACGTCTGTTTCCATAATGCAGCTTAATTAATAGTTGTTTACCTGTGAAATTGGAGATTTTATAACCAGCATTTTCAGTTTTAATTATCTGTGGATTGGTGCGTAATTCGAAATTCAAATAAATTTTATTTGAAATGAAAGCCGTGTTATTTTCATTTCAAATTCAGTCATTTGTTTTTAGATGGTGTTTTGTTTTTGTGAAATTGTGGTAGTTTTTGGCGCCATGTATAAACTGAAAATTCGTAAAATTTTCGAATCTGAGTTCCTATGTGGTAATACCGCTGCGCAAACAACACGAAACATTAACGACGTGTACGGGCCTAACACTGCTTGCATAAACATGGTCCATTATTGGTTCAGTCGTGTTAAATCTGGAAATTATGAGTTGAACAACGAGCCTCGTAGTCGGTATAACCATTGTCGACAACGACGAATTAAAGGCGATAGTATTATAAGAAAGAAAGAAAGAAACATTTATTACGTCATGGAAAATAACATGGTACAAGGTTATAACAAAGGTGTAAGAAGAAGTACTAACTATGTAATATTATTAGATTATTGTGTGACATACTACATATATTTAGTGGGTAGTTGGGTACCATGTACTTAATCTGACGAAAAAGGACTACCCTCAGCCTGTGCCATGGAGCGGCTAGGAACCACGGCTGCTGGTTTACAGTGTAGTCCCCTTTTTCGCGTAGTTCCACATGTGGTTCTACCTTATTAATATTATTATTTTAAAAGTAGAACAATCCAATGTTGAAGATAATTCACAACTTTATTATTTACTAATTTTATGTGTTTATGAATATACTTATTAGGGATATGATATCATAAAGTGCGATTATATATTAATTATAGAAGCGAATCCAACTCAATCTACGGCTGAGCTTGCTTTAGGCTTTGGGGTTAGTGTTAAAACAACATTGAAGCACTTGCGTCAAATCAGAAAGATAAAAAAACTAGATAAGTAGGTGCCACACGAACTAAGTGGCCAACAGCGAGACTTGCGCGTTGAAGCATGCATAGCACCACTGAATCGGCATAGAAATTCTAAATCGAATTGTTATCTGCGATGAAAAGTGGATCTTATAAAACAACCATAAGAGTTCGTCTCAGTGGGTGGACCCGGGTACAACACCTAATTTGTGCGCTTAAAAAAAGATTACTCATAGGAAGATGATGGTGACTGTCTGGTAGACTTGTACATCACAGCTTTTTACCGAATGGTACAACAGTGACGTCAAATGTCTATGGCCAAGAATTGCAAACAATAATGGAGAAGCTCTCAATTCAACAACCAAGACTGGTCAATCGCTCTTCGCCATTGCTTCTCCATAATTCTAAATCGAATTGTTATCTGCGATGAAAAGTGGATCTTATAAAACAACCATAAGAGTTCGTCTCAGTGGGTGGACCCGGGTACAACACCTAATTTGTGCGCTTAAAAAAAGATTACTCATAGGAAGATGATGGTGACTGTCTGGTAGACTTGTACATCACAGCTTTTTACCGAATGGTACAACAGTGACGTCAAATGTCTATGGCCAAGAATTGCAAACAATAATGGAGAAGCTCTCAATTCAACAACCAAGACTGGTCAATCGCTCTTCGCCATTGCTTCTCCATGACAACGCGCGAGCTCACACTTCACGACAGACCATCGCAAAGCAACAAGAGTTACAGCGGGAAGCTCTACGTCACCTACCGTACTCAGGACCTTGCCACAACAGATTTCTACTTTTTTTCAAAATTTAGACAATTTTTTAAGCGGAAAAGTTCAACGTAGTCTCGGAATAGAGCAGACTAAATTTTATTTGTTCCAGTTTAACCCAAAAGATGCTAGTTTGCAAACTCCTTAGAAACCCTTGCACTTTTTATACATAATTGGTAAGTAGTGTACAGTCAACAAAAGAAGTATGCAGGGCATGATTCTAAAAATAATGTAGTAAATAGTAATTTTTAATATTACGTCATATTGTTTACGTTATTATCAATGTTAAATCATACCTTACCTATACAGGGATCATTTAACATTGATAATCACACAAACAATCTGAAATATCAATAATTACAGAAGGTTTTAAAATCATGCATACATAATTCCTTTTGCCGACTGTACATACAGCAAACTGTAAGTACAGCAACAAGCATACAAAATCCAAGGGGGCAATTGCATGAAACCAAATTCTATTATTTACACTACAGGATTTACTCTTTATCGTTGTAAGAACTATCGATATTCGATATCCATACAAAATCATAACAACTTTTATATTCAAATATCTAAATACTCCCTTTGAACTTAATCAGTTGATCACATTATAGTGGGAATTGGGTTTGACCTGAGTCAATTTGGATTGTGTTAAGATTACGCCGTGTTGCGTCATTACTCATTCCCTTTAAAACATATTGAAAAACGTGTTCCGCTTAATCGTCGCCGTTGATAGGCCGCCGCCTGCGCAAGTGCGCAGTGTGCGCGTCTCGGCCGCATCAAAACAAAACTTTTTTGTTTTGTCCAATACCGTGATACCCCGTGCTTGGCACTTGCGAACTGACGATGCGGTGAGTCATGCTGTTCTCCCTAGCACAGCTCGCCGCGGGAACCAAAACCGGATTACCGACATTTCTTTCTCTTTATAAAAATGTAATAGGGTTTAGGTTCGTTCTATTAGCGGCGGTTATTGTCACCCACTTTTTGTGCTATTTGGTAAATGTGTCGCCTACAAAAATATTGGTGTAACTTAAAACTGTGTTACATGATTTAAATGCAGTTAAGTATTAAAGTTGTATTATTAGGTCTTTATTCATGAAATTGGAGATTTGTAAGAAAATTTTTAAATATAAAAATTTTGATACTTTTTTTATTTTAGCTAGTCAGAGTACTGGCCCAAATTACCTATATAATTTTGCCATTTTGATGGCAGTTTGTTTTTATTTATTTATTTAAATCTTTATTATACCTTAAACATAATGGTACAAAAGGTGGGCTTAATGCTAGAAGCATTCTCTGCCAGCCGACCTTTGGGAAAACAGATACCTACATCGAAGGCGGTATATAAGAAGAGATGATAAATATAGCATAAACTAAATATAATATTTAAATATATTAGGTCGTATAAAAGTAAATAGAATGATATACATAGGTATATACATATAAAAAGAGAATATCAGAGAATATAAACTCGAACTGCCTGCTGGCGACCTCGAAGGTAGGAAGAGAACCAATCCAGTGTCGTGGGAGAGAATCTGAAATGCTGCAATGCGGCAAGGAGGATATTGTGGTCCACCATGTTGAAGGCATTGGAAAAATCTATGAGAACGAGAACAGTGCCCATCTTATACTCCATGCCGTCACGAATATCATCGATTACTTTAAGGAGAGCAGTAGTAGTGCTATGTCCTGGCCGAAAACCGGACTGAAAGGGACTAAGGAGATTGTTGCTAAAAAGGAAAGAGGATACTTGTTTATGAACAGCGGCTTCAAGAATTTTTGAAAGGAAGGGTAAGATAGATATTGGCCTGAAATTTTGAAGAGTGCAGGGGTTTGATATTTTAGGAAGTGGGATAATGTAGGTTTTACGCCAGATAGTAGGAAAGACCCCTGAAGAT
Source organism: Thymelicus lineola (assembly GCA_963932265.1). Lineage (NCBI taxonomy): Eukaryota > Metazoa > Arthropoda > Insecta > Lepidoptera > Hesperiidae > Thymelicus > Thymelicus lineola. The sequence goes on along the minus strand of OZ010687.1, from coordinate 7,404,318 downwards.
AATGACTCATTGATAATGTGAGTGATGGTGGGTGCAAATTGATCTAATAAAGGAGTAATCATTGATCTACTGACATCATCATAGCCGACAGCATTTGATTTAAGGTTGGACACAAGTTTTTTGGTCTCAACCACTGACACTGGAGAAAAGCAAAACATTTCTATATCAGGTTTTGCCATGGAAGAAATTTCTGATATAGTCAAGGCTATAACAGAAGGACATAAAGAGGAAGACGAACAGAAGTGATGATTTAAGGTATTAAGAGGAAAGGAAGTTGATACAGGCTGGGACTGTTTATTACCATAGCCTAACGTGTTGAGAAACTTCCATATGTCTGCGGAAGAGGCATTAGAAACTTGATCATAAAAATATCTACGTTTGGCTGCTCGAACCATCTGGTTACAACGGTTGCGTGCGATTTTGTATATATTCCAGTTATCACTGCTTCTGTTTCGTTTGAATGACCTAAAAGCTTTATCTCGACGTGCCATAGCCATGCGAACTCCACGTGTGTATTTTTTTCCCTTTATTGTAGAAGTCTGCCGGACGGGAGCAGCTGACTTCATGTCAGCGAAAGCCTCCTTTGTACTGTATTGTACTGCCTCTCAGGTGTTGAACTTATTCCTACTTAAAAAAATTCTAAATCTTGAAAAAAGTAGAAATCTGTTGTGGGAATGTCCGGTGACTACGGTGGGTGACGGAGAGCTTCCAGCTGTAACTCTTGCAGCTTTGCGATATTCTGCCGTGAAGTGTAAGCTCGCGCGTTGTCGTGGAGAAGTAATGGGGACGAGCGATTGAACAGTCTTGGGTGTTGAATTGCGAGCTTCTCCATTATTGTGTGCAATTCTTGGCAATAGACATCTGACGTCACTGTTGTGCCATTCGGTAAGAAGCTTTGATTTACAAGTCTGGAACTGGTCCACCAGACAGTCACCAACACCATCATCTTCCTATGAGTAATCTTTTATTAGCACACTTAGGTGTTGTATCCGGCTCAATCCACTAAGATGAACGCTTACGTTTGTAGTACAAGATCTACTTTTCATCGCAGGTAACAATTTGATTTAGAATTCCCTCGTTTCTATGCCGATTAAAGAGTGCTATGCATGCTTCGACGCGTAAGTCTCGCTTAGGTCGCTTAGGTCGCTTAGTTCGTGTGGCACCTACTTATCTGGCTTTTTTATCTTTCCGATTTGACGCAAGTGCTTCAATGTTGATTTGACAATAACTCTAAAGCTCGTAGCAAGCTCAGCCGTAGATTAAGGTGGATCCGCTTCCACTATCGCCTTCAATTCGTCTTTGTCGACAATTACCAGCCAGCAGACCGCAAGGATCGTTCTTCAACTCAGAATTTCCAGATTTAAAACGATTGAACCAATAACGGACCGTATTTATGTAAGCATTGTTAGGCCCGTACACGTTGTTAACGTTTCGTGTTGTTTGCGCAGCGATATTTCCACGTAGGAAGTCATATTCGAAAATTGTACGAATTTGCAGTTTATACATGGCGCCAAAAACTATCACAATTTCACAAAAACAGAACACTATCTAAAAAAAATGATTTTATTTGAAATTAAAATAACACGGCTTTCGAATAAAATTTATTTCAATTTTGAATTGTGCGTCAATCCACAGATAATCTTAAAATGCTGGTTATAAAATCTCCAATTTCATAGGTAAAAAGACCTATTATTATAAAAAACTATGTGTATGTTCACTGCTCATTTGTCCCCCATCCATGACGAGACCACTGGGTTTATTTGCTAGAGGTTTTCTGGGATTGTGATACCCAGAAGTCCCATTTTACCGTCACACTATACATAATAATAGACAAACTTATTAAATTCACTTCGTACCTATTTCCTTGTCTCAGAATGAGGTGCCACTCAATACAAGTGTCACACAAAAAAGGTCATTTCTGTAATTGTTCTCTTCGATAAACTAATATAATTGATGAGTATTAATTTGATTTGTTACACGAAATGTCGCCAAGTGGCCATTTCGCAATTTTCAGTTTATGAAAATTCGTAAAATTTTCAAATAATATGAGTTTCCTACGTGGAAATATTGAAGAACGAGCCTTGCGGTCGGCCGGTAACTATTGTCAACAACGACAAATTGAAGGCGAACTGCTGAGTATGCTGTTTATTTTATAATAATTATATTTATATTAATTTATATCATATTTAAAAATTTTCATACAAATCTCCAATTTCTGAGGTAAAGACTAATAATGTAGATGAGTCTTGTATAGATTTGGCTTTAAAGTGCGTTTCTAATTAAGTGTTTAACTATTCGTGTGCCTCCCACTACGATATTTGTTTGTACATTTAATAATACCTTGTAGCGTCATGGCATTTCAAGGTTATCTGCTCTAGATTTTATGATTTCAATATTTGAATGTGAAGAATCCGTTCTCCAGTTGAGATTGGACCTGAGGGTCTGCTGGAAGAAATTTCACAAGAAATATGCAATACCTTTGTATCTTACTTGATGTTTATCTGTATAATATAGTGTATCACAACCTAACAATATGATGTAATATCATCTAATATACATTGTATATAAAATTCTCGTGTCAGTGTTTGTAACAAAACTCCTCTGAAACGGATTAATAGATTCTTATGAAATTTTGTGTGTATAATCAATAGGTCTGAGAATAGGACGTAAACTATTTTTCATACCCCTAAGTGATAAGGGTGGTTCACCGCAATTTTTTTTATTTTTCGGACAATTTTTTTTTATGATTCGGCATTAAAAAAATGTGTGCAATTCACACGTGGTAGAATGAAACTTTCCAAAATTTTGGTTTCAAGATAATGAGATGAAAAAGCAATAAATTGAATCTTCTACCTTGTTCCTCGCGCCATCTATGAATACAACTTAGCACTTTTTAAAAGATAACCACGAACATAAGAAAAAGAAAACAGTGGTAACTAACGCCATCTCTTAACATAATATGAACAGTAAAATGAGCAGCTAGCGCCATCTATCTAGCAATAAAACGAATCTTCTATCTTATTCCTCGCGCCATCTTTGAATACAACTTAGCATTTTTACTGTCTGTATAATCGGTCGGTCGATCGACAGATATTAAACAAACAAAACGAAATTCTTATTTTTTGTTGATAAATTCTTTGAAAATATTTAAAAGAGCATTTGAAAGTATTTAAAAACAGTATAAAAATAAAACTAAAAAAACTAACTAAAAAAAGTAAAAAACTAAACTAAAAAAAAGAAATACTGGGCGACGCGAACCTGCGCATCAGGTATTGTGTATCTACTTCCTGACCATTGAGCTACGGAGAAGTTAGATTCAACGACGAAATTAGTAGTTATATTATATGCATGCTTGCCGAGTATATTTCTGTCTCATTCTGTCCTACACATTTTTGTATTTGTGTCTCTTACCTGTCGTTTTTTCCGTTGCATCCGGTTTAAAATCACAACGATTCTAAAGAAGTTTCACTTCAAAACATACAAGCTTTTTTCACCTTTCTACCACCAACCCCTATTTTTAAGCGATATTATTACTTTAATTATTTTCCATTCTCGGCGGTCGGTAATTATTAGGTCCTTGAATAAGTTCTCGCTGTTTTCAAACAGATAGCATTACTAGGACTATGTGCATGTGATTTCTGATGGTAACGCCGAAACTACTGTCTGTAACCTTTAACTTTAGTCTGTGTTAGTCAGCCACGCTGTAAACAACATTATTTTTTGTAGTGATAAAAATGTCGAGTTTTGTATCAAGTAAAAATACTCTTTGTATTTGCGGGGAATTTTATAGCATTATTTTATTCAAAAGAAATGCAGACTGGTTTGACGGTTTAAAAACGACGATTTTGACCTTGGAGATAGAGAACGCTCTGGCGCAGCGAAAAAGTTTCAAACAAATAATTACAATAATTACTTGATGAAGATCCCTGTCAGATCTATCCGCTATCTGCACTTGCAGGTTCATTAAAAGTAAATGATACGACCGTTTCGAAACGTTAGAAATGATATTGGGTCCCATATGAGTTTTAAAGCCGAGAGACAACGAACGGCGTTTTCTAACGTGCCAAATTTTGCTTCAACGATACAAAAGAAAAAGTTTTCTGTATCGTATCGTGGCTGGCGATGAAAAGTGGATAAATTATGATAACTCTAAGCGTACAAAATCTTGAGGTAAGCCCGGACATGCCTCTGCACCGTGCGCAAAGCCAAATATTCATAGTTCTAAGCTTCTTCTCTATATTTGGTGGGATCAGCAAGGTGTTATTTATTATGAGCTCCTCAAACCGAATGAGGCTATCACGGGAGATCGCTATCGACTACAATTGATGCGGTTAAGCCACGGAACACAGAGACAAGAGGGGTTAAGCCGTGCCCTGAAAGAAAAACGGCCACTTTACAAGCAGAGGCACGAGAAAGTGATTTTGTTGCACGACAACGCTCGGCCACATGTTACGATACCAGTGAAAATTTACCTGAAACTTCGATGGGAAGTCTTACCCCACCCGCCATATTCACCCGATACCAAAAAATGAATTGATGACGTAAACTGTATTTCATACCGCTAGGTGATTAGTATCCAGAATTTTTTGGCAGAACAACGTTTGCAGAGTCAGCTAGTTATTAAATAAAAAAGAAAATAAATGACAATATCATTTATTATTAAGTCAGTCAGTCAAGTCTATATTATTAAAATTTAGACCGTTCTGTACTTCAACGGATCGTTCTCGGACGGAACGGATAGATGACGTTTTACAATTAAATTCGCACACTACACTGCAGGTAAATCTAAAGTTAAGTTAGCATGTTGTGTTTTATAAATAAGTCGTGTTGGATACCACCAATTTACTAAGAAAGTGCCTACACTGGTTTTGATTGCATCACCATCCGTTTTAGTGTAGAATCTCGCATAAAGGACACGTGTGGATTTAGAATAAATTAAAATAGTGCAGTGAATAAGCAGATCGTCAATCGTTGGCAGGACTCCTCCCTCGCGCACAGGACCCTATGGCTCGCTCTCTTTCTTCTTTCGTCGTTTTGCCCTACCTCGCTTGCTGTTCCTCGCGGTTTCCTTTTGCTCTCAATAATTTTGTCTCTATTTAACTTCACTTGCTCTTAAGCGATTAACGAAGTTCAGTGATCGGAAGCACTAGGTACCTACTTAAAATGCCGTTTATAAACTTTCGATATCCAGATTAGTATAGCTGACTAACTGAAACAATGAATTTAAGTATGACTTTAATCTTAACTTAGCATAAATATATTATTTAATGAAATAAAATACAGTACATATATTATTTAATAAAAATAATAATACAGAATACCTTTACAGTATACAGGTCCTGTATAATTTATTGTTATAAATTATCTATTATTTAAACATGGATTGAAAACACACCTTTATGAAACGGACAGATAAGGCAAACGGTATTGAAGATCACGCCATATTATTATCGGGTAGAGCTATGTATGCGTCATAGGCCAGCAAGGCCGGTGGTTGGTGCACACTGCATACAGCCTGGCGAAGCTTCCAGCGCTCATTTGATCGACGTAGGTACCTATTACCTACTCCCTTATGGCGGTATTGTTTACCTCATTTACCTCTATAATGTTTTCCGTACCGACAAGCTGCGTCGCTAGCAGGCGAGAGTGAGCCCTTAGCACAGGCCTTAGTGCGAGTTTTACGTGATATAACGGGCTCGCAATGTAAATGCGAGTTGGCTACAATTTGTATTGTATTTGTTGGTAACAATTTTTAATTTTAGAATCGTTTTTCTCAGAAATAGTGAACCTTAAAGGAAAAGTGTAAGAACAATTTTTGTAGACAGTTGCATGATCTACAATTTTGTCTCAGCTATTTTTGTCAAAAAACTAACCGTTTCGCTAAAAAATCCAAAAAACCATTTTCGCGAACTTGGACCTTGTATAAAATTTTTTGCACACGGGATCGATGGGGACTTTTCACAATTTCATTATAATGGTATCTCTAATGTTAATGTAAATTTTCAGCTTCTTGGGAATTTATGCAAGGGTACCTACCCCTATTTTTCGGGCTAACATGACAGGACTATATGTGTTTAAAACATTTCTTAAAAGATAATTAAATAGTTGGTAGGTATGGTAAACTTAGCACCGGTCAATTCTGTGGAACTTAAATAATTAACTGCGTCATATCTAAAATTAACTTTACTGCATCCCACGCAGAAATGAATAAGTAGGTATCTTCGTAAGTACCTAAACTACTTAATTTTTTGAACTCCGAGTAGGTATTTATCTACTTTAATTGTATTTGATTGAAACTCCTTAACTGATTGTATTTTACTACTAGTTAGTAGTAATAAATTACATGTTCTTGTGACTAAAATTTTAGGCTTTTCTACACAAAACTTGGCACCCATATAGATCTCAATTACTTATTTTTTTTTAAATTGGCTCTCATTTCACATTTCTGTTTTTGATGAGTATGTAACTACTCTGCCACTGCTACTACTACTCAGGGTAGGTTCGCCTGTTCTTGACAAAATAGGAGTAGTTTCCAACTTTGTAAACTAAAATAAAAAATAACTAAAAATAAGTCCGACGTAGGTACTTAGTATATTTTTTATATATTTATATAGCTACTTAATATATTTTTAACATGATTTTTTTGTCTGTTTTTCTTAACTAATTTGTTCTTATTAACAGTTTTTATGGGATGCATCTAGTCCGAACCAAATCATTGCAACATAAAAATTAAAATGTTTAAAGTTAAAAACTACATCTTTTATCTTAGGATTTGCCTATATCCATCCGGATTTTGATTTGCTCAAAATACCAATCTGGAGACATAACTGTCCTCGTAGAGTCCTCATTACTTGCGTCTTAATAAGTTTTGATTTAATGTAATAAATAAATAAATAATTTAATGTAAAATACTTCTAAAATAGACAGACATCATCATCCGCCCCTGGCAAGAGTGACGGTTCACAAGAGACTGCAAATCGATGTTAAGTTACATAAGTAACATAATGTGTATTAACAATTAACTACATAATGACTAAGAAATAGGTACCTAACAGAGCATTCTTCTTGCCATTGACCTTGTATTGTAGTGCTAGCAGTGCCGGATTTATATTTTTTATGAGTGTAGGCCAATAAATATTTGCCGCCCCATGTACCTTTCTAAAGTAATAATTTGCCATTCATAGTAAGGAATGCACTGAATTAGTCAATAAGACAGTGCGTAAAAAAACAAGAATTTCGGAAATCTGCCGCCCCTAGGACGCTGCCGCCCATAGGCCGCGGCCTATACGGCCTATTGACAAATCCAGGACTGAGTGCTAGATGACATTGTATATTTGCGCCCTGTTAATTGTATTTTGTTGTTCAAATGTATCAGTATAACAGATAGTTACACACATGGAAACAAGGAAATTTGAAATCGATTATTTAGATTTCTGGAATTTCTGAGCAAATTCCACTGTATCATGTCACACATGTGGAGTCTTTAATATCCCACATATATTTTTAACTACACCCTGCCACAAAGGGCGGCATTCTATCCTATTTTTTTCTAACCTCCCAAAAATTTCCCAAAGAAATAGCTATTCAGCGGTCGGCAAGTAGATAATCGACATACGAGCAGATGATACCCTTCCACCATGAGCATCGTAGCGCTTAAAGAGGTGGTTCAGAGTTCAACGACCTTTAATATGAAGGACCTCATCTGTCTCCATTGTTCAGCAGGCTGCATTACGAGGGAGGTTGCTTGGACTCGAGCTTGGATGGAGTCACTTCCCATAACCGACACTGGCATTTTTCAAGCAAATGTTCTCGCATTGCTTATAATTAATATATTATATTGTTGCAGGTCTTTAACTGCATTTGCTGTAGTTGGCATCGCCATACTGTCAGCGAGTGTGGTACAGACGCAGCCCTCCGGCTGCTTCAGCGATGAGGACTGCGAGAATGGATTCTATTGCGAACCGGGAGCGTTCCACTGCCGCGAGTGTTTGAGTTGCGAGGACCTCAAGCGGGAACCACCAACCTCTTTGGGAGAAAGAGCATGCATCAGGTCTGTCGGCGCATGTGGAGCCTGCATCAAAGGGTGAATATGTTTTGTGTGTATTTTGTTTCTTACTTGTAATTATAACACAATTATTATGTGTTATGGGATGTCAGGATCGAGTCTTAGATTACTAAGTGGTATAGAGCACAGCTACCTCCAATAGCAGGGATCTGGTGTTATAATCTTATCCTTTGTCCAGTAGGATACACACACCACGAACAGAATAGGTTAACTGTACTTAGTAGTACTTCTGGATAGACGGACACAAAACGTTCGCAAAACGCGAGTGGCTTAACTGGTTGCTGTCTTACGATACGAGGTGCCAAGAACCAACCAACCAATATAACCGTGTATTTTCATTGCAGTCTGGTGGAGGACAGAGGGGATGTGAACTTCGTGTGCGTGCCGCCCGACAAGCGGACGGACGAGGACGGGGTGCCGGCGTACGTGTGGGTGGCCGTGGCCTTGGGACTCCTGCTGCTGGCCGTCCTGGTGTTCGTCATTGTATACCTGCTGCGGAACACCGATACCTTCAAGATTCTTGCTTGTGAGTTAAAATATTATGTATGTAATAGGTACTATTACATATAAAAAGTTACGTTAACCTCTTGAAACTAAAGACAACAGACATTGCCAACAAAATTTGTGTCGCGCCGGGAGGTTCCGTGTAAAATCGCGCCCCCGTTCTCTTTTCAAAATCGACTGAATCCACTGAAAAGTGTAACCAATTGGCTACATTTCATTGCGCAAACATCGGGTTCGCGGTGTCGGTTATATACGCTAGTAATATAGTACAATGTGTTCACCTGTTTTAAATGCGCAGGTAATTTTTTTAAGACACTTAACACACCAAAGAAAATATTTTTATTGGAATGGTTTATTTATTCACTTCGCGCTTCAGGTTTTTATGGACTGAAAAATAAAATGCTGAAGAGTTTGTCAATAGTTTATTATGTAAAACAGACCAGACCTTATAGTCAATTAATTTTGAATGTAGTACCTAATAGTTCACACAAAGGAAAGAGTGGTCCGGTAAAATCGAGGGAGATGTTGATGGTTCATTCATTGAATACTTAAAAGCATAATATATACTATCGAGCTGCATTTAAAACAGATACTTATATCAAGGTCATCGAGATATCAAAGAGGACAATGACCAATCAATTATACATATATATTCTATTTAGGTCGTTTACATTTTGTATGGGATCATTTTAATATCATTAATATCTACATACATACTTACTATAGCAGTAAAGTAGAGTAGATAGGTTGAATTGGCTTTACGAACTTCTCTGAGCTGCTATGATATGAATGAATATATTTACTCAACTCTAAAATAAGTACTTTATCGGATATATTTTATAATAATCTAATTTATATAATAAATAAATGCTGCACACTCATGACCCCACATAGGATCCCGTTTCGTGGGACACAACTAACACATCACAAATACTGATACTCGAGAATCGAGAACAAAATTTTATCTGTCTGAGGGTCACTACCAATGAAGCTACGGGGTCATCAAAATATTTGTTCTTAAATATTATACTAAGAATCTGTCTTATCACTAACTCGTACCTTGATCACAACGCTAAACAGCTAATAAAATTAAATGTAAATAGTCGTACGTCTTAATTAACTTTAAAATTTGCGTGAGAAAACCATCAAAAATAATGGCAACGATGACAGTAACTCTTCCTGGCAGTCGGGTAAAAATAATACAATGGAATGGTTTAGTTTAGTTCAAATTTGGTATGTATGTAGTTGTGACATACACTCTAGATACATGTCTGTGGACATATATAACGTACTGCGTAAATGCGGTTTACGCTACCCTTATTTTTATCGAGGCCTCTTTCCACTTATCTGATGCAGATAGCTGCATAAATGTAAGGTTAAGGATTTGTGCCTTAACATTTTGAATGACAAGGTGACGAATGCACGTAATATTGTTTGATACCGGCTGTACCTATTTGATATCGTGTACCTGTTGATTGCAGATCGACCTTGTACTTTTGTTCTTATGCGAGAGCAAAAAAATATATAATAAGAAAACAAGAGACTTTTGGTATAACATGCATGAATTATTATATTTTTTTGTAAAATAAGCTCCACCCATCATCGCAGTGTTACGAGGGAGACAAAGTTAAGGGATTTCTATAGTTCCCACTAGGTCCAATTAGTCCGCCTTCTCCGGTTCCGGGTTCTCTAGTATTCTTGCTCACTGAGCCACTTTCGGCGCATAATCGGTGATTGTTTGAATCGCCAATGTTTCCCTTGTGCTTCGCCCGCGGCCCTCGGAAACAGTGTGTAACTGCGTTTCACGTTGATCATCTCCCAGCATACTATTTGTATGACTGAGGAGTGAACGGTGATGTAAAACGCAGTACAATAATTGTTTTGTCGACAGCAACTCGCACGTCAGTCCGGTCGCCGTGCGGGCGCAGCAACGCGAGCGCGCCCGAGCTGCCCCCGCCATACGACGCGACGTGCCCCGCGCCCTACAACCCCGCGTACGTCGCGCCACCGCCCACCAGGGACTCTGAGACACCTGCCAGAGATGATGGTTTGTACAGTACTCAGATTATTTGTGGACAGTCAGTTTGTCTCAGTTTCATTTATAGGTCTATCTGTAGTAATCTTTGGATAGGTTCATAGGTAAAATAATAATGATAAGGTAATCCTTAACACAAAAATAATAACATGAGTAATATATTATGTTATTTCATAAGATAAAATTAATTAAATAAAAATGTCTTTAAACTTAACTCATTGTGGACTGAACACATTTTACTATAATACTATTATACACACATTTCAATATATTATTGTACAAAATAAATATCATGAGTACCCGTATTATATGTATAATAGTGCAAAATAAAAGTGTCGTTAACAGACTGTTACATACATACACAATATTATCATGAACAAAGTCATAACAGAGTATTTAGTAAGATATTTTTTATCCGCCCAATTGTAACAAAAGGATTCTTTGAAACGGCATTCGCATGATCCGAGGTGAAAATGAAACGTTTGTGTTCAAGGCCAACAATTGGTGTGCGTCACCTTTTACGAGTATGTACCGTACTTAGCGGTCACACGATCACACATCACAATCACATTATCTGCAGGCATCAGAAATTGTCATTTCAACGCACCACGGTTGTGTTTACTAGTATAATTTAAAACCAACTTCACCGAGTTTAAATTACGTGTAAAATGTAGCTCCGTACAATAATAAAATCTATCCATAATTCTATTATATAATAAGGCAGAAATATTTTTGTTTATTTGAACGCTATAATTATTGCCGCGTTGTAGAATCGCTCACATAGTATATTAAAAGTATGAGAGTGGGCGTAAGTCAAAATATACGGGCCTATAAAAAATTATGTGTCTACGATACGAACTTGGGTTGAAAATTGTATACCTCAAAATTTTCCATGAATGTATGATGTCAAACGTCCAAACTTGGTCAGCACAGCATGGCGGACATAGCATTGTAAGGGGGAATCCGATCCCAGTAGGGGAACACTCATGGATTGTGATGATGACTATAAGGTAATTATATCTGCGTATTATTTTCTGCTGCGTCATAGACATCACATTACTAAGAATTACGCATGCGGCACGACCAAAGTGACCTTAAATGAGACTACAACAAAAGTTATATTAAGTATATACACTTCTTAGGCTTATATAGTCTAGTAATGATAGATCGTTATCATAATAGGGATTTAAAAAGTGATCTGCATAAGGATAAGTGCAAGAGATGCGTAAGTTTATAAATATTACGTGACGCATCGTAACTTACTAATGAGCACTACACTAATTAATAACTTATGCAGAACAATAAAATTAGATTGTTATATTATGTGCACGTGCACTTATTTCTGTTTAAGTGCTTGAAATGACTATAGTTATAATATTTTGTTTTCTTTCTCAACTATTTGATTACATTTTTTTTTTACTCAAATAAGTTAATGCTTGACCATAATCTCACCTGATGGTAAGTGGAGATGTGTTCCAAGGTGGTGAGCACATTAAATTAGTAAAAGAATGAATAGGTCACTCTTTTCTTGAAGACATCCACATCATAAACGACGCCGATATTTCAATATTGTATTGGATTTAGTTGTTAATTTAATTTATTGGTATAACTCAGTCTTTTATAACTAGTTATTTATTGATTGGCCCGGCCCTCGTAGAATATTCTCACAATTGCAATAGTTAAAGGTATTATTAATGTTTTTCGCATTTTCCTGAACTAACACATACTATATGTTGGAGTAGTCGAAGGTCAGGGTAGGTAATGTTCACCACAGGATCTGATTCCATTAATTCCTAGTATTGTGTTGATGACTAATTTAGTGCATTTATCGCCCTGACACAGTTTTCCAAGGCTATGTGTTTGGTTGAATTCACAGCTGTTCATTTAATATCTTAATACTGTTAATTATAAATTAACGAATGAAATTAATTTAAATATTACATGTTATTTTAGGTATGAGATTTATTATGGTTAAAAATAAAACATCTTGCCTTTCAAAATTTGTAATTATTAAATTAAGGACCAAAAAATGCTTCAAAAAATCGTTAAACATTTTTTATAATATTATTTGACTTTTGGTGGATGACTTAATAGAATATTATTTTATTTATTACTATTTTTTACAGTTTTATTGATCCAATAATTTCAAAGAATATAACTATAAATTAAGTTGCTTCACGGCATAATAACTAGTAAAAAGTTGGTTTTGCCCTGGAGATCCGTATGGAATACCGCCATAAATCAATATAAATAATAAATATTGAAATACTTTACATGTGTAACGTAAATGTGTTACGTTACGTACTCATGTGTATACTTTACAGTGCTGTTAATTTATTAAGATTTCGGATTTTTTGTTTTTCTTGTGTTCTCGTGTAAGGAAATAGGAATACTGCCAAGAGATATAAAGACGCACTGTACTTGCCTGAGAATTGTTTCTGTACACAGTTATTGACTGTGTACAGAAGTTCTGTACACAGTTATCGTAGTCTTTCAAGGTCTTTAAAACACTGCCGCCACATACTGGAATCTGTTATAGACAACAAAATCTTGCATCTCTTGCAGCTCTATCTATGTACAATTTCCTATAACTGCCGAAGATATTTATACTATAACAAGATTGTGCACTGATACTCAAAAAACGTGCCCTGAGACTTACCTTAGACAGGAGTGTGTCCTTTTCTATTAAAGTCATAAAACAAAGAGTTACACAAGAACATACCCCCAGCAACACTTCCTCATGTGGTTCGTTTTCCCACTTAACATATTATAATTTTGTTCGAAAATGGACTTTATGACATTGACAATAAAATAAAGATTAATTTTACGCGCAATTAAATCTTTAGTACAAAATCTTGTTTAACGTATAATCTCTTTGATAACTGCATCTTATGAAATGTTAGTGTGCTAACGAATGTTTGTCGTCAGATTCATCATGGCCGTTCATAAAGCGCGTGCCGTCGGAGCGGGGCGAGGGCGGCGCGGGGGGTGAGCGCGAGGCGGCCGGCCAGCAAGCCGCGCGCATGTACAACTACCCGCGGTACGTGCGCGCGCCGCATCTACCCGCCAAGTGAGTTGTTACCGTATAGTTCACGTTATCATTGGAATTTGGAGGTTGTTATTTTTGTTAAATGTCATTAGTTGCTTAACAGACCTGTATAAACTAAATCTGTACTTGTTTGAAGTTACAAAAGTCCGTCGAGCGACGAGTCCGAGTCCGCGTTCACGGTGCACGACGAGGACACCATGGAGAGCACGTGGACGCCCACGCCTAGCGCTGACCATACCGACACAAACGGCAAGCGAGTATTCTGTTTTATATTCTTTATAGTACTGTAAGTTTATAACTGGGATTGAAACGATCATGTCATTCAAATCATTCAGTTTATTAAATGGAGCAATTTTTCCTTGTGACTGGCTCGTCCTTAGATGTTTCACACATTCATGTTTCTTTTATTTTTTAGGTATAAGATAGTGCTTGAGTACAATTTTTTTTTTACAATCTTATTTGATGGTCACTAACCATCAAGGTATAGTTTTTTTTAATGGAAATAGCCGTCAAATGAGTTGACGAACCACCTGAAGGTAAGTGGCTATCATCGCCCATGGACATTAGTGACAACCATGGCATCACTGATGCGTTGCCGGCCAAGAAACAAAAAAGAAAAAGAAAGAACTGGCTCTCTAGCCCCAGACGGAACACGAGTCGTTTGGCATCTGATTCAAGTAAGAAGGTGGTATCTATCCAGGCGGACCCTAGGGAGAAATAATAATGTTATTGATGAAGTAATAAAATATATATTACCAATATAATCACTCCGAGGGGCCCGTTCATGCAAATGTAGCAGGGACATTATACTAACACACGTCAATTTTTCCACACAGTGCGGTGACAAGCGGCCCGCTAGCGACGCTGCCGCCAGCCGCGCTCGCACCGAACGCATCGCACGCATCGCATGAGCCGCACGACACGCTCGAGCCGCATGCACTGTGCTCCAGACAGGTACGATACTTTACCGAATACCTTTTTTTAAGTAAGGTATAAATATCCTTGCTTCTCTCTGTTATTATTATCATTGATACTTGATTTTTATTTGCATATATTATACTTCCCACTTAATGTGACGACCCGTGTGACGCAATGGTTACCATGTCGGATCGCCGCGCCGAGGGTCCTGGGTTCGATTCCCAGCGAGGCGGAAATTTGAATGATGAGTTTGAATTTCTGTTCTCGGTCTGGGTGTGAATGTCCTTGTCTTGTGTGTTGTCCATGGCACCCACGACACAGGGAATCCTAGTGTGGGGCTATGAGTGTGAAGCGTTATTTATTTATTTATTTATTATTTAATGTACACCTCTCTCTACCCTTCTTGACTTTCTTTTCTCTGTTAGACTTCACAAGACTTGGTTGCCTGAAAGAGATGGCTGTTAGCGATAAGGCCTGCACATTATGTATAAATTAAGATACTTCTTTGAGAGATTTCTTACTTTACTGGTGTACAATAAAGATATTTTATTGTATTGTAGGTTAATGCTTGACGATAATCCCACTTGATCTACTGATCAATGATCATTTCATAATATGTTCATTTATCAATTTAATGTGTGAAATATGCGGTAAAAAAGTATGGCTACTGAAATAAATATCGTCTTTTTTAATTCATATCCCCTCACAGATTTTTTGACATTAATCTATTACCTTTATAATGGGGGGTGACTACAAAAATGTTTCTTATTTTTTTAAAGTGGGGGAGGATAACCTGTAGGGTATCTAGTTTACATGTAAATTGCATTGTCCCAGGACACAAACAACAACCGCAACCCGGGCGAGGGGGGGGCGGGCGCGTCGGGGGCGCAATCTGTCATCATAAACCTGGTGCAGAACTTCACCGCTGTGCAGCAACACAATGACGTCACGCTGTAGGCGCCCCTACCGCTCCGACCGCTCCAACGCACTCGCACAACGAAATTTGCTCAATTTATCTATGTTGAGATTATACGCATTTACGTATGTATGCACGTACGAAACGGTACGAAATTATTATGATATTTTGTGCTTTATAGTGATCGGTATACGATAAAAATGCATTTTTAAAGTACAGTATCGTATCCAGTGTATTTTATCTAATACGAACTTTTAATACTTTTGTTTTTTGTTTAAAACTTCATTATTATTGCGTTCTGCGCTCCCGTTGCCATCTTAGCTGTATTCGTAGAAAAAGTGTGCTCATGGTATGTTTGTTTGTACTATTTTATGTATAAAGCATTTTTAGGCTAAGTTAGGTTGATTTTAATTTTTTTTTCATGTTACATTAACGAGTCGTAAGACTGTTTCTTTATTATTATCTAATAATGCTCAGTGAAAAATTAATTCTGATATTTTCCTTATCTCAGATGTGGGTTGTTTTGGCTTACGAAACATTTTCCACATTGTTTTATTATAATGCAACAATTTATCGATTCATAATTGCTCCAATAGCTTTGATTATAATTATATTTTTAAGAATGTTGTCTCAAATTACCAGCAAAGATTGTTAACATGTACGTATATGTAGGTGATGATGCTGCATTTTTAAATAGTAAAACAAAAAAAAACTTTTCAATCTAGGATTTATCTTATTTTAAGTTTAAACACTATCAGGTTTTAAAATTTGAAAATCTTGAGGTAGCTTAATCATAAATATTTTAATATAGTTTATATTTTTTAACTATTTGAAGGCATTTAAATGCATTAACTTACAAGTATAACTCACTTTTCCGATAATAAAAGCTTTTGTTTGGGGGGATTCGACCAATGTATGTGTAATTGTTATTCTAAGAGTACCCTGAAATGTCATGTCCTTCATTAGAATTTTATGTATGGAGCACATAAAATCTTTAGTTATATTTTAAATTATTTTACGTTAGCTTAGACTCGATGTTTATGTTCATGGATTCAAGGGATTGTTTCTTTTGTATAATGTGATATTTGATTGAATCCTCTCTGCAATCCGCGAAGTTAGCATGCTAAGAGCATTATTAGTTTGAATATTAGGATATTTCGTTGATCTTCATTTGGTGAGTTGTACTAGTTGATCGTGTGATTTGCATTTAGCATAATTTTATTTATATTTTATTGGTAGTACCAATACACTATTCCAACACCTCGCACCTGTATTGCCCCTTAGTTTTCGTTTTATACTATTGTATTTATGTTGGAATTGAGTTAGGTGCAAGAAGCTTGGGAGGTTATATAAACTGAACAGTTTCGAATCGAATTTTGGAATGTCGGAAAGATGTATTTATTGAATAAAAAGAAAATGAGTTTTCAACTCATGTCGTGTAACCTGCAATAAAAATACGACACGATCAAGGTATAGCCCCCATTTAAAAAAAAATACAAAAAAAATGTTTACAGAATAATAAATTTAATGTGCTAATAATGGCACTTCGAAGTAAATTTTTCATAATATTGGCACTTCGAAGTAAATTTTTCATAAACCTAGTTATTATTATTATTTGTTACAAAAAATTTGGGCCCCAATCATTGTGACCGTTTATAATTTTATTTATTTTGTCGTATTTTTATTCCAGGTTACACGACATGAGTTGAAATTCAAATTGTAATTTGTTCAGTTGTAATTTCAAAAAACAAACAAAAAAATATAATATAAGTTACCCTTATTCACAGATCTGTAGACTGATCTTTTATTTTACATAATATGTATACATAATGTACGAGATATATTTACGTGTAATGAATTTTCCTAGACATGAAATTCAGTTATATAAACTTATTAATATGCAAACTCAATTTACTCATACCTTTTGAAGAGTAACAATTTTACTTCTAATATTATCTACTATACGTTATTTTTTGTATATATAAAAACCGACATACATGTTAAATATTTTCGTCTAAATAATCTACATAAAAAATTTCAAAGGTGTTACTTGAAAACTCACAAAGTTACAAGATTGCTGTGTTGCTCCGTTAATTAGTTTAATCGTTTTTTAACGTGAATTACACACACAAAATATTCAAAATGTCGATGTTATGCATTGGGTGTCGGTTGTAACATTTAAAAATTTAAATATTTTGAGAATAAAACATAACATGGTGTAAAAATTATTGGGATCGATTCAATTACTGATTCTGAACAAACTACTTTTAGGTTTCGTACATAAATACTAAGAATAACGTTGTACGCAATACTATATGTACTGTTGTCTTCCAAATTGTCGTAATGTCATAATTGTTTTCATGAATAGTTTTAAATGAATGCTAAGTAGCTCGAAGTAACAGCCAATCATAATTTGTAACATACTCAAGATTTATGAATAAATATTATTTATTAGATATGCCATTATAATACAAATACTGTATTGTTAAAAGAGTGTGTTCCTGTATTTTTCGCTGTTACGTATTGTATTAAGTTTGCATTTATTTCATAAGAATTTACCTAAGTGATTTGTGGATTTTATTCACTACTGCATGCATCGTAAAGGTCATAAATTTGAATCTTAAATAAGTACCTTGTTTTATTTTGTTAGTTATCTACATTGTGTTGTTCTTCTGGTTTGCAGTAGGAATTACCAATTCACGTAGGTTCTAAATTTATTGTACTCATTAATAGGTAACTGTTAGTAATTGAACAAACATTATTCGATTTTTTTTTTATTATTTTAAGTGTAACTCACGATTTTTGCAAGTTACACTGTGGCCATGATTCTTGAAATTGGGTCAAATTATTGGTTAAAAATATAAAAATAGTACAATTACTGTTTAAATCAAAAGGTTTTTTAAATGTAAGTATAAAACATTATGTTTGTATTGTTATAATGCATAAATTGAACGAGGACAAGAGTGGCCGTAATGTTACACCATGTAGCCATATTTTATTAAAATTTAACTGTCACAGCAGTTGTATGAAGATTTGTCTCTCTTCCGTTTATTTACTTTGTGATCAAGATACCACAATAATGATACTCTTGTGTATCAATATAAATATTTATAGCTAAAACTATTTCCCATAAATAATAATCACTCTACATTATGTTTTTGTAACATAAACATAACGTTTTATTTATAAATACAAATAGGTGAAGTTTAACTATCAAAGTTTTGGCTGCATATTATATTTTATAGGAATATATAAATCTGTATATTACATATTAATAACTGTGTATTCCGGTTACAATAGATGAAATCTGATCGCAGTAGCTTTTTTATATAGAAGTCCCTTGCCCAGTAATCAAATAAATATATTCCTGTAATGATATGAATTAAAATGTAACAAGGCGTAAACTGTAATATCATACAGTACACACGAGGCTTTATAATGTTGAGAAGAAAAGTTTTAAAGAAAAGTATTTTCACTTTTCTGTGATCCTCGCGACCGTGTATGATAGTGATTAATATAATACGCAAATGAGCAAAATCTTAGCTTTGTTTGTAAATGCAATTATTTATTAAAACCACAAAAAAATTTTGTAATTTTGTAGGGAAATGTACTATATTTGTTAAAGATGTAAAGCTAAATTCGATTAAAATAAAAGGATTGTAAAAGCATTAAATCCTTTATTTTAAGAGCATAATAACAACAGTCCATAGACAAGAAGATAACGTTAATTCAACCAGTTTTAATAATCTAGGTATATGAAACATGATTTCATGCAGTAAGTAGGTTGGCGCCTGTTTTAGGAGGCTTTCGTATTTCATACCATTTGTCACGAACATTTTACTTGATTTTGGGGCCATGACGTATTTATTTATTTCCGCCTAATGAACCAATGAATCATCTTGTCCCATTACATACATCTTAGCTGCCCGGTTCTCGTAGCAATAAATTCATGAATAGTACGCTGGCTCAAGACGCTTGGCATACAAGTAACTTTAAAATTATAATTAAGATGAATTTTATACCTTGTTGTGGTAGGTCTGATGTGTAATTTCATTATGTTAAATAGTCCACATTTACTATTAAAGTCAGCTCTTAAAGTACATTTATGTCTAGTTTTAAATACACAGTATTTCGATTTTGCAGCTGCATCTTGTTTATATTGACAACTGTTAGGTTGTGTTAAAGGCAACTTAAAATAAAATGTAAATGTTAAATTGAGTTCTATCTCGAGAGATAAGATAAATGTGTAATTTCAAAACATCGAGGTTAAATATACGTATATGTTCGAAGCTTTAACATTCGACAAGTATCAGCGCATAATTGAAATTGTATTCAGTAGAAATAATGTGCCTTATGATGGAATCGGGCTGTGATAGCTATGTACTTATATGTACGGTCGCGAATTTTCACTGGAAGTATTTTTTTAATAAGACCCTGTAGACTGGGACGCGTCAATCTGTCCTTGTTGTTTCCGAAGGAAATTTTGGCACCATTTGTAATACATGAATGAAAATGTACATATTAATCATTTTAATACCAATATCACTAAATCACATCTTAAAATAGCTTTTACTGTATTCGCGGCTGTACAAACTGTACATGTTTATAATTACTGGAAAAATTTTCCTCACTAGCTATAAATAAAGGCATGTCTTGATTTATATTTCTAGTCCTAAATACCTTGTAGTAGGAATTTTTTTACGAATAAACGGATTCTTTAGTTATTATGTTGTTTTATTTATTGAAAGCGTAAAACCAGCTTCATGAAAACCTGTGCCTAACTCTGTGGACGGAGGAAAGAGATTTGGTCTTTGGTTATGACAAATTTTTTCTGAAAATTAGTTCATAACTCGATATTAAAAAAATGATCGGAATTCTATTTATAACACAGTTTACTGTTTCGTTGTTCTAATAAACAGTTATGCATGTAATGAATCAGTTCCTGAACTTTGATAGTACTTAAGGGTTATTGACACCCATATTTGTTTCATGAAGACAATCCGGTTCCTGTCACCTTCAAATGTTATGTGGTCACTTCCGCCCACGGTTCATCAAACGATTCGACCACCTTGCAAAGACAGCTACACCCACACTAGTAAAATATCCTGTCCTCTCTGTGATCAGCCCATTGAGTTGGGAGCCTAGGGGCCTCAGGAGACAATGAGCAGAGGAGGTGTATTAAACGTATCCCACGTATCACTTTAAAAAAATAAAGACTGATTGGAACAGGAAGCCATAACCTGAATTGTTTCATATTTCAATAACTATAGTGCTATGTTTTGGGCCCTCAGTTCAGATGCCTACTATATACAGTGGCATAGTATAAATCTCAGAAAGTACCCTACAAAATTTATTCGTATTAAAAGCAAAGTTAATTTTCTCATAAAGTATGGCATTTTGAACCAAAAACCGTATGTAGAATTTTAGTTAAGAAATTAGTAAAAACTTTTCAGGTAATTTATTTCAAACCAAGAGATTGCACCTAGTCGATAAAGCCAAAAATATTAGGCCTTCAATTCCTATGAGGTGTTCATGGCACATTTATGTATTTCTTCCCTATAAATCTCAATTTGCTACACCAAGTAAAAAAAGTGGATCTTTATCCAGACTGTCGGGGCTTCTGGTAAAGTTTAAATTAATAAGAAAAAAAAAACATTTTTTAAATCCAAGTCTTTTTCTTTATTCTAAATAACTTAAAACTATTATTTTATTAATAAAAACTATTTCACTCGCCGTAGAACATGCAAATTATTACTATAGCTCAAAATTATCTAAGAACGCATTAATGATAGCTGCCATTTATTAATATGAACCAACCTTGTACGTACGTCTTTGAGCAAAATGGAATAATTATTTAATTGACATGAATAGTTGGTTACTTACGAACAAAGGATTTTGCCAAAATTTGTTAAAAATCCCTATTCGTATTGTATCGTATTCGTATTAACGTTATTTATAAATCATATTAAACATTATAATCTAGTAAAAATCCCATCACATCATAATTTATGCAAAATTGAATAAAAAAATATGGCGTCGAATCAATGTTATATGAAGATGACAAAATCTACACTGACGTTAAGTGCTGTGACGAATAATTTAATTTCTTCTCTTCTATAAGAACATGACCAAAAGTGTTTATTACGATAATCTCTAACCGCAGCCATTTGAACTGATTAAAATACGGTTAAAATATTCATTATTCAACCGAAACCCAAATTTCAAATGCTGGATGCGGCGTGGACGAATTAACAGTGAGTTTTTTAGGAAAAAAATATTTTATTATAGTCGTAAATACATAATTATTGAGCGTATAGGTATGGTAAAGTAACTTAATAGCTCAATGGAGGCAGTATCATTCCAGTTACTTGTGGATATCTGAATGTTTCGGTTTTTAGAATTTACAATTTAATTATTGAATCGATTAGAAAGTCTTACAATTTTGAATCGATTTATTGCAAAAATTGGATTTTTCGTGAATCGATTTTATTTGTACATCTCTAGTGTCACTGCGATGACAAACGACAAATATGCATTCTTAGTTCGTGGGGACTATAGTGTAAGTAAATAGACTCATTATGCTAACGAATCCTGTGCCGGTAGAGTTAAGAGTTGAGACGCATTAGGCCAAAACCGTCAAATGTGCATACCCATACTCATGTGTATGAGACGTGCGTCTACGTGGACAAAAACCTAACAATAAAATCATAAGGTGATGTTTGAACACCCTAACGTACAGTACGGCCGCCGTATCTTGGCGCGCCTGAACTTCGCGCAGAAGGCTGCGCAGTAACATAATTCGGCAATGCTCTGTGTGCGGCGTATTATGTCTCAGTCACACGTTAGCATGTTCGTGTCGCTATCTCTGTCTTACATGCGCTAAAGTTCGCAAAGCCTATGTTCAAACGCGCCAAAATACGTCGGCCGTACTGTACTTGTACCAACATGACGGGTAGTGGTAGTAGTGCTAATCGACCGCGGCGACGAAGAGCGCGGCCGCGTTGAGCAGGGCGGCGTCGCGCGCGAACCCCGTGGCCAGCGGTGCGCGCGCCCGCAGCACGACGCGCTCGCGGCACTCACTGCTGTATAGCGGCAGCTCGAACACCCCCCCCGCCCCCGCTCCCGTCGCCCCCACCCGCCACCTCCTACCGACACCACACCATGCTGTATTAAAACTCTTATACCCCTGCTACATAAGTTAGCGTTGATATTAAATAGCTGCGTTAAAGTGAATTTATATTACCTTGAATAAATTCTAAATGGTGCAATATTTTTGTTCTTTTTTATTGCTGCACAAATAAATACTAATTAATAAGAAACTGGATACAAAAAATAATGTACGCTTAATAAAAACACAAAAAATCTTTCCTCTTCATAATATTACTAAAGAAAAGTATCGTAAAAGCTAATCATACTTAATGAAACTATAATATAACTGTTACTGGATGACAGCAATGCACAGGCTAAACCGGTGAAGCTAGAAGCATGAGTCTTATACAGAGGTTCCGGTTCCAAAAAAGAGGATTTTTGAAAATTCCCCTGAAGATCAAACGATGGGTAAAAGTTTGTCAGTCTATGAAGACGACATCTTGTAAAATGATAGTGAACATTACCATATCAGCGGGCACGTATCGCAGGCGGAGGCGCGGCGCGGGCGCGTGCGGGGGCGCCAGCGGGCCGGCCGCGTGCAGCGCTCCGCCCCGCCACTCGCAGCCGCCCAGCCGCAGCCCTGTCAGCCACACGCCCCCCTCACTGTCCTGCCCACCGCCTGACCACCACATACCACATACACTATGAACGCCAAGATTGCAAGCGAATATGGATAATAGTGTAGATTGGACGCCGTAGGTATTAATATTAAAGCATCAAAAAGCAATAAAATTCCTAATTGATTACAATTTATCGTTTAATATTCCTAGGGTTGTACCTGGGTTGTGGTTTCCTGTACCTACTGTATATCATTACTTTAAATAACATTGTCATACTTACTTACTTTACATAACTTTTACAGCTTTAAATTATGATGATGATATGACTATAGCTTTAATGTCAAAACAAAAAGTACAAATATTCGAGAGATCGTAATAAACTTGTTACATGATTTTTGGTCGAATGCACTTTTAACACATTCATTACCTCCATAAATATTGAAAGTAATACACGATGTCGCCTACATTTTGTATGGAATCGCTAGGCGGGTAGCCGGCACTGTTCAAGAGATAAGGTGAACCCGCCAGGCGGGTACTATGGCATTACGTTTAGCCAAATATTGTTAGTAAACGGTCCTCAAATACCCTGGCAAAGTTTTAGAACAAAATATCTCTTAACTTAACAAATATTGTAATTAAAGTAATACCCGCCATGCGGGTTGCAGGTGTCTGACGAACATCTTAAGAAACCCGCCAGGCGGGTAACCGATACTGAATGTGTTAAGGAGACATTATAAAAATGAATCTATCGAATAAACGTGGTTAAAATGTGCCCTAAAATAATGAAACAATAAATACCAGCGGGCGGGTCCCAGTCGAGGAGCGGTCGCAGCGCGTGCGGCGGCCGCGCCAACCGCCTCGCGCTCAGTGCGCGCACGGCCACCAGCGCGCGCTCGGGGGACAGCCACTCGCGCAACTCCACTTCTATGACGTAAACACGAACGAGAGTTAAGTAATGTTCAGTTTACACGTATTAACTAGTTAAGTAGATAACTAAATCTATACTAATATTATAAAGAGGAAAGATTTGATTGTTTACATTGAATAGGCTCCGAAACTACTGAACCGATTTGAAAAATTCTTTCACTGTTGGGAAGCTACACTATCCCCGGGTGACATAGGCTATATTATACATTTTTTTTACTATTTTTTCCGAAGCGAATCCAGGGCGATTTCCTAGTTTTAAATAAAATAATACATGTAAACGGAAAATTTTCTAGTTAAAATTTAGTACGCAAGTAAACAAGTAATTTAGAAATTTTTCTATTTTATGTTAAGTAGGTGGGCAGGGCTTATCACTTAACACGTTTGGACAGGCACTTTCACTTTTTAATTAAAATTTAGTAAAATGCTTAAGTAATTAAGTAGGTTTAATGAAGAATTGTATGGACTAAAGAGCTTTACTAAATTATTACGTTTGTACACACACTTAAAATTATTCACTTTAAATTTAAATAAAACTTAGTTAAGTATGTACGAGAACATGACGAGTACTTAACTACTTATAATAGGTAATACGTATAAACGGGACTTAACTGATACGAAGATGAAATTATGAGCTCGCTATATTAAATTGAAAAATTCACAGAGATAGAAATTTTAATGACGAGTTACGATTTTGTTCTCGGTCTGCTGGATGTGTGTGTTTTTGTATTTGTGTTTTATTACGACCCGTGTGGCGCAATGGTTACCATGCCGGATCGCCGCGGCTAGGGTCCTGGGTTCGATTCCCGGCTAGGCGGAAATTTGAATAATGAGTTTAAATTTCTGTTCTCGGTCTGGGTGTGAGTGTCCTTGTCTTGTGTGTTGTCCATGGTACCCACGACACAGGGAATCCTAGTGTGGGGCTATGAGTGTGAAGCGTTATTTATTTATTATTTGTGTATTTATGTACGCACGTAAAAAGTTATACTTCTTTAGCGTAACAGAACAAAAATAGCTAAAGATTCCATGCCGTATGCCACAACTCTTTGTTTGTAAAAGTTATAAGTTGTCGTTATGCGTGGGCATCGTAAAAATTTCTCTCTCATATTTTTTTTTCAAATGCGCCAAAAGAAGTATAATTTCAAAATATTTTCTGAACTGTATTACTTTTAGCAGTCTTTCTATATCATCGCAGCCCAAACAGTACTTGACACACATCCACATATTATAAAATATTTTTGGTCCTTCGAGCAGGACAATAAAATATAAGTAGATATAAGTTAATACTAATTAATGAGGAGTACTAATAGCCATCGTAAGGACAACATAACACGTGTGATTCTTTACACCGACGTCACTTACCGTCGGGCATGTAGTTGTCATCAGTGATGTGTGTTACTCGCTGGGCAGCGGCACGCGCGCGGCGACTGAACTCCCGCACGTACGCCAGCGGCAACGCAGGGCCCGCCCACATCCTCTGCCACTCGTCTGGAACCTACGTTTTGAGAAATTGCTTTCATTCTTTTTCTTCCTCTCTCTGCTATCTTGGTCGACAATGTCGGTGATACCTTTGGTTTTAATATGTCCATGGGGACAGTGTTCACTTATTAGGTGGATCGGCAGCTCGTTTGTCGGCATACATAAAAAAATACTGTGAAAAATTAGCCAAATTGATCTTTAGATAGTCAAACGGCTCTCTGTTTGCATTATGCACATTAGGCATTTTCATAAGATACGCTACTGATAATAATTACATTTAGGGTATTACTTTTGTAAATTTTAACTAATTATATAAAGTAAATTTTAATAGACGCATCGAATATTTTGACTTTAAAAGATTGACTTTTATCTTATTTCAGCTCGAATTTATTATTACTACTTTAATTTACGTTGAGCAAATTTTAATTTTGAAATTTTAAAGCTACTTTAGCTTTCCTGTAAAAAAACCGAACTTATTACAACATGTTTAGAGAGACCTTCACACACTGGAATCCTACATTTTTACAACCCAGCCAAGCCACACATTTATATCATAAATAAATGAATAGTATCGAAGTTTAAAATTATCAACAGGATGAAAAAAAGGTCTAAAAAGCCTTCAACAATATACTACTACTATAGCCAAGTTACAAGAAGTGCAATACGTACGTTATCGAGCGCGGCGGTGACGTCAGCGTTGCGCGCGCGGGCGGCCAGCGCGCACAGCTGAGCGTGCAGCGCGCGGGCCGTGCGCGCCGCGTCACGCGCCTCCCCGCCGCACGCCGCGCCCCACCACCCCGCGCACCGCTACACAACACCAGCCCACCACCACGCACATTATGCTCATTGTTCATACATTTTTACAGCAAACATACAATTGGGATGTTGACTAATTTTAGGATTCAATTTTATTTCATAGATAGAACCTTAATTATTCACTAAAAAACATTATAAACATAATAATCTTCAATTTAAAAACAAAAATTGATAAATAAAAATCATTATTTTTCCCACCAAAAACATCACGTGACGTCAGTAAATTATATTCAATACTATCGGTCTACTGAAGTTTGTTAAACTTCCATATAAAATACGAGCAATGACGTCATAAGCTCAAAATGGCGTTTGAGGTCACGTGACAGTGAGTGCTATTTCTAAATTTCTAACATTTTAAATTAATTATATTTAATTTGCAGTTGCAATTTGCAGTTAGCGTCAACATCCCTTTTGCTTATAATTTACTTATAATTAGTTAAATTGAATATTAAAGGGGTAAGTGTCCATATTTGAAGAAAAATTGTTAATTTTTCTAGTTGTATTACTATTACTTATACATAATATGATATTACAAGTAAATTTCTAGTACTATTGGTAGGTAGTATTACCTACTAGTAACTACTACTAGGCAATAACCACTAGTAGACAATATTGCTATAACTAACTAAATGAATTATAATAAATTCTTTATTATTATTTATAATATACTTTTAATTACTAACAAAGTACTTTAATATCTATATAATTTACAAAAATACATTTTTCGCTTACGTTATCAACTTGATAATCAGCTTTTATCAGCGGGCAGCCCGCCATGAGCTTCTTCCATAGCGCGAGGAGTGTCTTCAATGGCGCCGTGTCGCTACTCTTCTTCCAACCAGCCACAGTGTTTAGTTCTGAAATTTATTTTTTATTGAAAGTTTATAACATTTTATGAACATTGAACTGGAGTCCACCGACAATGTATTTTGTGAGAATTTGTTTACGCAATACCACCCATGCCGCCATAGTATTATGGTTAATGTCATTCAGACTAAATTAATTAAATAAAATAATTTTTGCCCACGTCAATTTATACATTTTTAGACTAATTCTCATTATGAGCATTTTTATATTCACCAAAAAACATGGTGACATAGTGATGACCTTGAAACGCCTGAACAGATTATTCAGTTCCTGAACAGTTTATTCATAACACTTCTTTTATTGTAGCTAAGAAAGACCTCGATGACGTCAGCTTTCAAACATTTTTTGTTTCTTAATTTTTTTTTTATGGAGATAGCCGGCAAACGAGCTGACGATCCACCTGATGGTAAGTGGCTATCGTCGCCCATGGACATCAGTAACACCAAAGGCATCACTGATGCGTTGCCCGCCAAGGAAGAGAGAAGAAAAAGAAAGAAAGAACTGGCTCTCAAGCCCCCAGCCGGAACACGACGAGTCGTTTGGCGGCTGACTCATGCTTGAGGGTGGTAGCTATCCAGGCGAACCCCATGGAGAAATAATGATAGTAATAATGGTATTAATTTACAATTAAAATCAATATCACCAATATAAACTAAGCTGCCTAAGCTGCCTTCCTACGGACCACCCGAGAAATTGTGCAAATGGGTTGCCAGTTTTTTGTCGGAGCGGTGCATCAAGGCCGACGTTGACGGAACATGCTCGGATACGAAGCCCATAAATGCTGGCGTCCCACAAGGCTATGTACTTTCACCCACACTGTTCATCATGCATATCAATGATATGCTGGACATCGGCGATATTCATTGCTATGCTGATGACAGTACCGGTGACGCCCGTTACACAGGCCGAGCAAATCTTTCTCGGGTGCAGATTGAGGAGAAGAGGATAAAACTTGTGTCTGAAGTCAAGACATCTCTGGAGCGGGTCTCGGGATGGGGTAGACTAAATTTAGTCCATGTCAACCCCGAGAAGACACAAGTTTGCGCGTTAACCGCTAAAAAAACCCCGTTTGTCATAGCACCACAGTTCCAGAACATTCCTCTTAACATCTTTAAAAGCATTGGGATCCTTGGTGTCGACATTTCGAATGAAGTTCAGTTTCGGGACCACTTGGTTAGTAAGGCCAAACTAGCCGCAAAGAAATTGGGAGTGCTCAATAGAGCTAAGCAGTACTTCAAGCCTAAGCACAGGTTGATGCTCTATAAGGCGCAAATTCGACCACACATGGAGTACTGCTCCCACCTTTGGGCCGGGGCCCCAGCTGGCCAAGTGGATGCGTTCAATCGAATTCAACGGCGAGCCATTCGTCTTGTCGACGATCCCAGCTTACAGACGAATTGGAATCGCTTGAGTTGAGGAGAGATGTAGGTTCTCTCTGCGTATTTTACCGTCTGTAAATCGGGAATGTTCTGAAGAACTGTTTGGCTTACTACCTGCAGTTAGTTTTCATCACCGCACACCACGTACCAGGTTCCATCAACACTATCTGGATACCTGGCGTTCGTCTACAGTCCGGTTCTCACGTCATTTTCTACCTCGCACGTGTAAACTGTGGAACAAACTACCTGCATCGGTGTTCCCTCTAAGCTATGACATGGGGTCCTTCAAGAAGCGGGTCTATCGTCATCTTCTTGGCCGGCAACGCGTTGGTGACGCCCCTGGTGTTGCTAATGCCCATGGGCGGCGGTGATCACTTACCATCAGGTGACCCGTCTGCTCGTTTGTCTGCTTAAAGCATAAGCATAAAAAAATAATCCCTCGAGGGGCCCTACCACCAGCGGGCCGGATTTAGTCGACTCTTACGACACCCATCCGGTGCGGGATTGGGATTAGTATTCTAAGCCGCCCCAATACGGCAAAAAACCGTAAAAAAAATATGTACTTGAACCGCTATTACCTCGTAATCCAGTGACGATATCGTTGGCGGCGTTGGCCTCCCAGGCGACGCGGCAGTTGGCCGGCAGGCACAGCAGCTGTGGGGAGTCCATCTCGGGCAACGCGTCCAACGCATTCGCATACGCCTATGGATATAGTTTGCTATGTTGTATGCCAGCTGGATTACAACTAAAACGCATTTTAGTGTTAGCACAGGCGTTAGGCAAATGTGCAAGTCGTTCTCTCGAACAAGTGACACGGGCGAAGGAAAATATCGTGAGGAAATAGGGTAGACTTCCTGAGAGTTCTCAAGAATGTTATCAAGAGTTGGATGCAGTCTGCCTATCCACAATTAGTCAGCGAGGAGGCCTTTGCCTTAGGGAGCCAGTAAGAGAGGTCGTGTTATGCCACACCACAGTCAAATTTGCAGGAGACTCGTTGTTATGAAATTTTCAAATGCCACTTTCAATACTATTAAACACGAAGGAAACTTATCGAAAAGGGGAGAGGAGACGGAAAAGAATGGAGATATATCCTACCTATACTACTACTACCTATACTACTACTACCTATACTACTACTATGTACACATAAATCTTAGTTTTTGACGAAATAGACGGCCATTATAACGCAACAACGACAAAAAACTTCACCTGCAAGTCAGCAGTGTACGGCAAGGGGTGGTCGAACCCTGGGGGGCGCCACGCGTGCGCCAGGCTCGCGTCCGTCAGCCAGGCGCGCAGCAGCGCCCCCAGCACGCGTCGGTCGTCCGCGCTCGCCACCCGCGCCGCGTACAGCGCCCCGCACAGCGCGCGCGCCGCACGCCCCGCGCCCGCCGCGCGCGCCGCCTCTGCACTCGCCGCCACCTCCCCCCAGCCCCACTCGTAATACGCACTCCAACCTGTCAAACCGATCAACAATTTATCGATTGATGCATGGCTGCTGCAGAGTACGCCGCCGGCATGGGCGTCGTCATGTCCGGGCGATTTTGATCGAAGCCTAATAATAGAGTAAACCAAGAACGACAATCAAAACATGGAACTAGTTGTAGGACAATAATTAGGTATAGATGATTTTTTAATAATCTTATTTGGTAAACAATCTTGGCACTACTCTTTATTGAAATATTAATTAATTTAGTTAAAAATATAATAAATTGTATACTGGGCTATGCTACTTTACATGTAATTGTAAGGCTGTTTTTAATATCGTGCGGATTTCATGTGTGCGTACGCGGGATTGCCCCGCATGCGTGACACCCGCAAGAATCCTTTTCATACAAGTTTTTATTGTATGCGTGTGTGCGTACAAGTATTTAGTATAATGTGTGCGGGACAATCCCGCGTGCGTGATGAAATCCGCACGATATTAAAAACAGCCTTAACGCATTAAGACGTAGTGATATATGAATGAATACCGAGTGGGATATACGCGCGGCGCTCTTGCGTGATCGCGTGGAAGAGCGCGAGGCAGGCGAGGTGGCGCGCGAGCCGTGCGTCGCCACCCCCCTCACCCCTGCCACCTCCGCCGCCCTCCCCGCGCCACGCCCCCAGCGTGCGCGCCGCATTGTGCTTCACACCCGCCGGGGACTGCGTATATTTAAATTATTTATTAAGGCGCTAAGCTTGTAAGATCCAATGCCAAAAAGAGCCAATCATGAGGAACTGGACGGAACTAATACGATTCGACCTGATTAAAACTTATTTACGTAAAAATAAGAAAATTTTGGATTGATTAAAATTATTATTTTAAATATTTATTCGTACAGTTTATAGGTGTAACCTATGTTAATATTTTAGTAAAGGAGCTGTGCTAAAATTCCTTGCGGTTTAAGAGTAGATAAATTTTCTATCAAAAACTACCTCAATTTGGATTTTTTTACACATAATATTATAGTTTGAACCAGCTAGAACAATATTGTACGTACATTATGTAAATAAAATATCCAAAAACAAACCACATTTTTTTTTATTTTTGTTGATATTTCAACGCGGAGAAAACCTCCGAACGTGTCTCGTCAACTGTTTGAATCTTACAAGCGCCTTAAATCTATCCTTATTTAATAAAGCTTAAGTCTCTGGAACTGTCAATGGGAATTGAAAAATACTTTTTGTGGAAGTCAGACGCTTAATGAGGTAGGTAGATGACGTTACAAATATTAAATAACAAAACGTACTCACTTCCAATACAACATTGACGCATAGATTCGAAATCATCGGTGGTATCTCTCGGTCCTCACAAACAATCCACAGGCGAAATTCTTCACTGAAATCTTGGGCCTGCAATAATTAATTTTACAATATCAGTTTAACGTTACCCCAACTTTTAATCATTAATATTTTTGTTTTTTGTGCACTTATTTATTATTTTAAAGCAGATAATAATACCATAGACAAGTAACAGATTTAGAAAAACAAAACCAGTCAAAGGCAAATCCGTACCGGCCGTAAAGCGAGGTCGGAGAGGAAGTCTCGCAGCTCCCGTGGGAAGGGCGAAGCGCCCACCACCAGCGTCAGCCAGCCGCCGCCACGACTCTTCTCTAGTCCTGCTTCCCAAGCCTTTCGCCCCTCCTCTATCCCCACCTGAATTTAAAAAGTTATATTGAGTCTTCAGAGATATGCAAGTCTAACAACATTAACATAGTGTTAAGCGCAATTGATACTAACACATAAATAACAATCTGACTAAAAAGTTTATTATTATTAATAATAAAAATTATCAATTTTTAAAAACGAATCAATGAATAGAAAAATGGTCATGATGAAACTATCCGTTTTGATAATGGAACCATAAAAAGAACATCAAAATTTCAAAACCTGCGTGAGTGCGAGCGAGCGTGTCCGCGCATGCACCGCGAGCTCGTCCGCTGCGTGCGCGGCCAGCAGCAGCGCGGGGCGGTCAGCGCGCGCCCACCGCACGGCGCCCTCCAGCTCCGCCCCACCGCACACCACGCCGCTACCTAAAACAAACACACACACACACATCAAACTTTAACAAAATCTTTTCATTACATTTTTTTCATGGAAATAACCAACAAACGAGCAGACGATTCACCTGATGGCAAGTGGCTATCGTCGCTCATGAACATCAGTGACTCCAAAGGTATCACTGATGTGTTGCCGGCCAAGAAAGAAAGAAGGAATTGCCTCTCAATGTTTAATGTAACCCTAATTTTTTACTATAGTGTTCATATTGAATTAGGAATCTTAAAAACATGTTAATGTAAAATGTTTACAAGTATTCGTTGTCCTACCTAGCATTTGATCGACGAACGCTACCACGGCACGGTACAAGGAGCTGGGCCGCAGCACCGCCACAGCGGCGACCGTCTCGAATGCGTTGATATTCAACTTGCTTATAACTTGCAAGTTTCCTGAACTAATGAACTCCTTCCACATCTCCGCTTTATCCAGGCATAATCTCCCAAATAGATCTTCATCTTTTATCTACAATATAATTAATGAACTATTTAATATGTTTGATAGCAGTAATATCATAACATGTTCTGCTTACTTATATACAGGATGAGTTTTGTAAATATTTAGATGGCCAAATATTATACGCATTTTTCAGGTTTAAGAGAATCTTTATTTCTCATAAGAATACACTATTCACTTACATGAGAAACATTTAAAGTTTAACAAAACAAATAAAGGGCATTATGTCCGTACAAGTATAAAATTATAAAACTTGAGGGTAATACAGATGTAAAGAGTATACGAAACTGGATGTGGCTTTGAGCGTAGTATGCCTTGTTTTGTGTCATTTATTTTATTTTCCAAAAGAAATAAATATTAAAATTGCGTATTTTTTTACAACAAATCAAAAATAACAGCAATATTGAACCCGTTAAAATCCGTTAAAATTTTTGATCAACGTGTAACTTCTTAAAGATACATACTCATTATTTATTATTAATAATGCTGTTCAATTTGATTGTACTATATTATTAAATTTCTTGTGCTTGTATTTAGTATCTATTGTGATAGGGTACATACCTTAAGCTGAGCTAGTTTCTTTGTAGATTCAGCTTCAATCCATGAGTATGTTGCCTTGATTCTATTGACTACTTCTTGGTCCTCAACAACATTAAATGTTCCCATGAATATCTGCCAAAGCTGAAATAGCAATATACTTAAACCTTGCTTTTCTTTAAGGAGGATAAAACTTTATTATGTGTAAAGGTTCTTTCAGAGAGATTGTAGTTGCATGTTCTAGATGCATATTAAAAATAATAATAAAGATCTATGATAAGAGAACTAAGAACGATCGAAGATAAGAGAATTATTCAGGATTTTCTAAAAAAAAGGTGAGATATTGGTGTCTGATGATAGTGGTGTCTAAGTTGTGTAAACCAGGCCAGCAAAAACTCTTTCAGCATTTTTATACAATTCATCTGTTTTCAATTTTTGTAATAGTAACTACGTAATTTTATGTACCACAGTAACATGTATAATATAGTTGTTCAGCAACGGGGGTTTCGTGGTCCATCCAATGAATGCGTTTATTATTTGTTATTAAAATTCGTTTAATTCGGATAACTTTTACAAAGGAATGATAATATGTGTGTAATGCGTATGCAACGTGTGTAATGGTAGCTCGAGGAGTGGGGCGTCCTACACCGGCTTCTTTCACGTGTAGGGTTTTCCCCGGCCGTCACTAGATGGCACTATCAACACCAAGCGGCGACATGCCCCCGGCCTTGGAAGCATCTGCTTTCAACTGGACTGGTAAAGCGCATATCTTTGAGAAGGCTCTTCTGATGAGCCCCGTCGAAGTGGTGATGTCAGCGACACGAGATATTCCATCAGCACCCGGAAACACTCTGGTAACTCGCCCGAGACGCCATTTTAACGGAGGCAAATGATCTTCCTTGATAAGGACAAGGCTGCCCAGAACAATGTCGTCCTCCTTGACCTTCCACTTCGTCCTGGTTTGAAGTTCAGCCACGTATTCCGTCGACCACCGTCGCCAGAACTGCTGCCTCAGTTGCTCGACGTGCTGGTAGCGTGTGAGTCGTGACGTCTTCACATCTGCCAGGTCTTCGCTCGGTGGAGCAGTCAACGGTCGGCCTATGAGGAAGTGACCGGGAGTGAGTGGAGTGAAGTCAGAGGGATCAGTGGACAAGGGAGAGAGGGGACGGGAATTGAGAATGGCTTCGACTTGTGTTAAATCAGTGCTCAATTCTTCAAATGTTAAATTAGCATTCCCTACTATACGTCTAAGATGGTATTTACATGTCCTTATCCCACTTTCCCATAAACCTCCCATATGGGGAGAGTATGGTAGTATGACCTTAAATTGAATTCCATCATTAGCAGCAAAATCACTAATTTGTTTGGAATTTTGTCGTAAAAAAGATGATAATTCCTTTGCGGCACCTACGAAATTTGTGCCGTTATCGGAGAAAATAGCATTCGGCTTACCCCGTCTGCTAATAAAACGTTTAAGCGCTAAAATAAAATCGTCAGTGGATAGACTGGTGACCAGTTCTATATGTACGGCTTTAGTAAGGAAACAAATAAAAAGACATATGTAACCCTTAACTAGCCTTGCACCTCTGCCTTTCCGATTGAAAATCATTATTGGTCCCGCATAATCCACTCCCGTACGCATAAACGGAAATCCAGGATCCAAGCGTTCAGACGGCAAGTTTCCCATGATCGGAGTTAAGGTCCTCCCTCGAATACGTGTACAAGTAATACAATCACGCACGGTCTTACGAACTAAATTCCTAGCGCTCAACAGCCACCAAGACTCACGTAAACTTGATAAAAGAAGCTGCGGCCCAGCGTGGAATAGTCGTAGGTGCTCATGTCTCACCAATAACACCGATAGTGGATGTTTACTACAAAGCAATACGGGGTGCTTCTTATCGTAATCAAAACTCGTAGCATTACACAGTCTTCCACCGACACGAATTAATCCGTGCTCGTCTAAGAAAACATTTAAACCCAAAATACGATTCATTTCCTTCGCGTTTGTTTTAATAGGTAATTTATTAATTAAACATTCGTATACGTCCGGAAATAATTGTCTCTGAGCGCATCTAACCAACAACCGCTGCGATGCATTCAATTCGTCAACAGTTAAGAAACCGGTTTGTTGTTTTGATGCGCCAGCTTGACCGCGCTCGGTCCGCTTGCATTTTATGTTTGTAATGAATCGCAACACGTAGGCCCACACACGTTTAAGTCTATTGTAGGATGAATATTTATCGAATTGTATTATCTCATACGGACGGACACTAACAAGATTAGTTGTATGAGGTTTTAATTCGGGCAAATCTTGCAAATTAATTAAATCACTTTGGATTGAATAATTTGAAAAGTTATAATTGTCATTATCGTGTAAATAAGATGGACCGTTCCACCATAAATCAGAGCGTATTAATAAATTAAGCGGTAAACCTCTGGATAGCAGATCAGCGGGATTGTCCTGGCTCGAGACATGCAACCAAGTGGAGTCACCGGTCAGTTCGTTTATTTCTGTGACGCGGTTCCGTACAAATACCTTTAATAGATGTGGTGACATGGCTAGCCAACCAATGACTATTGTCGAGTCGGTCCAGAAGTAGACTTTAGTGAACTCCAAACGTAAACTGTCTATAATTCGTTTGTAAAGTCTCGCACCCACCAGCGCTGCGCAAAGTTCCAACCTAGGTATACTAATCGACTTTAGTGGGGCTACTTTACATTTAGCACACAACAATTTCACGACAATATTAGTGTTATTATTATATGTACGGATGTAAGCACATGCACCGTAAGCATTCTGAGACGCGTCGCTAAATATATGGAGTTCTTTATGCTGTACATAATCACTCATAACATGACGTGGAATTTTTAAATCAGGTAAACACTTTAATGTCGCAATTAAGTTATTCCAGGTGATAGTGATATCGTGTGGTACTGGAGTATCCCAATCTATTTCACTTAGGGTGTATAACTTCTGTAAAAGTAATTTAGAAATAATAACTGTAGGTGAAAGCAAACCTAACGGGTCATAAATTTGCGAAATAATTGATAACATCACGCGTTTGGTGAGTCTTGAAACATTGGAGTACTCTTCAACCTTTGTTGTATAGTACAGCTCGTCAGTATCATTATACCAACCTATACCTAACGTTTTATTTTGTGTATGTTGATCTACAAACCGATGAGTTGATGCGTTTTGAGTGACGTCAGAGTTGAATGTCCACTTACGAAGTGAAAAGCATCCAGATTGTAAAACCTCAGTTACCCTTTCGCAATTTTGTAATAGTTGTTGATAATCGTCATCACCTGTTATCAAATCATCAACAAAAATGTCTTGTGCAATAATTCGAGATATGACGTCATCATTACAGTCTAACGCTAGCTGCCGTATACAGCGCATACTGAGGTATGGAGCTGATGCAGTCCCGTACGTGACTGTATTTAGCTGATAAACTGATAAAGGTTCAGAAGGATCATCTCGCCAAAGGATAAGCTGCAAAGACCGTTGGTCAGGTTGAATGAGAACTTGCCTGAACATTTTTTCAACATCTGCACACGCGACGTACTTGAATTGCCTAAAACGCAACAGAATGGAGAAAATGTCATTTTGAAGGGCAGGACCTGGAAATTAAATGTCGTTTAACGATTTGTTAGTTGATGTTAATGCACTTGCATCAAATACGACTCGTAACTTGGTCGTTGTACTATCCTTAATAACACCATGGTGAGGCAGACAGAAATTTGGGATATCGAAATTATTTATACGCGTCATGTGACCTAATGTTTCGTATTCACTCATGAAGTCACTGTATAAACGTTTATATTCAGGTGAACGTTGTAATTTTCTTTCTAAGGAAAGAAATCTGGTTTTAGCTAAATTATAAGAATCCCCCAACGTATCAGGCGAATCCTTGAGTGGAATGCGGACCGAAAACCTACCATCCCCCTCGCGTTTAGTAGTTTTCATAAACAATTCCTCGCATAATTGTTCATCACGAGTGAGAACATTATTTGATTGAGTAACTACGTTTTCAATCTCCCAAAATAACTTTAATTGATTTTCTAAAGATTGAGTAAAATTGCAATGAACTTGATTTGAATTATTTTCAAACCCTTTCGCGTATATTGGCCCGGAGAGTAACCAACCAAACTTTGAGTTCTGGAGGTATGGACCGTTAACTAATCGAATTTTATTTTCCTCTAATATCTCCCAGAACAGTTCCGCACCGATTAACAAATCTATTTCTGAAGGAATATGAAATGTGGGATCTGCTAGTTTGATATTATTTGGAATACGCATACAATCGGTATCAATGCTCGTCGAGGGCAAACTGGTTGTTATGCGCTGCAGGACAAAACACTTAACCGCTTTACTGTAGTCGTTTAATTTGGAACGTATAGTAATCTCGCATAATTGATTTGATTGTGTCACGGATTGAGCGACACCTAAAATACGTATAGTGGACTGTATGGAAGGCGCGTTTAATCGTTTTTTTAAATTATCCGATATAAAACAATGTTGGCTACCATTGTCTAACAGCACTCGGGCTGTATGTATACGTTTATCCCGGTCTATTATCTCCACTAACGCCGTGCATAGCAACACGGGTTGCAGGGACCGTAGACGAGACGACTCACCGTCATAGTTAGCCAGTGAATGGTAAGACTGTTGTGTATCAATAGATAACGAATGAAGTGCGGCTGACGGGTTATTAAGTGATGTGCGCTCGGTACGCACACATGTATCTGATGCATGATCGCTGTCGAATGAACCGCCGTGAAGTAGGGTATTGTGTTTGCCATGACATTGCTTGCAAGTCCCGAACAAACAATCTGTAAACGAATGACCGGCGCGTAAACAATAGGGTACTTTCGTTAGTGAAAAATAAATTATGAAATTTGATAAAAATTAAAATTTATGTAGAAATATACTTAAATATTTTGATTTTGAGTCATAAAAGCACATTATTATTTTATTATATTAAAATTAAAAGTCGTAGTTTTTAATCTTTATATCACGTGACCTAAAACACGAGCCGCCATGGTGTGACGTCATACAGGCAACAAGAAACTGTCAGTATAGTGATAAAGTACTCTGTAACTGTCAGTTCAGTGTAAACAGCTATGCTACGTGTGCCGGTCGTCCATACGCGATTGTTGTTTTTACCACTATTACGTCACCAAAATGATGACAGCGTTTTCGCGGGATTAAATAAGGTTTAAAATTTAATTTAATTTTATGGCAAGAAAGCGTGTTCATTTTGCCGAAATATATTTTTTTGTGGCTTTTTATTAGGAAAATCAATATTTTGAAGTACTTTTTCAAACACAGTAGAATACCCTATTCCTACATAATTGTTTTTCGATAACAAATTTAATTCTCTCTTTTAGTGATAAATTTAGAAAATTGTAACACGTATAAAGTGCATGATTTTCGTTACAAGAAGGACATTTTACGGCCCGTTTGTAAAGGTAATCGTTAGATGATTTGCTCTTTGAACTTGAACTTGTAACGTAGCTGTGTACCTGCGAGTTATGTATATTGTGTGATTGTTTACTTGCTGTATGTAGTGGAGTGTTTGTAGGTTTACTTATAGATTTAGTATGATTGTGACTCGCGTTTATCATATCCAGAGTATCGGCTTTATTTCTGAGAAATGAGAGCAAATCGTCTAACTTTAACCGTCTAGAATCGGAAAGAATTGAACCTTTGTGATTTTCCCAATCGCGTTCAGTGGCGGAGTCTAGTTTTGAAGTGATCAAGTAAATAATGATAGTGTCCCATGACTCCGTTGGTTCGTCTAATGTTTTAAGAGCTCGTAAATTCCTCAAAACGGTATCTATTAATTTTCTAATTTGTGAATGTGATTCTTGCTTTAGAGGAGGAATGGAAAACAGTGATTTTAAATGGTTGTGAACAAGAAGCCTACAGTTATGGAACCTGTTCTCTAATAAATCCCATGCGTGTTTGTAATTACTTGCCGTAAATTCTAAAGCACTAATCACCTGCAAAGCACTACCGCTTAGTGAAGACCGCAAATAGTGAAATTTCTGGATTTCGTCTAAATCTGAACGTTTATGGATCATGGTAGTGTATGAATTTTTGAATTCTAGCTAGTGATCAAAAGAACCATCAAAAACAGGCAATTTTATATCAGGTAACTTTACTCTAGATAACCGACTATTAGATTTTACACTAGAATTATCACCAGTCTCTCCCCTTTCGATTATATTTTCAGCCGTTGCTAATATGTTAAAATAAAGTGATTCAAAAGATTCAACGTAAGCTACGTTAGATGGAATTTCCGACTCTGGAGAAATCAATTCTATCTGATTTTCTACGTTATTAAATGTTTTAAATAAATCTGTAGCAGCCTGCATTCTAAATTTTATCTCTTTTAGCTGCAATTGAGATGGATCAGTAGAATCAAATGAATCTAGATATTTCTTGAACTGAGTCAATCGACCCTTTATGTTACCGCGTTGCTTTCTAAGCTCAATTAAATTATGAGCTTGCATTCTAGTTGGGGAAATAGACGGACTAGATGAAGGAACAGCTAATTTTTCATCACCAACCATTTTGTAACGGTTACTACGATTGAGAAAGTAGATAAGGTACTCACGCAAATTAGCACTAACACGATTATTTTTTGATTAAAGCACTTGAACACAGTTTTAAACACGAATCGTTTAGGAAAGGAAAAGATGTAGATGGAAAACCTGACCGTTAAACTGAATCCACTTGAATGTAGGCGCTGGCACGACGACTTCGGTTCTTCGCCTTCTTAATTTGTAGAAATTCGGCTCGCTGGATCAAATTCTATGTTCAGCAACGGGGGTTTCGTGGTCCATCCAATGAATGCGTTTATTATTTGTTATTAAAATTCGTTTAATTCGGATAACTTTTACAAAGGAATGATAATATGTGTGTAATGCGTATGCAACGTGTGTAATGGTAGCTCGAGGAGTGGGGCGTCCTACACCGGCTTCTTTCACGTGTAGGGTTTTCCCCGGCCGTCACTAGATGGCACTATCAACACCAAGCGGCGACAATAGTATATACTGTATAGTAATATATAACTTACCTCCTCAGTCATAATTTCCCCATATGTATATTTCAGCAGATACAGAACTACAATGTACTTATCCTTCTTGTGCAAACTTAATAGAACTCGTTCTATAATCTTTTTCGTAAAGTGTTTGGAAACTCGGTCAGTATCGATATTCGTTTGGTCCTAAAAAGTAATAAATAATGACTATTGTAGTTAAAGTTAAACAATTTAAGTTAAAACAATTATACGACCGTTTAACAGTGCCAATTGTACTGTCACGGAACAAATCAACGGAACTAGTGGGATAGACCTGATATAATTAACTCGTTTGAAATGGAGAGCGAAACAAATCTGTTTAAATAATGAAAATAAATATTTATTATATAAATCGACACCTTTGGCAATCAACATTCTAAATACTTACTTTACTTGGAGCTCGGAGCGGACGGTTGTGTGTACCTACTTACAGTGATTATTTATTATTTTATGTTAGTTTTTTCGAAAAGCATACGGTGTTTTTAATTTAATATGACAATTACTTAATTAGTACAGGACTATAACACCTTTTAGCTGCTTTCGCAGCTTTTATATTATAAAAACTTCGCTATTGGATACCTTAACGGATATTTATCACGGACGTTTTAATTATCATCTGTTACCCCCGGAACAACTCAAACAACAGCTCAGCCTTATCTCTAGTCATCTGGAAAAGGATATTACCCTACCCATAAATAATTTACAAAATGATATTAAATCTGTATATCACTTATTAATAGTGAAGGCCAGAATGAATGAGAAGTATTTAATAATAGAACTAAGGATACCTTTAGTAACACGTGACTCATTTGAACTATTCAACACCATCCCTGTTCCAGTATCGACAAACAATAGTCAGTTTAGCATCGTACCAATATCACCGTACGTTGCTGTAAATCTAAAAAAGGACTCTTATTATATACTCTCGTCGGAAGATATAACAACATGTCGACATAAAGATAATGATGTGTTGTTCTGTCACATGAGGAAACCTGAAACACACTTGAAGAGGGATGAGCAATTTTGTGTGAAAAACCCCAAAACGAACGCCTGCTACTTCAAAGTTTTAAATAATTGTGAGAATAACTGGACAGAACTACATGTAACTAATAAATATTTATACTCTTGCTGCACACAGTGTCATGTGCGACTGTTATGCAACGAACAAGTCACTTCAATTGTACTAAAACATGCTGGAGTCTTTACAATCAGTCATGGATGCATGCTGAAAACAGATACATTTTCCTTACATTCAGAAGGAGAGAAAAGCAGCCAAGTGTATACAAAGAATAATCAAGAAATAATACCAATAAGTCCTATTAATCACTTAATTAACTACTCATTCCCCTCTGTGACCGACTACATTGCCGAGAATAGCACTGATGTTGAATTGAGACAAATAAAAAATCGTTTAAATTCATTAAAAGAAAACAATGTCCAGCTGAATCAAATATCATATCATGATATACATCATTATACAGCTATATATGTGGGACTCGCAGCATTGATAGTAGCAAGCTGCGCATATATTTACTATCGTCGGAGATTGAGTCGCCAGGTGACTTATCCCGTGGCCGTGGCGAGGGACGCAGGAGCGGGCTTGGAGCTCGCCTCCGCCGCCGCCGCTGCACCGAGGTCGGGTCGCGACGTGACCGTCGCTACCATTTCTACCAGTGATCAGTGCAGTGCTAGTGCTAGTGTTAGTGATAGTGGTAGAGTGTTCAATAGTGAATTAGTTGATAAAAGTTCCTCACCCGTTCAACGGAAAGTTGTGTTTAAATAGAGACATTAAGATTCAAAATGCAATCACCTTGTAATTCATCTCATCTCGTCTCATCTTGGTGGGGAGCATGTACGGTGTAACCGTACACTCTTTACTTAGCTATGCACTTTTACGCGCCAAGCGTCGTAATTAATTGATTTATATTTAGTACGTTTTCGGGAAACGAGCAAACCGCGCGTGCTCACTACCATTCATTAAACAACATCTTTAATTGGTCTTTATAATTAAACTTTATATCAAAACAACAACGTCAATCTTTCATTTAACTATCGTATGGTAGCAACAACCCGTACAATAATATAATATTGATTTATTCTAAATTGAAATACTTGTGGTCGGTTGAATGTAACACTGGACTGTATTCTGACTGCTTTTAAAAATATAGAGCAATACAGTCCCAACTCACCTGAGACGTGGACAAGGCATCAACGAACACATCGAGCACCGTGTCAATAGGCAGCGCGAGCAGGGGGCGGCGCGCGGCCAGGCGGCGCAGGCCGAGCGCGAGCGCTGCCGCCCGCGCGCCGCACGCTGCGTACGCGTCGCGCGCACTGCGAGCCTCGCTCTCCACCGCGCGCGCCGCCACCAGCGCCTCGCCTATAGTCCTGCTAGTCTCTCGCGTCTTGTTCAGAGACGCCAGGAGGTTCGCATCGTGAAGTATGTCGCCGTTCTTTGACAGGTCGCTGAGAAGATTTTCCTGGAAAGTTATTTATAATTTTCAGGATTTTAGTGTTAAAAAGCAGTCAGAACATACAACATAATTACAATAATAATACAAA
The DNA here is from genome assembly GCA_963932265.1 of Thymelicus lineola. Lineage (NCBI taxonomy): Eukaryota > Metazoa > Arthropoda > Insecta > Lepidoptera > Hesperiidae > Thymelicus > Thymelicus lineola. The sequence goes on along the minus strand of OZ010687.1, from coordinate 7,361,474 downwards.
ATACAAAAAAAAATATTACCTGTAACTCCAAGCGCCGTCTTTGCAACGTAGCTCTAGTTTGTTTTATTTCTTTAGATTTTTCATTGACTTCCGGATTACGCTTCTGTATCGCATAGTTAACAAGTTGATCTGAAAATTTACTACATGTAGTTAACAAAGTAATAATCATTGGTCATTTGTACCATGATATTTTATTGTGGTCAATAAAAGATAAATAAATAAATACTCAAATGAACAAAGTAGGTATGCAAACGTAACTATTTCTTTCTTCTCATTCCCATTCTTATTATTTATATTGTGGCGACAATGCAGTACACGTCACAAGGAACGTCACGCCCCAATTGAATCCTATCGAAGTTCTGAAGAAGAATCCTGAATCCTATGAATCATCCTATCTAAGTTTTCTACATCGCTTACATCTATAAAAATTCCAAACTAGAACAGCTGGAGCAGGGCCACTCCCCAGGCATGACATCTATGGTCTGACCGGAACTTTTATTACTTAGCTAAATTGGTGACCCTGATGTGAAAACGAGGTTGCGTTTTCACATCGGGGTCACCAATTCCTTTGTTAACAATCATTGTTACCTGCTAGCGTCTGTGGCCTGGCAGCGAAGTGCAGCGCGGCGAGGCGGGCGGCGAGGTGCGGGGGGACACACGCCGGCCCGCCCGCCAGCCGCGTGCACAGCACCACGCGTGCCGCGCCCCACCACGCACTGCCCACACCCTCCACGTCCGTCACCACCACGATACGGTTCAACCTGTTCAACCCAGTTCAACCGTGTAACCGTATTCAACCGTGTTCTACCGAGCAATGCATGTGGTATTCGGTCGGTCATAAAAATGTTAAAGCCAAGTCCGTTGTACGTACGCATTCGCATACGTCCGAACTTAACACTTAAACGCTCATAAAAACACTAGAATTAAAAAAAATAATTTCTTGATAACATGCGTGTCAATGCACTGATGTTACGACTTCTGTTGTCTTGGAGAGTTGAAATATTCGATTAAACACTATCGTTACTGAGGATGAAGCAAAATCGATTAGTTACGGGTCGATTAGAACATTATGCTTGTTGTGTGATGGAGTATACTCTATTCCTGAGGATGAATGCCCCCTGCCCTGTTATGGGCCACAAGTTGAAACCAAATCGTAAAACCGTAAAAAATTATCAATGCTAACCTTGTTGCATACTGAATTGTCGTCTGCAACTTGTCACTATCCTGGGATATAAAATCGCAAGGTACTTCTGTCAACGTTCTCTTCAGCCAATCGACGGCCTCGCCTTCTGGGTCGATAATAAGCGGTGTTAGACCGCATTTAGGAATTTGAATAGCCTAGAAATAATGGGTGATAATTTAATTGTGCCATTAACAAAATATTACGAGTATACATCTTAAAGCCCTTGATATATTGATATTAGACGAAGGGCCAGTGAACGCCAAAGATGTGATATAGTACCGTAATAATAATAATAATACAATAATGATAAAATTAGTAAACAGCGTAATACATCATACAAAGTAATAGAAACGGAACTAGATACGTACAATTTTATATGAGTACCTTTGTGTCAAGTATGTACGTTACCTGATCAATGAGCACCGCGTTTTTCACAGCAGATTCGTCCACTGGAAGACCCTCTCCTTCCCACTTCAATTGCTTTTCAGTTGATGATAGGAAATTGATGATTGAAATCGATGGATCTTCAAAGCCAATTAGGGAACTCCATTTTGTTATGTAATGCCTGAAATAGGTAAAATTATAAAATAAATATTTTGGAAAAATCGTTTTACCACCTCTATGAAATGAAAATTAATTTACCTGGCTTGTGATTCTGTCAAGTCCGGTAAATAAACGATGTATCCGGCGGCTAACAAAGATCTCTGACTCAATTCCAATACTTCCTTTGATATGTGTTGAAGCTGAAATAACATCCAGTAGGTATGTAATATTAGTAGGTAGGTGTGTAATACTCGTATTATCTATATAATAAAAACGCAGAAACTGTTTAAACATTATATAGACGCCAACTGTTACAGTAAACTGCTTAATGAGCTGCAGCTTTTTCTGAAGGCATGGGGATTTTCATTTTTCAAAGATTAAAAATGGCTTGTTATGTCGATGTTATGTAAGCACCCAATGCTTACCACAAACTAACTAAACTAGCAAGTAAAATAAAAGCTTGTAAAAATACTTTTGTTTCGACTCACATCAACCTCCCATGCGTCGTATTCATTAACAAGTTGGTCCAACAGTCCGCTCGCCGCCTGTATGGTCTGCGACGCGGCTGCGAGCTTCAGCTCGAGCGCGGCGGCCTCGTGCGTATGCTGCCCCAGCTGCTCCTTGAGCGCGCCCACCCGCTCGTCCACTGTCGCCAGCCCGCTCGACAGCGCCGCTAGCTCGTCCTCCGCCGCCTTCAGACTCCTGCGCCGCACCCAATGATATTATATGTATAAAAAGAGGCAGACATGCCAAGAGATATGAAGTAAATTTTGGACTATATAAACAGTTGAAGTTTCGTATACAGGACTGTCACCATCTAACTTCAATCTATTACCACCTGAGACCCAGTGTATCCGCCATATTGCCATTTCTTTACTTTGCTTACCGCTGATTTTTCAACTTTCCCCCATATGAGCCATTCCTTTTCACCTCTACGTCATGGAGTAGCCATGAATCTAAGCTAATACGCCTGTCAAATCGTAACAGATGAGAGAGCTCACTTGCACTTACTGTTTCCCAGGCTACAGCTCGTGCTTTTCTGGGAGACAAGGTTCTATGCTTTGTATGTACCTTTTATATTATGTTCAATAAATACTTATTTTTATTATTGTTATAGTTCACTTACACCCTTTAGTGTTCAATAATCCATTGACAAAGTAAAGTATGATACCTATAGATTTGTTGTTATAGCCACGTTACTCAGTAAAATTGCTCAGAAAACTTATAGATTTAGGGGTGCCTAAATTAAATACATAGTGGCCATTGCCTAGTACCTCTGCAGCTGCAGCTGTTGTTCCCTGAGCGGTCGCACGCGGCGCTCGGCAGCGGCATGCGCGAGCTGCGCGCGCACCCACGCGGCGAGCGGGGCGCACGCGGCGGATGCGCGCCGCGCCGCTGCTGGCTCGAACGACGCCGCGCGCCGCGACGTCAGCCGCTCCACCGCCGACACCGCCTCCGAGCTCACCTGGCTCACGTCCAGATTCCTGGGAACAAGGATAGTATAGTAGTCGCTGTATCTCCCTGCACTCGATGATATATTGCGCGCTCACTCGCACTTCGGTCTTAATTCTAAGTGCGAGTGAGCGCGCAATATGTCAACGAGTGCAGGGAGATACTGCGACTACTTTAGGCACCATCACAGATCATATAAAAAGAGGTTAGAAAGGAGTTGTGGGCAGGGCAGACGCGTCAAGGATATAAGCAACGCTCATATCTCTACAGAACACACATAAGCTATAAAAATGCGAGCATGCGCGTATGATTAGTTCCATTTGAAATTGCGTGATGAACCTTTCTGAGTTGAGGCGTATGTATGATTGTAATACTAATACCTTATATCTTCTTTAACACCACGTTTCGATAAAAAGTTCTTCATCGAATGCCACGAAGTGTCTGCGATTCCCATGAGACGAAGTACTCCTTCAAGAATGTCACGAACTACATCTGGCGGAGCTCTCAAAGAGCGCACCTGCAGGGTGTAAAAACGGAAAAAGTTATAACAATAATATAATATAATCACAGTTACCAATACCAACCAATTGTGTACAATACCATACCAATTGTGACCGCCCTTATTTGAAGTATTGAATTTTGCTATTAATATTAAAAAACTAAAACTTCAAAATATAATATACGCACAAACTTATGAATTTTTGTGTATTTGTTTGGAAGCCTAAATCGTTTAATGATGTGTAAATATTTTGCAGTTGCGGCCACCAAGTCCTTGAAGTCGATTAAAAATACTTGTCTTAGCCTTGAACTTCATACAAGAGGTTTGTAGCTATAAAGTCAAAGTCAAAGTCAAAATATTTTATTCATATAGGTATCACTGATACACTTATGCACGTCATTTTTTGGCTTTTCGGAAGGTGCTTTGTCGTGGAGGAGAAGAAAAGCCTAAAGAAACTCCTCAGCACATCTTTTAAAAAAATATTACAAAAAAAGATAATAATACAAAAGTATTTACTATTCTGAGCGGAACTGGTTGCAGAGCTGGTCATTTCCATGCATCTTTGTCATTTAAATACTCGTCTACACTATAATATCCCTTGCCTAACAATTGTGTCTTTACACGATTTTTGAAAGTTTCTATTGGCAAGTCACGTATTAATTTTGGGATTTTATTATAGAAATGTATACCAAGCCCAATGAAAGATCGCTGCACTTTACTTAGGCGGAACGAAGGCGTAGCTAATTGATGCAATCTTTTCGTATGGCGATTATTAATATCAAAATTTTGTTTATACGCGTTTATATTCTTCCGTATAAAAACTACATTGTTAAAGATATACTGGGAAGCTACTGTAAGTATACCTATTTCCTTGAACTTTTCACGCAAAGATTCCCGAGACCTAAGTTTATAAATAGCCCTAACTGCCCGTTTCTGGAGTATGAAAATTTGTTTAAAATTTATGAACAGTAAAATTGGTAAGAGAACAGACCTCGCTAAGTGATTCGGGCCGTATGTCGCCCACGGCCGCCCGGGCAGCGGCTATCACGGGTTCCACGGAAGCCAACTCTGCTTCTATTTCCTTTTTACTGTAAACAGTACACATATTTTTTTTAAATAAAATCCTTCAATCATATTCTAGAAACAAATTTAAATCTGTCTGTCTGTAAAATAATAAACGATTTAAAATAAATATTGCCATACATAGAAGTACTGTAGAATTTGTTTTTTTGTATTGAGCGCTTCCGTTCTTCAGACAGCACGTAAAGCCTACGTACGGTTGTTGTCGAAATCGACCAATTTGCACTGGAGCAGCATGTTGGAGTATGCTGCTCCAGTGGTATCTTTAATTATGAGGAAAGACCCGTGGCCTGTAGCGGGCCGTTGATGGGTCGAAACTCTTGTCTGCTTTCCTACCCGATAGTCGAGAGTCATTTCCTAGTTACCGTTCCTGCAGCTTATCATTCTCCCGGCCGATATTGTCCCGTAGCGCGCGCATCTCATCCTGGCGGTCGGTGGTGGCGCGCACGGTGGCGCCCAGCTGGTCGAGCGCGCGCGCCGCCGCCGCACGCCGCGCAGACAGCTCCGCCTCCTGCGCGCCCGCGTCCGACTGCAGCGATGCCACCTCGGCGCGTGCGCGACGCAGCGCGTCCACACCCGCCTGTCGTATTTGTTTTTTATAGTTCATCAAACACGACGAAGACATATCAAATTTTAATAAACTGTTAAAATCAGATAGGGCAACTCTTTTTAAAAATTGCATGTATTCACAATTATCCGACGTAATATAACTTGGTATTTAATTTTATTAGTATTTCAGTGTTGTATGTTTCGTGAACATTGAGAGCATTAAATAGCAAACTAGGGTATGATAGAAGCCAGCCCTATTGCATGGTTTTTTGTAATGACCCTGTCTGCATCGCAAAGGGTCTCGAGGTTCATTCAAGGATGGGTACATATTTCCGTGTCAAATAAACGTCTGTGTCCATGGCACCCGGACTTGTGGGAAGTGGTGTGAGTGTGTTTGTGTGCGTGAGAGAATATAATACTAACAATAAATTAGATAACAAACCGATAGCATAGCCTGTCTTTTGACGAGCGTTTCCTTCTTCTTTATCATAATGTGATAGTACGTCTTGATGAAACACACGTAGCGGCACGGCGCGCGCAGCGTACCCGCTTCCAAGCTGTTGTGTATCTTGACGAACCCGTCCACTGGGACCGCCTCGCACTTATCGGGCCCCTCCGATATGTTCTCTTTTTTCAACCTACAATTTCAGTTGTTAATTTTAGAAGACCTAAACTAAAGCATATATATTGACAGATTTATTGTTATGCAAGAACTTGTTAGCAAGTAGGTAGGTAGTGAAAGTGCACACTAAAAAACAATTATAATTGATGTACATATAATGTATGTGTTGTAAGCAATATACTGATATACTGGATTTACTCAGCATTCAACTCCTTAATTTACAATACAAAGATTTTATACCGTAAATTTCTTAATTTATAAAAATCTTAATTCATCTGTATAACATAAGTAATATAAAACTTATTACTCATTACAGTAACTATGAAGCAATATAATACAACGTGAGGGTGTATAATACTCTACCTTTCATAAATAAATACGGGTGCGTCAGGTGCAATAACAAACATGTTTTGTGGAGGTCGCTGTACCTCAGTATAACGAGCGTCGGCAACTGTCTCAGAGTCTCTTCCGAGTATCCCTCCTGCCACACGAGATGACTCTCGGAGTATAGCATTGGGAACTTTTCAAGTAGTTCGTTCAAGTGATCTTGGTCTTTATCCAAACAAATAATTATGCCCAAGTTTCTTTTTATATCTGAAAGGTAAGAGTTACGTATAAACTCGCTGTACAATATTAAAAACATATTATTCTTCAAAAATATGAAAAAATATGAAAATTTATGAATCTGGAACGTAATGGAAGTAAATGAATTTAAAGTAACTACATTATGCTTTTGAACATGAATTTTTAATTAATGAATTTGAAATTATCCTACCTCACCACTACACTGACAGTTAACAAATGTGATCTATTACACTGGCCCTAACATAAACACATGCAACAGTCACTATAGTCGCAATATCTCGCTGCACTCGTTGACATATTGCGCCCTCGCTCGCACTTAGGTCTTAGGTCTAAGTGCGAGTGAGCACGCAATATATCAGCGAGTGCAACAAGATACTGCGACTACTATAATTATAATAGTTCTAACCCAACATCTCATGTCGTGTGGTAGCAGCGTGCGCAGGTCGCAGCGGTGCGGGCAGTGCGTGCGACTCGCGCGCGCGCCACACCGCCTCCACGCACGCGAGCGCCGCCGAGCTCACCGCCGACTCGCGCAACACTAACAACGTGCGCTCTTCACTTGCTGATGACAATGCCTGTCACATTACAGTGCCCGAGTGAAAAGAATAGAATAGAATACTCTTTATTGTACACACCAAATAATAGTAATCTACATTAGAACATAACACAGAATGAATAATAATACAGAACGAATATTTGTTGAGTATATATAGTGATATTCAAAATATTTCTAATCAATTTACCAGTTGCGCTTGTTAACCAAAATATTACGATAAAATCTGACTTTAATTAGTTTGTCATAACGTTTTCCGCTGCTTGGCTACTAAACGACGATCTCCTGACTTTAGTTAGTTTATCATAAGGTTTTCCGCTGCTTGGCTACAAAACGACGATCTTGGGACAATTCATTTTGTGACATGCGCCCAGCAGGGGGACATCTGTATTAGAGGCCCCTAAAACTCTCTGAAAGGTTATGCAAGCTATACTCACATTTCTAAACTGCGAATGGAAGTTTTCAGCACTGTCAACAACGAAGATCGCGGCGGATAGAGCGGCGGCCGCGAGTCGCGCTGCTGCGACCCGCCCGCCGCCCGCGCTGCCCACGCACACCACCACGCCACCTGTTGTCTACAATGGTCGTTGTAACATTTGTAACACTGGTTATTAATTAAGTAATTTTCTTTTTTATTGCAGTTCATAAAGAAATGCAGGTGATAAAGAAACCAACAATCAGTATGAACATGATTTCACTTGAAATAACAGCAATAAGATTTTATATTCTTAACCACATATAAGCGGTGTCTATAGGGCGCATTTCGATCGCAGTGTCAGAGAGCGTGTCTCCCGCTTTGGGTTTGATTTCAATGGACGACAACGAATGTGATATTAATGAACTCACCGCGCGACAAGCTACTGTGTACAAAGTAGCTAGTTCAGGATATGCCTCAATTCCCGTCTCGCCAAATATGTTTTCATTCTCCGAAACTGAAATTACAAACAGTAATTACATTTTAAATGTTTACAAATTTTATCTTACAATATTTTAATATAATCAATTGTCGTAAAACCATAGGTCGGTCGAACATTCATATCGTTAATAATAGCGTTACCGATGCGACATCGGCCGACAAAATAGCGATATAATATACATATTATATTTGTTAATCACAACCTAGTCCTATCTCTTATTTGTATATTGCCTATTTTCCCTACACGTTCTTAAATCTTTTTAAACCTTAAAATACTTAATTATCTGTAAAGGATCGCTTATTACTTTTAATACCAATACTTACGACATTGATTAATAAGTTTCTGTGTGTTGAAACTCCATTCATTATAATCGACAACCTCTAAATAGATCCCGTCGTTGCGTGGTGATATTTTAAAGAACAGTGTTTCATATTTCTTCAGAAATTTTTTCGTTATTTCCTGAAATTCAATCCTTTCCTCGTCTGTTACAAGTCTGTCTTTAAATAAATTATTTGCTTCAGCAATTAGTGCCTGGAATACATTAAAAGTTATATTAAAAATGAGCGTTTGGATGTTTTGATAATACTACTCCTTAATTCGAACCTTTAGCACCCACCGTTATAATCTCAGAAGCAATCGTAACATTATACCATTTAATATTACTGCACCAATTTTTCAAATGGGAAGGATTCCACTTGTAATGGGGCTTAGAGTTGAACGTTTCTATTACCTTTTAAGAAGAGAAATGTATGATTAATATCAGAAGTAAAAAATAACAATAATATGTAATATAACATGTATAAAGCTTACATAATAATATGTAACATGACACACAATGATATCCGTTATACAAACCTCTTTATAAATGGACAGCATTGATTTCGCTAGACTGGCGATGTCAACATCGGGTATATTTTTAGGAATATTTTCTTTTAAATGACTTTTTGATAATTCAAACAATTCATCATCGTCTGGTTCCCTGAAATTTTTATAAACGGTTACTTCAATACATTAAGTACTAGCTTTTGCCCGTGGCTTCGCCCGCGGTAGAGTGGTTTCGAAACGAAATTCTAAATAAATTAATTTAGATTTATAGAACCACATAAAAATAAAGGAAAATTTTCCGGGATAATAAGTAGCCTATGTGTTAATCCAGGGTATAAGCTATCTCCATTCCAAATTTCAGCCAAATCGGTTCAGTAGTTGTGGCGTGATTGAGGAACAAACATCCAAACATCTTCACAAACTTTCACATTAATAATATATTAAAATAGGATATATTTGCAGCAGTCGGGCTGAATCCGTAAATATTTTCTTTATATTTTTTACTATATCGTCTATTCTCTATTCTCTATAGCATAATTACTATGTGAGTAGGTATATGGACTTGGGAATTTAGCTCATTTCATTGTATTCATCTGAGATGTTACAGCTTTGATAATTACAAATTACATTGCCTTACTGAATTACTATTGTTTTAAATTTTTAACTGAGTCTATTATACAAAATTTGAAGTATAACACTATAAAGTCAAATCCACTGTCAAGATATGCCAAGATGGAGCTGAAATTATGTCAGTCGAATTTAGACAAGTGTAGCGATTTTAATTCAGTTGATAGCTGCCTCTGAGTGAGGCCGTCTAGCTGTCTTTTTGACTATTATGGTTTTAGTAGTGCCATCCCTTTTACATAATTTACCAATGTAATAGTGATTGATGTAGTGAAACAAAAGATAAACGTGTATGTGTTGTAGCTCGGTCGGAACAGATTTTTTGGTTGATTTGTAAGGGCATAACGTATCTATAGTTTAATATCATTGCCCATTGTTTATTTGCTGTATATTGTGAAGGTGGTGTTAACGACTCACGGTATCAGTCGCACGGCGAGCGCGGCGGCCAGTCGCGTGCCGAGCGTGTCCACGCGCGCCGCCGTGGCGACCAGTCGCGGTAGCGCCGCGCGTCGCCACTGCGGCCCGCCCTCGTGCTCGCCCGCCGCACACCACGCGCCACCCTCGCGCATTATCTTATGACGTGAGTAAAAGAAATTTAAGTAGGAGCCCGTAGTCTTGAAGCAACATCTTTTTGCTCTCAGCTTTTCAACTATTGTTATTTCGTTTTTTTTACTTCATAAAATAACGTCTGCCAATGTATCAGTTGATTCAATTGTATCAATTCAATTTTTTCCGTTACACGTTTCATTTGGTCGAAAAACTTTTTACCGAAGTTACACTTAGCCGAAATAACATTTTTTCGAAGTATTATATTACATACTTATTATGCTTCCGAACATTCATCAAAAAATACCTAAAATTATCATCTAATAGTAAATTATGGCAACTGAATATTCAATTTCAATTCAATTATGCAACAAAACTACATTTCGCCATAAATGTCGACCGAACAACGCTTCACGGCGTCCCTATTTCCGCGTAAAAAAAATTTATACGAATCTAACCTAACCCGCTCAGTTTTGGATTCCTATAGTTTTTTCAATGCGGGGGGCTTAGCCTTTTTATTTCATGAAACATGGCACTGAATTTCAGATATGCAAACAAAAAATATTTAATATATTAGAATACGTGAAACATTTGGCATAAACTGCAGAATATCGTACATCAATCGCTTTACAGTACAGTACAGTACGATTACGTTACATATAGGAAAGTGTTAATTCATTTCATGCGTATGAATTACATGTACGATATTAATGTTGATCCCATTCAGAATAGTAGTTAGTATATACACGTATTAAGACTGACCTGCAGAAGGAAAGAATGCACCGCGCTCGACCCCCAGGCGTCCGTGCGCGCCCGCTCGATAGCACGCACGAACAGCGTGACGCGCGCGCCGCCCGACCCGATCACATTGTGCTGGAACACATACGTTACAGGAAACATTGAATATAAAATTAATGTATTATATATAGCAACCAAAGCGAAATATAAATAAAAGGTTTAATAAAAGGTTTAACGTTAGGAAGATCTTAGTTAAAGAAACAAGAGCAAGCAATGACAATTACGCCCCAACTCAGAGTCACTAACGGTTACTTAAATCGCTCCTTTGTACGTAATTTGTATGGTGATTCCTTACTAAGAAGCGATTAAAGTAACCGTTAGTGACTCTGAGTTGAGGCGTTAGAATTTAATTGCTTGTGTCGATATACCACTAGTACCACTATGACCGTCCCTTATAAGTTTCAAAAGGTTCATACCCGTTTTAATTCTTCGATTATATCCGATGGTTCTAATATAGGAGTGCAGTCTATCGTTATTACAGAGTCGCTCGTATCCTTTAGAACATAATCCGCGATTGTGCTGAAAATAATTCTAAGATTAATGTATTTTTAAGGAGTGATAAGCAAGATTTACTTGTTAGCGCACGTATCGCGCCCCATAACGAGCAAAGTGCGTGCGTGTGCAGTCGTACGACCATTTCCCTACAGTCTCTATCCCGCCCATAGACATTTATCTAAATAGTAGCTGTTGCCCACAGCTGCGCACGTGGAAATTATGCTTATCATATTTATCTCCTATCTATTTCACCCCTTGGAAGTTGAATTTAAAAAATCCTTCCTTAGTTGATGCCTACGTCATAAGAGAAATACGTGTGCGAAATTTTAAGTTTCTAGCCCTAAAGGTTTCGCCTGTGTGTTGATACATCAGTCAATCACTTTTGCCTTTTATATTTATCTAAATATTACGCCTGTGGTATCGCCCAACTCCCCTATGTCGTCATAGTCTCGCTACCAACCTCATAAACTATCGCATAAAGTTGTGCGAACTGAATTTTTGGAATAATTTACTTCTTAGCGCACGCATCAGGCCCGACGAGTAACACATGCGCGTGCGGGTCGGCGAGAAGCGCGCGCAGTGTGGGCAGGTGTGACGTCACGCGTTGCGACATGTACAGCTCGTCAGACCACTCCCCTATCACCTCCACCCCGTCAGTCTCCCTCGCTGACGTCATCGCTACGCTGCCGCATAGCACCCGCATCTTGATGACAGAAATAAATATAAAAAAGTTTATTCGTCGGAAGTATAAGTCGGAAAGTTTATTCGGAAATCCCCGCACTAGGATTCACACCTGCAATAGGTGTAATATGCAATAAGGTTTTACATTCACTGTAGGGGTAGGGCAGACTAGTACCACGTGGGGTCGAGGTTGACTAAGTGGTGTAATCAATCGATTTACTAGAGTGAATGTAAACCCCGGAGGCACGGAGGGAGAGCAGCCCCCGTCCGCTGCAACAAACTGCAGGAGTGATGCAGACCAAAGAACCAGTAAGGTACCACAGAAAAAATAATAGTACATATTAGGTTGTACTAAATTTTTGAATCTCCTGATTACGAACTTACTTCGTCGTAGAAGCTATCAACTGCGGTTTCTTTCAGGATATCATCGACAGTCCGCTGAACAGCGCGAAATACAATTTCCTCCGGTGGTATGTACTGTGTTTTTCCACTCTCCCGAGTTATATATTCGAACTGTTTTAATATTTGGTTGACCTGTATGTTAAAATAAACATAGAATGATTATTATTAAAAGTTTTTTTAATGTGTTTCTTCTTCATTCTCCTCTTCTAACCTTTGCAAATGGGTTGAAGCAGCAGTAATAAAAAATTAAGACAATATTCATTATTATATCATAAGAACATATTATTTCCGTGTATGTAGACTTACCACTGAAGTGTTGTACAATTTAATAGTGACATCAGCTCTATGAGTATTAAACCAATGCATACACTTCTTTATAGCTTGTTCCAGTAGAGGCAGGGATAATTTAGTAGTTTCGTGATTAAAGTCAATCTTTTGCATCCAGCTTTCTATAATTTCGGTAGAACAGTTGTTTTCATCACTGCAAGTAAAAATATATTTGTAATGAACATAATTTAGTTAGTGTGGCACTTAAATTGGTCTAATTGGACTTACGCTCAATACATTATTAATCACCGTGGCGACGCTATTCGACGCAGTTCGTAGGAGAGAGAGATGGCACTACATTTTGCTTGTACGAAGAACATTTGTTTGAAATATTCCCCGACGCCCCTAGTCAGAACAGTTAGAACGTTGGTCTCCCGAACCCAGGGGCTCGAATTTAAATCCTGTCACGCACCTCTAATTTTCAAATATTATGCGCATATTACAAGTTAATTATCACTTGCTTGGGTAAAGGAAAACATCGTGAGGAATTCTGCACACCTGAAAGTTCTCCATAAAGTTCTCAAAGGTGTGTGAAGTCTACCAATTCGCACTTGGCCAGCGTGGTAGACTACTATGGCCTGTACCCCTCACATTGTAAGAGGAAACCCCGAGCTCAGCAGTGGGACAATTATGGGTTGTAGCTTTGCTTTTCTTGTCCTTAGTTACGGGACTTGTTACTATCAGGCTGCTGAAAACAAAGAGCTTACAGCTTACCCAAGCAGGATAATCCCCAAGCGCGACACAGTAGCGGGCGAGGCGTGGTCGAGGCAGTGCGTCTCGAAGAGGAAGTTGACGTTGGTTGTGAACCGCACGCGGCCGCCCGAGGGCAGGGTGAGCAGCCGGTTGTCGTCCAGCACCGAGTTGAGCGCCTCCACCCACTCGGGGTCCACGTCACCGTCGCACACCACCCACGACCACACGTCTATGAACGGTTTTATATCGACGCTTGAATCAATGCTTTCCACAATGACTAAGCGGCATTGAGCTAACTTTATAGGAGAGCAGTTCAATATTGGAATTTTTAATAAAAAAAAATCTTATATTTTTTTTTTGTAATCCTCCTACCGACGTTATTCTTACTGTTTTGGAATCCTTATTTTATCATCTATATTGTGGCATATACAACAACTTTTCCAAAAAATCAACTTTTAAACTGCTCTCCTGTAAAGTTAGTTCAATGTCGCTTAGTCAATGTTTCCTTTCAAGCGTCGATTGTTACTTTATTACATCTCCTTCATTTACTTTTAAGCCCGTGAGTCAAAGTTAGTTTCATAATAAAATTATGATTGTTACAAAAACCCCGGAGCGTCAATTTCATTTCTGTAACCCAAGATCTTAGAAACGGAAAGGATTTTCATACAGTTTTTGCAAATAGATAGGAATGATTTATGAGGAAGGTTTAAATTCATTGTCATTTCAAGATTTATTATACCTTTGTTTTGGCAAATCTCAAACAACTTGCAAAAAGTTTTTTGATGTACTAAGCTTAACCAATTAGTATTGGAGTTAGATTACTCGTTTTGATAACATTAATAATACCTGGTGGTTGGTTGGACACTTCGAGAGCGACAGTGGATATAACACCGTTTGTCCATTGTCTGGTGTCGGGGTCGATGTAGCCGAGCAAGGTGTTGCGACTCATCGCTTTCGGGTATATTATATACTCCACGATACTTCTGCCTTGTTGCTGGAGAGCCTTAAAATTAAAAAGTCAAAGTCTATATGACAAAGATTTTTATATGACTGTAAAGCAATGAAATTATCAACTTATAATATTTACGCTTTTCAGTAGTTTCCGAATGGTCGATTTGCCCGAGCCCGGAGGTCCTACGATTGCTACTCCCATTCTTTGCTGCAATTGCTCGTAAAGTTCCACACACTTTTGTATCTGAGGTAACAAAGTATTTAGTTAAAAAAATATATCTAAAAAAATACGCAAGTTCACTCAACATGCGATTAAAACAAAAATAGTACCTGATGAGTATTGTGAATTAGCCCAAGAGTTTCTGTAGTCGATTTAAGGGCTGAATACATTGGATTCGCATTTGACTCTTCTTTTGGGACGTCAGCAAAGACCATTGACAGGATGTTTTCAAAACTGCATAAAAAATAATAAATGTCAATTTAATATGTATCACGTCCCACTCAATGTGCTTTTTTTATGGAAATAGCCGGCAAACGAGCTGACGATCCACCTGATGGTAAGTGGCTATCGCCGCCCATGAACATCAGCAACACCAAAGGCAGCACAGATGCGTTGCCGGCCAAGAAAGAAAGAAGAAAAAGAAAGAAAGAACTGGCTCTCAAGCCCCCAGCCGGAACACGACGAGTCGTTTGGTGGCTGACTCATGCTCGAGGGCGGTAGCTATCCAGGCGAACTCCTGGAGAAATAATAATAGTAATAATGGTGTTAATTAACAATTAAAATCAAAACTACCAATATAATCCCTCCGAGGGCCCTACCACCAGCGGGCCGGATTTAGTCACCTTTTACGACACCCTTCCGGCGTGGGATTGTGGTTAGTATTCTAAGCCGCCCCAATACGGCTAAACAAGCTTGCCAAGTTAGAACTTCTTGGCTTCAGTCCGTTAATGGTTACTGGAGAGTACAGGTCTCTCTTCGTAATAGCATACCCAACCACGCTACTTTTTGAGCAGACTGGAAGGGGTTACTGGCTAGTCTAATATCTAGTGAATAATCAAACAAGCAAACAATTTTACTGTTTTAAATAAAACCGGTTTTATAAAAATGTAATTATTTTATTGGCTCTCATGGCCTGAAATAGCCTACTCAATAATGTTTCGCATACCATTCAGCGTCATATGCAGTGAGTTTGGACAAGTTGTTGAGTCGCAGCACGGCGCGCAGCGTGGCGCGCTCGTCGCGGACGCGGGCGCGGGCGGGGAGCGCGGCGCCGCAGCTGCCCACCGCCGCCTTCAGCGCCCGCAGACCCCAGTCATAGTGACGCTGGTCGCTTAGTAGTTGGCTATTCATGTCATATTCATTGATAACAATTAATAAATAACGTTAAACACTCATACCCCAACCTAGGATTCCGTGGCGTGGGTGTCATAGAACATACTAAGACAACACATACACCCAGCACGAGAATAGAAATTAATGGGAATGGCTTAAGAGTGTAATATAGAGACGTTTCATTTGCTTTACTTTCTTCTTCTCTCTTTGTTTTTTATAATTACATAAATAAGACACAATGTAAAGTTTACGTTATATTAACATTATTCTGATTCTCGCACCTGGCCATATTGAACACGGTCTGTATATCTGTAGCGAGAGTATCAGCGTGTTGCAGCCCTAGCGCGGCGAACAGCTGGCGCGCGAGCGGCCTCGCGGGCGGGGGCTGCAGCGCCACGGGGCGGAGCACCCGCGCCAGGGCGCCGGGCAGCGCACGCCGCCCGCCGTAGCCCCGCCCCGCCGGGTTCATCGTCGCTGCCACACCGCACCATGGCGATACTGACACCTAATTCGATTCAATGTCATAATAACAAAATATAATATGCATGTTCTATTGTAATCAAAACAAACATCAGCGCACTTTTATTGTACTAGTATGGTTTTGTTCGATAACCGTGTTAGTAGCTCAAACGCCATTACAACGCACACTAAATTATTTAGAGATAAACTATTTTCGTTCTTTGTAAAATCCATCTATATTATAATATATTCCCCTCACCAAAAGTTTTGTGTGCAAGTGCATGTCTGAAATCGTGTATGCTTACGTGCATGCATGCAACTAACCAAAGTTTGCGTTCTTATGCACGTGTGTACGTAACGAGGGTTTGCGTGTACGTATATATGCATATACGTAAGACCAGTACGTACTTGTTTCCCGTTCAGCAGAGCAGTAGTCTCGCGCGCCCCGCGGCTGCGCAAGGCATCGAGTAGCGAGGCCAGCTGGTGCGCCACGGCGGCCAGCGTGGCACCCGCCAGCCGGTTGAACTCGTCGAAGCAGCCCCACGCGCCGCACAGCGCCAGCCCGCTCAGCAGCCGGCCCATGCACGACGCGTCCATCGCCTGTGGTGCGCGTTCGATGACAAATATATTGTACGTTGCAGAAAAAAAACATTGTGAAAGCAAGGGCTAGTTTTATAGGTGGGTAAACTAAATCTAATATGTATTTTGAAGTAGTAAATTAATTAATTTATTGACTGATGTTTGAAAGGTTAGGAAAGGCTCGGTCGAAAAGCTCTTATTTATGAAAACGGAGGACGGTCACCCTCTTTGAGAAGTAGGGATTGCGAGAATCCCAAGGGTAACCATGTGGTGTTTGGACATCGCTTGGCTTAAATTGTATATTGCTACTATAAAAAATTCAATACTTAATTAAGATAAACTTTACTTATAAACCTTACTCAATTAAGTAAGGTTTTTTTAAACTATTTACCACTAATAACTATTACAATTTATTTCTAAAAAACTTATACAAACCTCATCGCAGTTGAAGACCAAAACTAAGCGACCGACCAATGCTCCTAAAGCTTTAACAGATTCCGTTTTGCCCGTCCCAGCGGGGCCGAACGGATTGCCCACGAGACCGAGGTGCAAAGACTGAAAATAAACAGTTTGATTTGATAACGATTTCGTTTGAGTAACTTCTTATTGGTAATCGGATTTTGTTATTTTATGTTTTAAAGGCACTCGTTAATCCAAGCGAACTTCTCCTGGGGTCACTCGCATCCATCCATTAGCATCCTAACTTGAACCATTCTGACCAACCTTTTTCCCTAACATTATTGGTTCTTTGAACTATTTTAAATTAAAAGTCAAGTAATTTTTAAAATTTAACTTGTGTACCTGAGTTAAAATAAGAAAACACTCATCAGCCACTTCAGTTCTGACAAAGTGTCCGGTATTGACGCCAAGGTATTCGTAAGAGTAGGATATTTCAGCGAGACCCATTTTGGCTACTATATCATTTGAGTTTTTCACATAGAATCTGAAATAAACACACTAAAGTTAATTGTGACGACCAGTGTGGCGCAATGGTTACCATGCCGGATCGCCGCGCCAAGGGTCCTGGGTTCGATTCCTAGCGAGGCAGAAATTTGAATGATGAGTTTGAATTTCTGTTCTCGGTCTGGGTGTGAATGTCCTTGTCTTGTGTGTTGTCCATGGCACCCACAACACAGGGAATCCTAGTGTGGGGCTATGAGTGTAAAGCGTTATTTATTTATTTATTTAATTAAAGTAATATTCTAAGATCCTATTGACCAAAAACTTAGTGAATATATGTATTGGTGGTACTGGTATTAATTAGGCAACTTGAGGCTTATTTAGTAAATACCAATATACCATAGTAAAATAGTTATGTTTATTTATAGTCTTATTATACTCGCCTCAACTGCTTTTGCCAAAGCCAATCATTAGTAGAGTCAACATTGTTATCAATCAAAGTTTGCACTACCGACATGTAGTAAGAACATTGCAGTATGAGAGCTTGTTGTTTACGTTGTTCGCTTTCTTCCTCCAATTCAGCTGTAGTGTAGTTTATATTCTCTTTCTCGACATTTGCTTTTAGTTTATGTAATTCCTTAGACGCTATTGCCTTTTCCGCTTGCTCAGTGAATCTAATATTTTGAGCAAGGCATAGTATTTGCGTTGGTAATGAAAAAGGATCCTGATCTTGCAAAATATTGCCAACGACGCATTTTAACGTCAGGTTTTGCAAAGACGTGCGTATTTCTATTTCAAGTTTTTTCAACCACATCTGAAATTAATGTATTGCAACAATGTCATATTAACATTTTATCAAATTATCAAATTATCCCTTAGGGAACTGATCAAATTACGGATTCCTTCATTACCCTGCGATATCTACACATACACAGATTTTACTGAATTGCAATCTTACCTCAACTGAACAGTCCACATCAACTGGGTGTTCTAATTGAAATACTTCTCCAAAGTCACTACATAACGCAGTTATTGACAATTCTCCAGGCCCTAAACGGACTCCAGTGATTCCCGGAAACAGTTTCTTGAGGTGTAATTGCATGACGGACGCTCTACCTTCGGCGCCAGCGCGCGCCTGTCCGAGTAGCTCTAATAAATCATCGTCGCTTAAAAAGTACAATCTCGGAAATATTGCACGCTTTTCCTGGAAAATAAAAAAAATCTTTCTTCATTTACCGATTTACCTACTGTTACAGCCTCTCAGTGTCTTGTAATATGTACCTAGATAGACTGGTACAACAGAAATAAATAATAACGCAAAATATGAATTCGTTAGGTACTGATGGTTTTTATTTAGATACTCGCCATGAATTAACTATGAGAATCATCGTTATTTGTTGACAATAAACATTACTCATTTTAATCATGTAAGTACGTACCTATAATTTGCTGTGACTTTTGTAATTCCGCTTAAAGTTTGTGTATGGTAGGGTAGGTACAATATGCGCAAGGGCTATAGTAAAAAATTAATAATGTAGAATACGTTACTACAATGTAACTCATCAAAGAATATTTTACTCTTTTTATATATGTAATATTGTATATCATATCAAATCATTGCCCTAAATGAAACTTTAATTACCTTTCAACATCAGTCTAGTTTCAACATAGTTTACTACCTTACGACCTCCTTCTTTAATGACAATACTTACATCAACATACTGGTTCAAAGATGCCTGACAACTATTGAGTTGTTCGGATATGACATCTAGCAAGGGTTGCAGCCGGACTGATTGCAGCAGCGCAGACAGCCGGGAGTCGGTCTCGATCATCCGCGCCACCTGGCGGAAGCTGTGGTCTACCTTCCGGAACTTTGTACCCAACTCGCTGTCGTCATCGCAAAGGATAGGTTCCAGGTATAGCCATCTGAAATTATTTTTTTTATTCGTGTTCCAATTTTATGCGACTATTAACAAAACAATAGATCAAACTTATTATAATACTTAGTTAAATAATACTTAGTATAATACTTATTTATTTGAAGTAAATTAATTGTACTACATAATTACGAGTATAACATCCCTTTTGTGTTAAGTACTCAAAAAATCTACAAGTTTTCGATTGTTTGTAGGATCCAAAAAATAATTTTATTTGTAGTTTTTTTGGTAACATCTAATTAAAATAAGAAGAACTGTGCATTTCCCTGTCTTCTGTATAAAGAATGATTAATTTTTAATCTTTAGCAACCCCAAACTTGATTCGCTTCAAGAAACAGAATATTTTTGTATTGTTAATAGGAAACCATAGAGCGACGAAAAAAATGCCTTCATATTTTTTATACATACAAATAGCCTACAAACGTGCTGATGATTTATTTGATGGTAATTAGCTTTCGTCGCCCATTGACATTAGCAACACTAAAGGTATCACTGATGCGTTGCCGGCCAATAAAAAGAGAAGAAAAAGAAAGAAAGAACTAACTTTCAAGCTCCCAGCCAGGACACGACGACTGTTGTTTGGTGGCTGACGCAAGCAAGTGGGTGATAGCTATCTAGGCGGACCCAGGGAGAAGTGATGGTTAAAATCGTCAGCCTGTTATCCATTCTAATCTAATATTAGAACAGGTATTCTTAATAGTGTTTATAATTCTTCTTAACATGCCAAACCTTTGAGAAATTAAAATAGCTTATTTTGCTTAATTTTTATTCGTGTATGATATCCACTGAGCTTGTTCTGACACAAAAAGTGCTTTTTCAACACATGACTTAAACAGAGGGTTTTCTAAAATGATTTGACAATCGAGCAGCCTAGCCACTCCAGTGGCATCAACGTATTGCTGGCCAAGAAAGACGAGAAAAGAAAGAAGTTAAGATAATATAGGCCCTCAACTCTCAGGGAACTAGCCGATAATAAATAATTATATAGACAGGTGAAACACATGTACAAATATTTTTGTATTGGACTATTGCCCCTATGGCATCCCAAACTTTTTAGGGTATTTTTAAAATGACTATTTACACAAATGATTCAAGAAAATCTGTTCCGTTTGAAAATCTTTTTTACTTGAAGGAATGTAAGCAAATTCCACAATGGTCAATGTATGTATACAAATAAGTTCCATTTGTGACGAATAGGCTTGTTTCCACTAAGAATAAATCGAATGGCTTAGAGTTTCTAATGATTAACCATGATAATTAGTAAACAAAAATGCAGCTTTTCTATTAAAATAATAAATGATTAATAATATTTTTGGAAAATAAAATCGACAAATTGAGGCGTTTAATCACGTGACATTAAACATCAATCAGTGAAGCGCATGGAAGCGTGACGTCACACCTCGCGAAACACTACGTTGTAGCTGTCATTTTCGTATAAAATGAACAGGTTATTTGGAGTTTTCAGCAATTCTCGTTAAATTAATACAGTTCGTTTTTAGTTTAATCTTGAAAGACAGATATAATTTGCTATGGAATCAGGATTTAACAAAGCAAACAGCAGTAATTTGCCCAAAATTGACGCCGTTATGCTTGGCAAATTTTTTGCAATAAACACCGACTTTTGTTCATCGGTTTCATGCGCACTCGAGAAACTTTAGCCATAATATGATACTCTGTATAATCATATCGTTTGGCAACTAAAAAAATAAGAAGAGTATGAATTATTACATTTTATAAAACGAAAATAATATTTTAACTCAAATAAATCATAAAACCCTACTCAAGTCATAACATTTTATAGGTTATGTGTGGTATATTATGGTAGATTTTGCAAAATTCATTTCTTTTACTATACATTTATAAATAGATACATCAAGTTGTGTTTATTACTTACATCAAAATGATCTTCACAGAAATAAATTGTGGAATCAGTTGATAAAGTAAGAGCATCTTGCCTCCTTGCCATATTTAACCACTTTCTACGTATTTGTTTATTGTTTGGAACGTATATGAATAATTTGTTTGGCGTTTTTATCGTTGTACTTTTACATTGGGGCACTATACAGTATTTATAATACGAGGAATTCATTATTTATTAAAAAACACAATTGACTGTCATACACAAACACGGCTGTTTCGCGAGGTGTGACGTCATTCAAAACGCCATGACAGTCTTGGCCTTTTTCGCGGTCAATTTCAAGTTCATTTCTAAAAACTCAAAATACTAATGTAAAAGACTTATTTTTCTTAGAATAATATATTTTTGGGGTGAAATAGATGCTAAGCTATAGTTTTAAACTAATTTCTAAATTTTGTCAACTAGCCTATTATGTAAGTATCAATGTTTAAATTGAATAAAAAAATGAGTGAATGAGTTTGTGTCATGTCAAGGCATTATTTAAAATTGTATATTTCATTTCGTTAAAGAATTTTAATTTATTGGAACTAAACTTATTAATAAGCTAAAATTATACAAATTGGACTTATTTTACAAAAAAAATATACAGGTAAATAAATAATCATTATATGGGCTTTGAATAAAAAAATACAAAAATTATGAAGAAATATTTTATTAACAATTAGTTCTACAATTAAGTATAATTGCCAGCGACCTATAAAGTAACTATTCTTAAATAGAAAATAGCTTTCGTCACTATAAATGCAAAGTAATTATTATAATTTTATCTCATAAATGCATTATGTAAAACTTACACTGTATCGTATAAAAGTTATAAAACAAACATTAAAAAAAGGAAAAAGGAACATAATAGCTTCGAAATCGGTTTTATCCTTACATGCTTAGAAATATTTGAACAATTATAATGCCAATGCCCAATAAATGTAGTAGTTCCACATTCATCAATATTTGTAACAAATATTTCCAAGAAAAGAAAATACATATATAAATTGAACTACCTTAATAATCGTCTTTGGAATTGTTTTAAAATAATTAATTTAAGCACTTAATTATAAATTTATTACCTACTGCAACTATTCACTGTTTTTAATTATTGCATAAAATAATAAATGATAATATTACAAATATAACACAGTTTCACACTTTCAAAATTAAGTTTGTCAGTTAAAAGACTAATTGAAAGCCATTATTAGATCTTAAAATAATTATTGTAAATGTTACCTAATAGAAAGTGCAAGTTGAAAAGACAATTTTTCACACGAATCACACAAAAATACACTCATCAAGTAGTTAAACTACATTAAAATGACTCGATTATGTTTAAATTGTACTTTAAATGAATAATATTACAAATGGCACTGAAGAAATTACTAACAAATTTTATAAAATTAATATTTTTTTCTTGACAGTCTATGGAAATATTAGGTAGTACAAGATCTGTAATAATCAGAACGTTTTGTAATTTCTGAGAGATAGTAATTCATTTTGGTATTCAATTCACCTATTTCTTTATCTAAAATATTCAACTGCTCGTTATGGTCGTTATAAAGTTCTTCCATGTTAGCTAGAAGCTTCAGTTGTGTTTGTGTGTCACTGGCAAGTTTAGTGGCTCGATTTAATAAAAGTTGAGCCCGTTCTCTAGAATTCGATGTTTGACTCGCCCGTTCAGCGAGTGACATATTCGTTTGTTTAAAATCTTGACGTAATTGCCTCGCTTTCTGTTCTGCGCCTTCTGCTCGATTTACAACATCGTTTGCTTCTTGTTTCACCTGTTCTGCATCACTTTCTATTTTTAATATATTTTTTTGTAAATCTGAGAGACGGTTACGTAAATTTTCTACATCATCCATTGTTTCGTTGGCTTTCTTTTGTGCTTGTTCAGTTTCTGTTGCTATAGGTAATAAATCACTTTTCGCAGCAATAATATCATTATTAGCTTTATCTATTGCATCCTCTGCTGCATCTTGTGCTGCTTGAGCTTCATCTAACGCTTCCAAAACTTTGGTCGCCATTTCCAATGTCAAATTAGCTTCTTTATTTACGACTGTAGCATTTAGTTTGAGTGCTTTAGCTCTATCTAAATCGGGTTTTGTTTCAGTAATTATATTTTCAATGTTAGTTAATTGTGACACGGTAGCATTGATATGCTGTGATAATTCTGTTATTTCTTTAGGTTCTATTCTGATTGACAAATTTAATATGTCGTTAGCTAATGTTCTAACATCTGCAGGTGTACTTGAAGTGTTCGACAAAAATTCTTTTAATTCGGTCGTTAGCTCTTGACTCTCATTCATGACTCGTTCTGCCGAAGATTTAAAGTCATAAGCATTATCAAATAAATCTTTTGCTTTAGATTTAACAGCTACAGTGTCTTGTTTTACTTGAGTTATAGATCTAAACAGATCTTCAGCAGTTAATTCATGTTCCTTTATTCGATGCTCTGTTTTATTTGCAAAGTCTAAAGCTTGTTCTGCCTTGGTAATAGCACCTTGGTCACATGATATTCCTCCACATTTACCGCAACCTGCACCACCGCATATATCACAACTGTCGCTGTCTTGACCGCACATTTTCTCATTTAATTTAGGTATTTGTGATTGTAATTCTGATAACTGATCCTCCAAATCATTTAATTTTCTATCGTTTTCATTTTGAGTGTTATTGAAGCTCTCATATTGCATTTCAATAACCCTGTCTGTGCTTTTAATCTGTCTATCGGTATTAGCAATAACAGTTTGCACATTTTCAGCTTCGTCTGCGGCTTTTAATGCCCGCTCTTTAGCTTCACGCGTTAAGTTTAGGGCTCCCTCTAAGTTAGCTTCTTGAAGTTTTGTAGCATTATTAGCTAAGTCCAAAGTTTTTGATTTTAAATGTTCAATATTTGTTCGTAATCCATCTAAGGTCACATTTCCAAGATTTATTTTGGACGTAATAGCGTTAAGATTGACGTTACTTTCTTTAACTTTTTTCTCAGCCTCATTGAGTTTGTTTTGCAATTCATTTATATTTTGCATAAGTTCCTGAACGACAGTTTGGCCAAGTTTTGCGCTTTGCAGTGTACTCTCTACTTCAGACAATTTCTTTGTCATTTCTTCGAAATCTCTTGTGTACGCTCCTGTGGCGCCAACGACTTTTATTTTACTAGCATTACCAATTGCATATTCCGTCTGTGTACGTAAGTTCCCAATAAGATTATCCCAATTGACAAAACATTCACCACATGGGTTACATTCAGGAGCTTCACCAAGATAGCCTCTTGCACAGACGTCACATTTATATCCACCGATTCCTGGTTTACAAATACATGATCCGTTTTCTCGCATACATTGTTGTGATAGAGAGCCGTAAACATCACAATCACATTCATGACACTCCAGGTTTGGATCGCCCCAGTGATTTTCTTGACATTGATCACATTGTCTTCCACCATGTCCAGGTTTGCAATCGCATTTTCCTATATACGGGTTACATTGCGGTGACAAAGAACCTATAGGATCACATTCGCAAGGATCACAGCCAGTGCCTAAAGCTATTCTCCAGTGGTTTTCAGTACACTGATCACAGTTAATTCCCATTACATTGTTAAAACACGGACACTGACCTGTAGTGCTGTCACAATGCCCTATGGTAAAGTTCGTCCCCAATTCTGAGCAATTACATTTATAGCAAGCCTTTTCTAAAGCGTCACCATAATAACCCTCCGAACAAACTTCACAATGATCTCCTGCCGTGTTAAACAAACATTTCAAACATTTTCCTGTATATGGATCACAATTACCCGGTTTTGTTAGATCAATATTTTCATTACAGTCACATTTTTCACAAGTACCTTTTATTGGATCACCATAGTAGTTATCAGCACATACGTCACAAAGCGGTCCAGCATATCCTTCTTTACAATCGCACTCTACATCTTTAGTTTCAGGATCTAGTTCACATCTGTCAGCATGGCTACTTTTATTTGGATCGCCTGGAACTCCTGGACATGGACAAAGTCGACATGGAATATCAACGCCTAGTCGTGGATCACCATAATACCCTTCTATACATCTTTCACAACGGTGACCTTCTGTATAATCTTTACACTCTTTGCATGCACCCGTTCTATCGTCACATTCTATTGCATGACCATTACAGTCACATTGTTGGCAATTGGGAAAATTAAAGAAACCTGGTTGACACAAGTCACATGCTCGACCGTATGTGTTTGCCCTACATTTACATTGACCGCTTGTATCGTCACAGAAATTATCAAGTGAACCTATACTATTACAATCACATCGTTTGCAGCCAAATTTGCTAAATCCGTAAGTCGCGGGAGCACATCGATCGCATCTTGCTCCAACAATATTTTCCACACACTGACAATATCCAGTATAAGGATTGCACTGATGGCTCTTTGAACCTGAAGGATCACATTGACATGATTCTGAGCCATTTCTAATATAGAAACCTATACTTGCATGATATTTTTTACATATTTCGGGCACATTATCTCTGTTCAAGTCGTAATAATAAGAGTCTCCACAATTATAACGATCAAATTCATCTCTCATTGCACTACCGTTACTGAAAAATGGCAAATCATCTATAGAAGGAATAAGAACAATAGAATCAATTAATACAGTTGCTCTAGTATTAGTAGAACGTGGATCTTGACGACCTAAATAAATACGAATTTCAGTTTCTTTATCTTTTTCAAGACAGATAGGAGGTCGCACTAAGACACTACGTTGATTTGCTGGAAGACTTGTATAAACCTTATCATCTTCGGGGCGAACACTAGCACAGGGAGAGTTAAAATCTATGGGCAATGGTCTTTTAACTAGAATTGTAGCTTCCTCCCAATTAGAGGATGACTGGGGTTCATACCTAATCAAAACATTGTAATTCATACTTGTTTTTAAATTATTAACAACAAAGACTAATGTACTACTTTCTGGTAATCGCATAAACCCAGGGCCTGTCCAAGTTTCCTTTCTACCATCGGGATAGTTTTCTCTTATAACAACATGACAGAGTTGACTTTGAATAGCATTGTCGTCTATTTGAGAATCGCAAAGGCTCGATTCAGCTTCGTACACGATTGAATCCAGAGCACCGACGAAGAAATTCTGTATTGGTTGATCACACCGGCGTCCGGATACATTTGGACGACACTTACACTGCCCCGTTATCACATCACAATCTCTGTCTAATGAACCACCTATATCACAATCACACGGTGAGCAACCCTCATCACTATCAGATAAACCGTAAAATTCTGGCAGACACTGATCACAATTTCTTCCAGTAACATGTCGTTTACAAATACAATCTCCAGTTGCAGGATCACAACCACCCTCGTTTACGGTTCCTAGTCGATTACACGTACAGGAGTCGCAGCCGTCAGGATTTTGCGGATCGAAATTCCAGAAGCCATCTTTACATCTATCACATCTCGGCCCATCAACATTAGACTTACAAAGACAACGCCCTGCAGTTTTGTTATTTGCGATATCAGTTTCGTCATCGCATAAGACGGCGCTGTCAGTTGTCCCGCTTGGATGACAATCACAGGGTTTACATATATCTGGACTTTGAATATCTAAACTTGGATCTCTGAAGTACGTTGGTTTGCATCGTTCACAATTAACACCCATGGTATTATGTTGACAATTATCACATATTCCACCACTTGTTTTGCCGGTTTTGTTGTAATAAGCAGCATTAAAATGGCATTTAGTTGCGTGGTTGTTGCACGTACATCTTTTACAAGCGTTTGAAGTTTTTCCAACAGCTGGTTGCCACGGAAAATCATTATAAAAGTCTTCACAGTATTCACAATTCAAACCCCGGGTATTGTGAGTACATTCGCAGCGGCCATGAACCATATTGTTCTTAGATTCGACTCCAGGCATCGGCAAACATCGCGAAGCATGACCGTAACACGAACAAGACCCTCGGACAGTCATTTCATATAAGGCATAATAATATTTTTCTTGAATCTCAGCTCTATTATCTAATAGGTCGTCACCAAGAGTATGAAGTTTAGTAAAATTTACTCTAAGATTCGTCATACGTAGTAAGTTTTGCACCTCTTCTGAATAGGGATTCGTAACATGTATATTGGGAGGTAGAACTCTAAATATAACATCACCCTCTGTAGACGGCGCGACCTGCGAGTACTTAGATTCACACACAACTTCTGTCAAACTTTGCTGTGAATGTTTCGGTACCGAGGGAAAAGCTTCATCACAGTTGTGCGCGAAGTAACGATAAACGCGCCAAGTTTTTCCAAAATCAAAAGAGCGTTCCACCAACATAGCTGCCGGACGAAAAGTCTTAAACTTCAATATCAAGTGAGTCAAATGAAATTCCGCTTCCATATTCAACTGAATCGTAACATTTTCTTTGCCGTTTTCGGATTGCCACCAGGATTTAACGCGAGTGCCGGGTTGAAATTTGTATATAATGTTTTGGATCCGATGATTGAGATGTGGATTGTTGATGGTAGCGTTTGAAGAGTCACACCAGAAACATTTCTTTCGTTCTTCCAAATGGGATACAATACAATAGCGTTCGCGTCCGCTGACACCACACGTCGAAGATGCGAAGAGGCGAGACTCACGGCCGATGAGGAGGTTTCCTGTGGCGGGATAGCACGAGCTAAGTTCGCAGGCTCGGTCCAGCAGGCGGGTGTCAGCGCGCATGAGTACACGCTCCCTGTTGTAGACCGCGGCGCCGCGAGCGATAAGCACGACGAGGATAAACAATGCGGCGCGTCGAGCCATGGCGCGGTGTGGGCTCTGCGCGCCGCTCTCTGCACTGGCGCGGCCGCACCGCACTCTCGCGCCGCGCTGCCCCTCCCTCCCACCTCACTCGACCCGCTTCTCGACTGCCAGGGCCGCATTCCATCGCATTTCAATCTACCTCGAAGCTTACGCGAGCTTTCAACTTCAATAACATAATATGTATGTCATTGCAGAAAACACAGTAGTTAGTTGAATGTATTTCTAACCAACATTGTATTAATGTCATGTAAATTAATAAGCATTTTAATTTTGTTTTTTCATAAAATCTTTTCTTAGAATTTTTTTTTGGGTCGACGATATCGATAGTACCTATCTATTTTTCATTTTAAAATCATTCAGTTTCTGAAGCACTTTAAACAAAATATGTTCTATCGGTCTCACAGTTCTAGAAAAGGTAATAAAAAGACTCTCATAAACATAGAATACAGAGGTTTTGATTTCTTAATAACCTATTTGTAATTCATGCAAAATATAACAAAAAAAATTAACAATGTTTAGTAGAACTTTCAAAAGAATAAAATATGCTGATTACGGCCCTGCGTGAGGCGACGACCGCTCCCGCCCGCACGCCGCTCGTGCCGTTCTCAGAAACGGGCACTAAGCAACAAAAATAACAGCGGATTTTGGGATGCGCTTTTTGTTTTGGTCATTATTACAACTCAGTCTAGCTACCTTCGTAACATCTCTAATAGGTACCACGCACGTCCCTTAAACGTAACAGGTTTGTGTCAATACAACAGAAGGGCCCGCAAAACCAACTTTCACCTGCCAGCATCGCAAGCTTTATGAAAAGTAACATTGCATCACACAGCTTGTACGTTGTATTTGACTTGCTATTGCGATGTCATTAATGTATGGTGACGATAGTAGATAGGTAATTTTATACAAATCGGCACCCGCCGTCCTTCCGCTCCACACATCCGTCACTGATAAAACAAAAACATTCGCGATCCATCCAGTTGACTAACATCATGTAACCTCGGTGAGACCATTCCTATAGCGCATAAAACTATAGCACACATAAAACGCCGAGTTCCAATGAGAAGGGAATGTTTCAATAGATATTTCTTACGCACCCGTACTTAGACGCCTTCAATGTTTTGTTGAAAGCTTAGCAATATTATTGGATAGTTTCCTTGGATTTATCTACAAAAACATTCGAGAAGATTAGTGATTTCGAAAAGAAGTGGCAAAGGGTTATTTAGCAGAATTTTAGCAGTAAAATGGTACTTAAACAACATACTTGATATTCTCTTGAAAATGTCCTATAATCTTGTAATATTGTAATACATATAAGGATCAATCAATAGTGGATAGTGAAACCATTTTATCCTAGACAAATATGTATCAAAAATATCTTATTATGATGAAAACTGATAGTTCACATTCACTTAACGCTTTGTAAGCAATTAGCATGTTTCTGTATAATGCATAATGGCTGTGATGTTGGTTAGCAATTTAGAGCACAAAGGAGGCCAATCTGGCATTTCGTAAACAAAATAAAAACTGGTTTGCGCGATTCGACTCTGTTAGGGGTGTAAAATGTCATACTGCCCTCTTAAGGGTACTCAGCCAAGTATAATTTCATTTCAAGTAGTTTATTATTGAATTACGTC
This sequence comes from Thymelicus lineola, assembly GCA_963932265.1. Classification (NCBI taxonomy): domain Eukaryota; kingdom Metazoa; phylum Arthropoda; class Insecta; order Lepidoptera; family Hesperiidae; genus Thymelicus; species Thymelicus lineola. The sequence goes on along the minus strand of OZ010687.1, from coordinate 7,331,613 downwards.
ACCGCTCTTTATATTTATAATAACAGTTTTATTATGTTGATTTGTAAAACTATTGAGTTTATTTTTTTGAAATTGAAGCAATGAAATTATAAATTTAAGAAGGAATCCTCTACAGCAACCACTTCTCATTGATAGGATTTGTTGTGCGTTTGCTAACAACTCACATTATAACTAATAAATTACAGAACTCAGATTTGTATACTTATTTTAATTTTATTAGGTAACTATTGCTATTTTCTAGAGGTTTTACTAAAAAAATTAAAGGGCCTCATAACTACCTACCATAGATAACTTGTAACAGTTTCAACAGTTCACTGATAACGCTTTATCAGTGTTAAGTAGACTATAACAAAAAACTTGAGAATATGCTGATTTTTATTAATGTAAGGAGATACTTGGTCGTTGAACTCACGATACCCGGTCTTAATCTAAAGGAGGCACACTGGAAAAAAGAACAGAAACACCTAATAATATTCAGGGTCCATTTTAGAAGGGTAGAAGTTAGGTAGCCCGATAGGTGTAACTAGCTCCATGCATTAAGATCACCAGAATTAAACAGAGCGAAGGGACCCCCACAGAAGGGACATGGCATCAAGGCGCCGTAGTTTAGCAGGCTGCACCACAGGCAATGAAGGTTGATGGATCATAAACTTTGATAATAAACTTATACTTTTTCATTGTTCTACGATTTCTAACTATTCAGTTCTGATATTGATCCTGAATCCTGACGCTGTAAAGCAAAATGTTTTGAAATACGGATTTTCCCCAAAATACGGTGGTTAGTCATAGGCGAGATCATTTGTAGGCCTCAATTTAGAATCTTTACTTATTATACTAATTCCTAAAAGTTAAGAACTGCAGGTCCAAAACACTGTAGATAGGTAGGTACCTAATAAAGTTAGCATAGTGCGTCATGCCCGCTGTGAATGAACGCTTTCGCATCGATAAGGGTTCGTTCTCAAAAGGCGGTTACGATGTCAAAGTTCAGGAAAGATAACGACCTCGCACCGATCCGGCTACACTTATCTCATTCCTGACTTAGTAGATAGTAGGACGAGTATTTATATGAAACGTAAAAACAGTTCGTTGCTTGCGTCCAAACTATCATAATATCAAGTTCTATGGATAAAATTATACACGTTATCATGAATGTTATTAACAAGAAATTGTAAAAAATGCACGATAATCATTTTGCTTATGCAACACTCAATGTGTAAGTATTAACAGTAGGGACATTCATCAATTCTATTTACGTCTGCCGCATCGTGAACTGGTTTGTTGTTAATGAGTACGCGAAAACATAGACCTTTCATAATAACATTTATGTTGCACTAATTACATGTTCTTATGTGAAAATTAGTAAAATTAAAAAGATATGTATAAGTGTTACAAATATTTATATTTTCATATGAAAATATCTTAGAATTACTATATACCCGTGCTATATACTTAAAATAAAGTTAATGAATATTATTAAAGATGTTATCTCAATGGCCAAGACTGAGAATGCTCAAATATTTATTGTTATTACTCGTATGTTAACGGTTGTTGATATTATTAACTTAACTTGATTACGTCTTATTTAAAAAGTAGAATGTGTTAGCATAAACGATGCCAAATCATAGGGTTCACAGTCTGTGATGGGTGTACAGCAGCCTACCGCAGGGCTCTATCTTGGGTCCTTTTCTTTTTCTGGTCGACATTAACGATCTCCCGTATTATATGTATTTAGATTCTAAATTTTAGAAGCACGCGGATGTGCTGTTTGCTGATGAGATGATACATCACAAATATTTAAGACTAATAAAAATTAAATAAACGACGAAGTAAGCAGTGCTCTCTGTCACGTATTCCACTGGTTCAATGGTAATAATTTAGTATTAAATGCCAAAAAAATCAAATCAAACAAGTGTGTATCAGGCCATCCACAAAACAGGGTTCCGTAGTTCATCGACTATAACTCATTATCTACTTAAGTCAACATATCCGTGATAGTTTGCCTTTAAAATTCATCATGTATTATAATATATCACGGCCGTGAATTTTTTCACAGCACCAATAGCTACCATTTAGCTGAAAAAGGGGGAGGGCACTTGACTCTAACCAAAATTAGCAGTTTGAAGCCGAATATTTTGCAAACGGACCCGGATCGAAAAATCGTCTTTTTAAATCCATATCTACTATTTTTAAAACAACTTTTCAACCATACCGATACTATGGGTAGACGAGAAAAAAAGATCCCCGATTTACCTGTAGAGAGATACATACCTATATATTTTCATAGTCTTATGTAATTATTCTGTAATACTTCTGTATTAAGTTTAAAATGTGCTGAGGAGTTTCTTTCCCATTTTCTTCTCCTCCATTATTTCCGAAATGGTGGTACTGATACTCATGTGAATGAACGTAGAGTATCAGTGATACCAATATGATTAAATGATTTTAATCTAATGGCTCAAATGAAACATGCGTGTGATTCCCCGGACTACGCCCTTGAGCTAAAATTATTGTTTAATTATCGCTACGTACTTATTATGAAACAAAGTTTCCCGCCGCGTCTTCCTATGATTCTGTTACGAATGAACTCAAAAAATAGCGAATAGATTTTTATACTGTTTTCATCAATTAGCGGTTTTCGAGGAAACAAACATGGGTGAAGGTGGCGAGTTCGGATTTTTTTTTTTCAAATGGATAGTTGCTGTTGGCCCTAGTGGCCTTTACAGCTTCACGCGGACAGAGAGTTCCGATTTCAAACCATTAAATTAGTTGAAGTATAACTATTAACTAAACCTACACATACAAACCTTAATTGAAGAAAAAATAAAATCTGTTTCCATATTAAGTCCAAATTAAACAAACGTTTCTCCCATAGGAGAAATAGAGAGGCGACATAATTATTTATAGCCTAGACGCCGTTTCGGTATAGACTACTGACTAATTTTGGATGAAGCGTAACAGGAAGAATGAGTCCTTTAGCTTTGGTCAGTGAACTCGGCTTATCGAGATAACTTGCATAGTGTAATGCCGTTTAAAGTACCTAAGTAGGTAGGTATGTATTACATCATTGTAGGAATTAGGCTATGTATGACATAACTTAAGACTTTAAACGTCTACAGAGTGAAACTGGTGCCAGATTATTTTAACAAATTAATTAAATTTATTAAAACAAATAAACGCAAATAAACTTTGCTTCTAGTGGCTTCCATAAACATCCACCTCGGCAGGTAGGTACTAATCTAATTCACTAATATCACTAATAAGGAAATTAACACCCAATGAAGAATAAGATTAACCATGCCAAAATATCATCATAAAAATATTTAAAATGTGGCACTCCGTGCACCCATTTCAAACTTGGTAGGTTCAAAATAAGATTCTTTATTTTGATTTAATACAACTTTTAGCTCCTAGAATATTTTAAAAATAATAACTTTATCTACATTTTATGAAAAATTAACAGCAGAATAATACAAGAACTACACCAAGAAAGTTGAGCTTTAATGAACTTTCCATAACAGCACAATTAAGTAAAACAAAGGTATTTTCTCAACTGTTCAATTAAATAGAATACTAGCAAACAATCTTTAGAACAATAATTTTATTGTAAAATAGTACCAGCCAGTTAATCCGAACCATAAGGAGCCCATGAAATGAGGAGTACATGTGTCGCCCACGTGCATCATTGAGCCGTTAAAATATTCCGCCGACAGACTCATTGGGCAGAAACCTCGCTAAACAATAGGGATGTTGACTAATTTTAGGATTCAATTTTATTTTATAGATATGACCTTAATATTCACGAAAAAAATATTATAAAAATAATAATCTTCAATTTAAAAACAAAAATTGATAAATAAAAATCATTATCAAATTTCCCACCAAAAACGTCACGTGACGTCACTAGACGATATTCAATACTATCTGTCTGCTAAGTTTGTTGAATTTCCATATAAAATTGTTCCAATGACGTCATATTCTCAAAATGGCGTTTGAGGTCACGTGTCAGTGAGTACAATTTTTAACATTTTAAATTAATGATATTTAATTTATTGTGATTGATTTCAATAAAAGAATCATATTTTAGGCCTTTAAATGTTACCACTAATATTTTAGACATACATTTATATTAATTTATAATTAGTGTCAACATCCCAATTACTCAGTGTCAGTGGACACCTACCTTTTTATGTTTAGGACTTACATAATTGTTCTTTTTATTTGCTACCACATTTTAAGTTTATTTTTTATTTGATTTTGGGGAATATGTGATTAGATCATAGGTGATTAAGTATACCCAATCATTTTTTCCAATTACCTATTAACTATTCATTTTTTTCATTTAAAATAAAGTTTACATGATTTCGTTGAAATTAAAATATGCATATTATGCATATATATTCATATTTTAAAGTTTATTTTTTATTTGATTTTGGGGAATAAGTGATTAGATCATAGGTGATTAAGTATACCCTGTTTTTTAATTACATCTATGAGTGTACCCAATAATTTTTTTCCAATTACCTATTAACTATTCATTTTTTCCATTTAAAATAAAGTTTACATGATTTCGTTGAAATAAAAATATGCATATTATGCATATTTGATTTTTAAAACTTCATTGCTTAGCAATTTTTCATACTTTACAATTATTATTACATCCTTGCATCTCCCGAACTTAAGCGTTCCAATTTAAAGAAGCCAGTTCGTTAATTACATCGAATAAAGATTTGAATCAAGGACGAACCACAATAAAAGAAAAAAAACGTGAATACAAGCGCGTGCACGTGTTTAAGGGCACATACACACATGCACAATGAATGTTAAGTTGCGCGTAAGACAGAGAGAAAAAAAATATTGGAAAATATTAATGAAACTAAATCGGATTTAGGATTTTTTTTAAATAACAGGTTTTGTGGTTTAGTACTAGTATTTACTTATACTCTCATTCCACTACACAGCACACACGGCACGCCGCACATCTTATTCATTCACGGTTATATTCGCTTGGCGTTTTATAAGTATTTTCGATATTAAATAACAAACATGCTAAAAATTTTTAATGTATTACAAAAATCCAGGTTATACTTTAATTTAAAACGAACAAAATAGTCTGGGATTTCTGGATTATATCACTACATAATATTATTATCATAAAAGTAGTGATAAGTCCCCCGCCGCGTCTGTCTGTTCGCTCTGTCTGTATGTTCAAAAACTACTGAACGGATTTTCATGCGATTTTCACCAATAGATAGATCCTGAGGAAGGTGTAGGTGTATAATTCATTACGGTTTTCTGAAAATTGACTAGTGTTGCCAATTTAGCCCTTTCGGGCTAGATCTCTTTTTATGGTTTTTCAGCCCTTTAAATAATTATTTAGCACCTAGCCCAATTTCTAGCCCCAAAACCATTTTCCGCCATCTTGAAAAAAAAGGTATAAATTCAGGTTTTCCATGAACTTTTTGATGCAATCGATCGAAAAAAACAATTTAGGTAGAGAAAGGTATCAAAAAAATTGTCATTACCATTAATTAAGCATTAGCCCCTATTTTTAATGTATGTATTGGATGAATCTAGCCCTTTTTAAGACTCTATTTAACCCGAAAACCTGATACCGAGTTGACAACACTGAAATTGACCGAAATCCACGCGGGCGAAGCTGCGGGCGGAAACTAGTAAATCCTAAAATATCCTAATATAAAGTTACCTAACAGAGATTTTTGCAATGTAACATGATGCGCAGTAGCGAAATAACCGCTAACATTCTACCTGACTCCAGGTTCCAGACTCGCAATTTGATTGAATATTTTTTTAAGATTTCTATGTGACTAAAATATATTCCCTACATAAGACAAAATTAGACTATTTCTGAACTATACACAGAGTTATAAATTTATATTGCTGCACTGCACATAAATAAAAGTGTCGTATGATATAACAAGTCGGTTGAATATACATATGTATAAAGGAACTGAATAAGCAATGTATGTTTGAGTTGTCCTATTTCCTTTGAGCTATTGAATTACAACTATTCTCACAATCTAGATACAGCCTACAATTTAATAAAATAAACTACTTAAGTGCTTATCAAGCAAAAATTTTTGCCACTCATGTTTTTTTGATATAAAGGTCTATTACGTGTTATTGTGTTTATCTTAACAGTTTTAATGTAATACTCACCATTTCTTATAGACATTCCGAAATGTGAATTAAAGCTTTGAAGTAAAATATGATTATAGTTATAATCAATTTAAATTACCCAAGGAACAACTTAACATACAATGTTTCATGATTAGGAACCTTATTTTGTAACAAGAAATTGTCAAAGTCGATGATCACCTTAAAGGGCCAATCATTATACTGCTTACCCTTTAGGTATTGGATATACATTGTGTCCAGTGACCAACTATATAGCGATAATTTAAGGGCATAAAATATACTTAATTTTATCGACAAAAATACCTATATATGGGGGTCTAGCCTTCTTCCTTTTGGAATAGACCCAATTTAAAAAAAATTATTATGTTACACGACTCTACCTCTTGAAAGACTTCAATTTCTCTGGACTTAAAGGTCCCATAGATGTGAAAAGTCTATTACATGTAATTGAAAGGTAATAATACCATCTATTCATTACAAAAAAGATTTCAAGTTACAAGTTACAAAGGTCATTAAAAAATGATACTCAATATAGTCAAAGTTTTCACTACTTTTTTAAAGTTTTTCTAACATACTTAAAGAACTAGCACATTAACACAACTTTTTAGTACATGCATTGATTAACAAGGATATTATGTACAAAACGACATCAAAATCTTTGCTCTAAGTTGCAAGACTGGTGACTTATTGCTGTTTGAATATGAGCCTTATGCGAGTTTCCATACTTCTTGCATCCAGCTACGTGCTACATTGAAAAAAAAGATGGCTAAACCCATTGAAGTATTATTACTAGCGTATAGGAACACCGCGAACACCATGTATGCCCCAATGCATTGGCGCTACGTGGCTTCAATCTTTGTTCAATTTTTGTTCCAGATGTCTGTTCTATGACATTATACTTCAATGGCTATGTGGGTGTTTTGTCAATAAATCTAAGTATATTTCATGCCCTTAAATTATCGCTATTTGGTCACTGGACACAATGTATAAGTATCAACAATACAACAATACTTAAAAGTTTTTTTAAAGTTTATAATATATTAAACGTCTAAACATTGGCGATACTACTACGCAAAACAAAATAAATTAAGTTCTGCCATTTTCCAATAATTATATAGGACTAAAATACCTGAAGGAGCTGGTTATGGCACTCAAGATTAAATAAAATAACGCTTCTACTACGAGCTCATGTACAGAAATCGTAATTTTATTACTAAAGTAAATTATTACAGGAACATACGAGTTCAATAGAGAGTGGCGTCAGGTTCAGGGTGGGTGGTGGTACTAGGCTGCCCTACCCTCCTAACATCGACAGTGACTCGATGTTCACGTGTATCGGTCGCAGACTAATCTCTAGTCAAAGTTCAAGTCAAATGATTTATTTGATCATAGGAACAAACGGCTTACTTAACGAAAATCAAAATTAACAAAGTAATAAATAACGACATAATTACATTACATTACTACATATCTATCTACTGCCTGTTAATAATTCAAAGCAACAAAACAATAAACAAACCTCCGTTGCGCGTGATGCGCGGCGCGGGCGAGCGTGCGTGCGGCCCGCAGGCGTGCGTCCCACGCCGCGCCCGCGTCCGCGCCGCCGCCCAGCGACGACACCACCCACTGCTGCTCCTCTATCTGTTTACACCCATCAAAGTCAAAGTCAAAATATTTTATTCATATAGGTATCACTGATACACTTCACGTCATTTTTTGAACTAAAGAAACTCCTCAGCACATCTTTTAAAAAACATTACAAAAAAAAAGATAATAATACAAATTTTTTTTGTTATTCTGAGCGGAACTGGTTGCAGAGCTGGTCATTGCCATGCGTCTTTGTCATTTAAATACTTGTCTACACTGTCATTATAATATCCCCATCACATCTATAGTTGCGTAAAGCTTGAGTAGCCTCGTAACGAGCTGCCTCATCGTGAGCGTGCCACGGGCGGAAAGTTCATGCGCCTCCACTTGAGCCATATAAAAGAGCATCGAGGCAACGAACCTCAACCCGGGCTACAGATCTCTCAGTTTCGTACAACCGTCTCCACTGAACACACGGCTTTCGCTGAGGCAGCCTTTGATCACAGACGTTTACCGACATGGTTTGGCTCGCTGCGCGACCGCATCGTTTAGTTCGAGTCGCAGCAAGCCTCGACTCGCAGCGTGGAGACCACTTGGTCAAATGGGTACGCGGCTAAAGAATATCTAATTCTTTAGAGGACTGAGTAATTATTCTTAATATCATGAAGAGAAAGAGAGAGAAGGATTGTCTATTTGACAATGGTTATGACTAAATTTTTGCAGGCCATAAATTCAATGCGAGGCGTGCAAACGTTGCACACAAGGAAATCTTAGGCGCTGAAAGAAATACGGACTTTCTAATGATATGATTTACATGCTACCTTTACTATGCTGATATGCATTTTGCATATCACATATCACATAATATGTACATTCATTTTGAATCCGAATCCGCAGAGCACCAAATAGTAAAAATAAACAGGAAATTTTTCCGCTCCCTGTAATTTCCTCAGTGTTGCTTTTTTCAATTTTAACTGCCCTATTTTGCCATCAGATTCTGGTACACCTATACCAATAACACAATGGAGAGTTATTTACGCCCTTGAATTACCTACGGAACGACTCAACAGATTATGGCATTAGTTACACCTCTAAAGGTCGATACTGTTGAAAACCGTAAACGGTGAAATACCGCTTAAAAAGAAACTTTTAAGTAGTCAAATTACCTTACTAAGAATTTCTTTAAAATCCTTTACAATAGGCGTGAGTCGTGGTCCACCAAGCGTGTGGACCCGGCATAACTGTTGTATCATAATTATAATCGAATCAATGCAACCTATTGGCCCGAAGGATTTTAAAAGATTCCTGATTGGCCCTTATCCTAACACAAATGGCCCAATGGTTTTCTTTTGTAAAACGGAAGTAAAGTTACTTATTAATTTCAGAAAATTATTCCCAATAAGGATTTTTCAGGAAATAGGATACAATACTTGAAATATTTTAATTAAATTTTTTATCCAAAAATCATTGTGACACAATTATTTTTTTAAGAGTACTGTCTATGGGCATTCTCCTTTGTTTTTAAGCTTATAGTTAGACTCAAAAAATAACTGTATCACGGTTTCATCGAAATTCATCAGCATATGAGGTAAAACTAAGGGATTGTAAATATTTAAGAAACTACGTCATTTTTTGAACTCAGAAATGTGAAAATTAATATGCAAGCTTATAGTGAGAAACAAAAATTTAATGTAAGGGGCTTTATGAATGGAAGGAGGAGGGGGAGTGGGATAGGGAGAAGAATCGGGAGCGTGAGAGGGGGAGGGGCAGGGAGCGGGAGAGGAAGCGGTAGAGGGACCGGGAGCGGGAGTGGGAGCAGGACAGAAAGCGGGAGAGGGACCGAGTGAGGGAAAGGGAGAGGGAGACGGATAGAAAGCGGGAGAGGAACCGGGAGCGGGAGAGGAAGAGGGAGAGGGAGAGGAAGCGAAAGAAAGGAATTAATATTGAAATTTATAATCCATAAATAACGAAATATGAAGTGAATTGATATGAAAGTTTTGATTTTCGGTTTATTTGTTTGTTACTTTGTAACGGATACACTGAAAAACGTTCCAGTAGTTTTCTAAAATAATAAAACTTAATAACTATAATAAAACTCAAGGGGCAAATTTTCTGTACATTGAATATTTTTTTCAAAATTTTGATTAGAGGTGTCTTATAAAAACGTGGCACAAAAATAAGACACAGAAATATTTTTTTAGAATTATTGTACGTCTGTCTGTCTGTCTTTTTGTCTGTACGGGTATCACATCAAAACCCTTGGACGGATTTCGATGAAAATTGGTAAAGTTGCTACTTATACTCTGGGTCATAGTTTAGAAAACGTTTTATCCCGGAATATTGAAGATTTCCATTGGAAAATAGGATGAAAGTTTGTATGGAATATTTTCAAAATGCTTCAAATTTGCAACAATATGGACTACATATTTTCCAGTTTTTCATAATTTTGAATGAAACAGAGGAAAAAACAAAATATATCAAAATTCGTTATTTTAAAAAGCCGGTTTCAGAACATAAATTCTTAAATATCAGTTCTTCAATAAAACTTCACCGTTTTTTATTTTTTTCTGTAAGAGGTACAGTGGTTACAATAAATAATCATAAAATCTATAACTTAAGGGGCAAATTTTGTGTAAATTTAATATTTTTTCAAAATTTCGATTAGGGGGGACTTCAATAACATGTTATTAGAGCACAAAAATAATATATTTTTTAAAATTATTGTCTGTCATCTGTATGTCTGTCCAGGCATCTTACGAGTTTCGTGAACGGATTTTTATGAAAATTGGTAAAGTTGTTACTTATACTTTGTACCGTACTTTAGAAAACTTTTAATCAAGCAAGTTGAGATCAGACCACTGTGGGCAAAAAATAGCGGTACGTAACAGCCACGATAATAAGAAAAAAATAATAAAATATAGACCCGTGACAAAGAGAAAAATATCACTTTTTAAAGAAAAAATTCAAACAAAATTGCGTAAATCAGTGTATTCTCAAAATGGTCATCCTATTAATCTTTACAATACATTGTCTAAAAATATTAATGACGAGTTTAATCGAATATTTCAATTCAGATACATAGAAGAAAGTAAAAATAGTAAATTTAGCGACTGGGCTACTGTAGGTATTTTTAAAAGTAGAAACAAATTATACGAGCTTTATGACGAAAAACAATATAATTTTTCTCCCTCATTTCAGGAATACGTAAGAAATTACTCGAAAATTTTCAAAATCATCTGTACTCAAGCAAAGTCAATGTACATAAAGGATAAAATAGTTAATTCGGATAATAAAATAAAAACCACCTGGGATATCATTAAAAATGAGACCGGCAACTCTAAATCTTGTGACTTTAGTTATGAAATAATGATTAATGGAATCAAAATCACTTCTGATAAAGAAGTGGCAAGCGTTTTTGAAGAGTTCTTCCGCAACATTCCCGTTAAATTAACTAGTACACTATCCTCTTCTTCAACAGAAGCATTTTATCTATTAAGAGATAATGTTAAGGAATGCAATGTGGTATTTGACTTTAAGCACATTACAATCAGGGACATAATTAAAGTTTTCCAGTCTCTGAAAGTAAAAAGTACGGGTGATCTCTGGGGTATTTCAGTAAAAATAATTCGTCACATAATAGATATTATAGCTCCTTGTTTAGTTGTAGTTTTTAATAAATGCATAGATCTTGGTGTATTTCCAGATCTAATGAAATGCAGTAAAGTTATACCATTATTTAAAACAGGTGAAAAATCGGATATTAATAATTATAGGCCAATTTCTATATTACCAACACTCAGTAAGATCTTCGAAAAGATCATACTGAATCAAATGCTAACCCACTTCAACAATAATAATTTATTACATCCGGAGCAATACGGTTTTACTAGAGGTCGTAGTACAACAGATGCCGGAGCCAGGCTCTTAAAGCATATATATGAAGCATGGGAGTCGTCGCAAAATGCTATAGGTGTATTTTGTGATTTATCAAAGGCGTTTGATTGTGTTGAGCACGATACATTAATATCTAAACTTAGTCACTATGGCGTGAAAAACAAGGCCCTTAGCTTGCTCGCATCTTATTTAAGTAATAGGATACTAAAGGTTAATATAAACGATGAAAAGTCATCAGGGTCACCTACTGTGATGGTTGTTCCGCAAGGCTCGATCTTGGGCCCTTTTCTTTTCCTGGTGTATATAAATGACTTACCACATTATGTTAAAAACCATGCGAACATTGTGCTGTTTGCAGATGATACATCATTAATATTTAAGACTGATAGGAATAAAAATAATTTTGACGATGTTAATAGTGCTCTGTCGCATGTCTCACATTGGTTCACTATAAATAATTTACTTTTAAATGCAAAGAAAACCAAATGCTTAGAATTCGTGTTGCCAAATGTAAAAAAAGTAAATAAATCTCTTAAATTAAATAATGAAACATTAAATATAGAGGAATCCACGGTTTTTTTAGGGGTGACCTTGGACAGTAAACTGCAATGGGGCCCGCACATAGCATCTCTCACAACTAAACTTGCTAGGGCTGCTTATGCTGTTAGAAAAATAAGGCAGCTCACTGACGTCGACACTGCTCGGCTTGTTTATTTTGCATATTTCCATAGTGTTATGTCTTATGGCATTTTACTGTGGGGCAAAGCAGCCGGTATAGAACAAATTTTTGTATTACAGAAAAGAGCCATTAGAGCTATTTATAAACTAAAATCAAGGGAGTCCTTGCGTGTCAAATTTAAACAAATAGGTATACTTACAGTAGCTTCCCAATATATTTATAATAATTTAGTGTTTATACGGAATAACATAACTGCATATAAACAAAATTGTGATTTTTCAAATCGTCAAACAAGAAGGATGCATCAATTGGCTACCTCTTCGTACCGTCTTTCTAAAGTGCAACGTTCTTTTATGGGACTAGGTATAAAATTTTATAATAAAGTCCCAAAACAAATACATGACTTACCGGTGCAATCTTTTAAGAAACGTGTAAAGGCTCAGCTCTTAGGCAAGGGCTACTATAGCATAAATGAATATTTAAATGACAAGGATGCTTGGAAATGACTAGCTAGGCAACCAGTTCTGCACAGGTTAAAGAATACCTATTTTTGTAATAGATATAAGTTTTATTTTTAAAAGATGTGCTGAGGAGTTTCTTTACGGCTTTTCTTCTCCTCCATGACAAAGCACCTTTCCGAAAAGCTGGTAGATTAAAAAAATGACGTGCATAAGAGTATCAGTGATACCTACATGAATAAAGATTATTTCATTTCATTTCATTTCAATCCCTAAAAATGTATAGGTTTCCCTGGGATACAGGATGTAAGTTTGTATGGAATTTGTTTTTTGAACATCAACTGATTTGCTTCAAATGCAACAAACGTTCCTTGCTTAAATTGATGGAATACATATTTTCGCTCTTTTTTAATTTTGCAGGAAAAAGACATAATTTTTATTTTTCAAAACCTGCTCCCGAAGAAATCCTTTGTGTTTGTATCTTGGGTTTCAGTATATAAATTGCTTAATACGAGTACTTTAATTCTATGAATAAAAGAGGCACAAATAAGATAAAACATAATTTTCGCATGCGAAGCTGCGGGTAACAGCTAGTTTATGATAAAACATTGTATTTTGGATAATATTCCTTAAAACAAGGATATAAAATTTAAAGAACGCGGACAGAAAATTGACAGAAAAGAAACAGACAACAGAAGAAAAAAAATAAATGGAAAAATAAGCAAAATTTAAATGAAATGTTACAACTCTTTGTTATGAAAAAGGAGAATGCCCATTTAGTATGGAGAAATGTACTGACTGTAACATTTTTGTGTCTTGATAAAAATACCTTTATTTGATTATGTTATCTTAATAAATTACACATACTAACTTTAGTCAATGTTAATAGTAGGAAATACGAGATTTTCAACAAAATTAGTTTGTATTTAGGTTATAGTAAACTCACAGTAATATGGACTCTATGCAGGCGTATTAAAGTCGATTGCGTATGTAATGTCGATCCTTTAAGTTTCAAATTCATTTGACAGTCCCCAAAGACCATGTAGTTTGTAATGTATTATAATCACAGAACACTATTACTCCTGGCTGATTATAATAATTTTCTATAAAAAAAATCATTTGACAGTCCTCTTACGTCATCTATTGTTGTATCATAATTATAATCGAATCAATGCAACCTATTGGCCCGAAGGATCTTAAAAGATTCCTGATTGGCCCTTATCCAAACATAAATGGCCCAATGGTTTTCTTTTGTAAAACGGAAGTAAAGTTACTTATTAATTTCGGAAAATTATTCCCAATAAGGATTTTTTACGAAATACGGTAAAATACTTGAAATATTCTCATCAAATTTTTTGTCCAAAAATCATTGTGACACAGTTAATTTTTTAAAAGTACTGGCTATGGGCATTCTCCTTTATCCATTATTTATTTATTAATAATTAATTAGTAATTTTAATAGTAGTATATTGTTATACATATTTTATCTTTTAAAGGATGACTTACCGAGTACTTGTCCAGTTCTTGCTTTAAGAAGAGTGTGATACTGGTATACGGTTCTAGCTTGGCGCTCCACTTCGAGATAAACTCGTCCAGCAGATGTAATTTCTTTTGAAATATCACCCATTCTTGTTTAGCAATTAAATCATAATCTAAAAAAGATTTTTTGTCAAACTTACTAATATTGATTTGTTCTGTTATGACTATATAATAAAATAACAAAATCTATGAGAAAATTGAGGGCATTACCTTCATTGTACTCCTTGAGAGGAAGCCAAAGTGACTCGTATTCTTTTTTTAAATTTTCAGCTTCTTTCCATGTTTCAGAAATTTCAAAATTCATGTTAAACTTTTCACATTCTTTTCTATAACAAAATATACATATCAGTTTTTATTTTATTCACACATAGAGACACATAAATAAACAAAAATGCGAGGTACAGGTAAAACTGTTCAGACACGTAAAACAAATTGTATCAATTTTCAGATTTACATCATTAGTGTCGTATCCACACTCTAAAGACCAGAATAGTTTCAAGACTTACAACAAATCGTCTCTCTCCCCAAGGTACTTGTCCAGGTGGTCGAGCGCCTCCCACACGGAGCGGCACCTGTCCACCATGTCGCAGTACGCCGCCCCCCGGACGAGCTCGAGCCGCGCGCGCGCCTGCCCCCAGCGCGAGCACCACGCCTCCACGCCACTCGACAGGTTCTCCCATTCACCCGACAAACTGGACTTCACTAGTTCTGCCTGTATACAACAAGATCAGCAAGTCTATTCTGTTTTGTAACTCGACAGCGGAATCCGCGATGAGTTTCAAAATTGAAGTTAGGGTTCGAGAGTCACTTCACTTCGCAAGTGTTTACTAGATGATTAGTCAATATCAATATTAGATGATTTATTTGTCATATTTTTAGTCGAACGTCAAAACGTTCGAGTTCGAGACTCACTTCACTTCGCAAGTGCGTACTAGATGATTAGAGAATGACATATCAAAATCTCGGACTCGAACTTCAATTTTGAAACTTATCGCGGATTCCGCTGTCAAGTTACAAAACAGAATAGCCTTGCAGTTCTAGTTTCTAATCGGTTTCGGTATGAGGTAAAAATTCAAGTATAACTAGTCGATAAATGAGCAGACAAGCCATCTGAAGTGGTTACCGTTGTCAATGGCCGTCAGAGACACCAAGGCATGACTCTCCAACACTGCGATCTAAACTTACGAGTATGTAAGGGGTATTGGGTGGTGAAGCGAGTGAACGAATTGTACGTTAGTATATTACTTCATTGGGTGAAGCACACTAACTTGTAAAAACGCAAACACACTAACATGTATTCATTCTTGACTTGAAGACATATGGTGTTTATTAATCGAACGGTAACACTGACGCAGATAAGTAAATAAAATAAGGTTTGAGGAGAAAGAAATAAAATTAGAGGAACAAATATTTTTATAATATCAAAATACCTGGTGCTCAAACATTTGCCTGTGGCTAGCCAACTGTTCGCGTATCTTCTGCCACTCCTTAACTGTGTCCTCCACGAAAGGATCTCCGCCCCAAGTGCGTAACATGTGGCCTTTCTTCTTTAAGCTCTCCACTACTTGTTCCATCTGAAGGACAGTGAATGAAAAAAAGATGAACCTGTACCGTAGTATTTTTATTTTTTTTACTAATGTAGTATGTACGTGCATAAAAGCGGACAGGAATAGATCAGTTAAGGCATTTTCACATAAATTTAATGTATAACGAACTAGGCTCCCATTATAATAAAACAAATTAATATAAGTAGAAGGAAACAACGACAATAGTAACATTATTAATCACCTCAGGCATTTTATCCTGAACAGCATTCTGCTTGGCGCTGATATCAGCCAACTCCTTAGCGTTCCTTGGCAACGTGACATTGTCCAACACGAGCTGAGCGTTGGCCATGAAGGCGTGGAGTGCGTCCGCGTCCGCGCGACAGCTCGTCTGCAGCGAGCCCGCCAGGCTGGCCCACAGGTGGCGCGCCTGGGCCTCGAACTCACGCCGAAGTGTTACTGTACCCACCGAAATCCATTCGATTTTCTCGTCTTCGCTGTTGAATTTAAATGGTAGGTTAGTTTAAAATTTACCGAAAAACGTAGTGTATTATTGCACTATACGTTACACGGTGACAGCGACGATACCATACAATTGACAGTACACAAGTCCCAAATATGAACATACGGAGCACGCCCGCTCCCCACTCATGAACACCTATCTTGGTAGGAGGTCTCTCTTTGATAACATGACAAGTTGTCATCGAGATAGAAAAGATAACGAACTCTGATATACATGGAAATATTATGATTTTCGAGAGACATTAACAAAGTATAAGTACTTATTACATTGTACTGTCATAGAGTAATTTTATACCTCAAGTAAAAACAACACAGAGGGGCAAAAGTGATGAGGCGTTGGTGAGGTGTATGTGGGCTGTGGTGTTTTAGGAGCTGTCTATTTAAGTTGGCTCGTTGGCACATAAAAATATTTAGGGTTTTTAGAACAGGATATAAAGAAGTTACATATTTTGTGTTGTCAAAAATATCATTAAATAAAATTATTGCAAAGAATGTGAGCGTATTTATTTTCAGCGTATTAGTATATTAATACTCACAAAGTCATCTTAGCAACGGTCTGCCCGTAAGCCTTGCAGGCCTTGAAGTTATGTTCCCAGTGTTCGGGTAGCGTGAGCCGCTCGGCGCACAGTGCGTCCAGATCGCGTACGCACGCGAGCGCGGCGCGGCGCGACCACGCCTCGCGCACGCGCTCCACTGAGGACAGCGCCGCCTCTATCTGCTTCACCGCCTTGTTGCCGAGCCAGCTGTGCCTTTCATCATATTTTAAATAAGCTAGGCGATGACTTGTATACAGAATATACCTAGTTCACATTTTAATAATAAAACTGTATTCCGATTTGGGGGTAAGATGATTGCTTTTTGCTATCGAAATTGTTAACACAAATAACTGTAATGAGTTTTTAGATACATAAAACTAAATTAATTTTGTTATCAAAAACTTGACTTCAGCACAATCTTCTTCTTAATCGTTTCGCTCTTGGCAGAGCGGTCGTGGTCGTCATGAAGTCGCATTTGTGGCAGATGTAACTCTCTTCACAATCTCTCGCCATTTTGCTCTGTTGGTCGTCATTTTGGTGCACTCATGTAATGGACCGCCCAAAGCAGATTTGATCTGGTCGGTCCATCGCATGGGCGATCTACCGCGTGGCCTGGTACCCTCTACTTTTCCCTGCACCACCAGACGCTCTATGGAGTCATTGCCTCTCCTAGAGACGTGGCCGAAGAACTTAAGTATGCGGGATTGTACTAAAGCTGATAGTCGCTGCTTAATGCCGAGTTCCTCGAGTATGGAGGCATTTGTACGAAATTCCGTCCACGATACTCCAAGCATCTTTCTCCAGCACCACATCTCCAGGGCGTCGATCTTTTTCTTCTCCACCTCACGCAGCGTCCACGTCTCCGCAGCATACAAGAATATGGGGAAAACAAGAGTTTGAGTAAGCCGGGTCTTAGTGGCCTTCGTGATATTACGATTCTTCCATATTCTTTTAAGCTTAGCCATGGCGTTCCTGGTTATGGCCATACGTCGCTTTATTTCCTCGATGCATCCACCGTTATTCGAAATTAAAGTTCCAAGGTACGTGTAAGATTGGACCACTTCACACTGCGCAATATCAGACACTTCCGGCGAGTTAGAGTTGGCGCGGTCTACAATCATCATTTTCGTCTTGGTGCGATTGATCTTTAATCCGAACTCGAGGCTGACACGTTCCATCTTTTGGAGAAGTTCTTCCATGTGTTGAGCGGTAGAAACGAACAGGGTGGTGTCATCTGCGTAACGCAAGTTAGCAATTTTGTAGCCGCCAACGGTAACACCATCTGTCCAGTCCTCAAGGGTGATATGCATTATAAGTTCGGTGTAAGCGTTAAAAAGAAGAGGTGACATTATACACCCTTGGCGGACACCTGCGCTGGGATGAAAGTTGCTCGACAAGGTGTCTTCTATTCGCACCGAGGCTGTTCCCCCTTCGTATAAGCGTCTTAAAAGGTGTACTAGGTGCTTTGGTGTACCCATTTGCAGTAAGGTGGTCCACAAGACTGGCCATTTCACAGAGTCGAAGGCTCTGGAGAAGTCCACAAAGCATATAAAGACGGGCTTGTTAAACTCCCGTGCCTTCTCTATGATTTGGCGTACAATGAGGATTTGCTCCCTAGTTCCCTTGCCTTTTACAAATCCAGCTTGCTCTGGTGCAAT
Organism: Thymelicus lineola; assembly: GCA_963932265.1. Taxonomy (NCBI): domain Eukaryota; kingdom Metazoa; phylum Arthropoda; class Insecta; order Lepidoptera; family Hesperiidae; genus Thymelicus; species Thymelicus lineola. The sequence continues at coordinate 7,313,040 of OZ010687.1, read as the reverse complement.
CTCCCTTGACAAGTAGGCCTTTAACCGCTCATTAAGAATATGTAGCAGAATTTTGCTTGCGTGTGTAATGAGTGCAATAAGACGGTAATTGCTACATTTCTTCTTTGAACCCTTTTTATGTAGGGGAGTGAAGACTGTGTGGGTCCACTCGGTTGGCCAAACTCCTGTCTGCCATATTTTATTTATTTATTTATTTATTTATTTATTTATTTATACAGACAATTATATTGTAAACATTACAGATCTTAAAAAATCCAAGGCGTTTACAAAGTCTCCACATATTGCTTGACAGTTCTGCGAAAAACAGCAGGCGTTGAAAAAAATATGTCTAGAGCAGGATCCCATGCTAGTACACCATTAAGCAGAGTCAATGCTCGAACAAGCGGCGACTCTCTCATCAGCATTAGTCTACAATCCCGGACTGCGAACAGAGTATGCCGACGAACGTGGCTATACTTTGGTACGTTCAGAGATATCAGACTTAGCACTGAAGGGTTAGAAATTTTACCCGTGATTAAGTTATAAAAATATTCCATCAAGAATACCTCTCTTCTTACTTCAAGAGAATCATATCCCAGCATTCCCTGAATAAACAAAGATGGGTACACATAAGGGTAGCCCACAAAATACCCATACTTTTTAAAGTAAAGCCATCTCAAAAATTTTTTTTGAAGTTTCTCCAACATGAGTATGTATTTTGTCTCATGTGGACTCCAGATAACTGCGTTATTTTCCAGGGTGCTTCTTACAAAACTATTGTATAACATTTTTATCGCTGCAACACTTTCAAGGTCTTTTGATTGCCTCAAGACAAACCCTAATGATCTGTAGGCCTTACTAGTTATACTACGAATATGGTCGACGTAACTAAAATCTGAACGCATTAAAATTCCTAGGTCTTTTATTGCAGGTTTCCTATGCAATATAATATCGTCCAACCGATAATCGTACACCACCGGATGGTGCGCGCGGGTAAACGACATTACAGCACACTTGTCTTTGTTAAATGCCAGTTTATTCTTCGTACTCCATTCCGTAACATTCGCAATATCCCGCTGTAACAACTCACAATCTGAGGGGCTACCAATTTCCAAGAATAATTTTAGGTCATCTGCAAATAACAGACAACGAGCCGCACTAACTGTATCAGGCAAATCGTTTATAAAAATTAAAAATTCTAGCGGACCAAGGCTTGATCCCTGGCTTATACCGGAAAACGTATAATACTGTCTTGAGATTTGTCCACTGAACTGCACATACTGCCTCCGATTACGGAGGTAGCAGGAGAAGAATTGTAACAATGACGGAGTAAATCCCGCAGTCGCAAACTTTTGGAGAAGCAGATCATTGTCGACTGTATCAAATGCCTTCCGGTAATCAAAATAAGCTGTGTCGACCTGTGAACCAACATTCAGCGCCCGAGCGGTGTATGTGCAGAATGTCAACATGTTACTAGTTGTAGATCGACTAGCTCGAAAGCCGTGTTGGGCATCTGAAAGTTGGCTTTCAACCTGAACACTTATCATTTGATGCAACACCGTCTCAAATAATTTACCAAATACTGATAATACGGCTACAGGTCTAAAGTCATTTACCTCTGAACTAGAATTACTCTTCGGAACCGGCACCACGCGCGAAACTTTCCAAATATCTGGATATGTGCAATTTTTAAGACACAGATTAAAAAGATACTGCAACGGCTGTATAAAAACTGATCGACAATCTTTTATAATGTACGGCGGTATACCATCTGGGCCTGGAGAACGTTTTGCCTTTAGCCTTCCAAGTGCTTGTTTGACATCATCTATAGTTAAATCAGCAATGTGTATTCGTCTACTAGAACACTCAGAAAAACTCATAGCATTCTGCGGGTTAAGGTCTGGCGGGTGCAGAGAGTATACCGAGCTAAAATAATCCGCGAACAGTTGCGCACATTCGTCATCCGAAACAGATACGCCATTGCTAGTAATTGACTTGTGCTTTTTCCCTTTTCGTTTAGTTGCTACATAGCTCCAAAACGAAGAGGGATCCTGACATATGTCTCTCTCCATCCTATTTCTGTAAATTCGGAAGTCATTTTTGACACTTAACTTAACAAGTGCCCTGTAATACGAGAACTTTACGCGATACTTACCACGTAAGGTTTTCTTGTATAGACGATGAAAGTGCGCTTTGAATTTTATGTAGCGTTTTGTCAGAGGCATGTACCAATCAGGATAACAATATCGAGATGGTACAACCACACGCCGTTTATTGGGAACGCAGCTATCTATGCAATTATTTAATATAAAGTAAAACTCTGTAACGGCCGCATCAGGATCCTCAATATTATATATCGAATCCCAATTGGTTTTTAAAAAACACTCATATAAAGCGTGGAAGTTCGCCCTACGGAAATCCCATTCAGTGCTAGCATCAACCCCTGACACATTGCCACTAATAACCTTTCGCTCAATCGGTATCTCAAGAGGTGGATGATATGCATCCGGCAATATAATTACATCCATTGCTCTCTGCACATTGACTCTGCCCAGCGATGCACTAAGACCAAATCTAACATGTTCCCATAATTATTAAATACATCATTTACCTGCTGTAATTCGCAGTACGCCAGAAGAAATTCAAAACATGCTCTAACTGTAACACTTGTCAAACTAAAGTTAAAGTCACCGCATATCAAAACATTTTTAAATTTTAAACAGACAGTTTCAATTATATTAAAAATTGAAAAATACACTTCTTTATCCATGCGCGGTGGAATGTATAAACACACCACAGTTAAAGTAGTTAAGTTATTCTGCTTTAATATATTAGCACAAATAAGCTCACATCCCTCGGGCACATTACATATTTTTACCGATTGTAGCATATATCTCGGGGAAGCTATGATAGCTACACCCCCTCCTCTTTGTAGGCCTTGCCTGTCAACTCTGAGAATATGATATCTGCTAGGAATAATTTCAGCATCACTAATACCCGAAGTAAGCCAGGTTTCAGATAGTAAAAATATATCAGCTTGCGATGCTGTAATTCCTACATTTAAGTTAAAAAGCTTGGTTCGTAATCCGCGAACATTTTGGTAATATACCAACATAGTCTGCACTTTACCGTCGAAGCTTTTACTTTTTACTTCTCTCAACGGCTTCTCGCTTGCGAAACCACTCGTTGAGCCGTGTGTTCGCCGGCCAGTTCTCTGCTGACATAAAGAATATAAACAGGCTTTCCGGAACTGTAACTACAAAAGAAGCGTAGTTATCGTGTTTTAGATCCAATTTTTCCACAATATAAGGAACATCAGTAGGCCTTTTTTTCTTCATGTAGTCCTGCACATTCTCCACAGTTGTATCGCTTTTCAGTGACCATAAGTGAATTGAGCGCTTTTTTTCAATACCTGTTAGCACGGTATCAGATTCACCTGTACCTCGAATAACAGGTCTACGTTGTTTACGCCGTATGACAGTAGTCCATTGCTCCTCTTGCTTCTCATCTCTCATTACGCCCCGCTCTTGTCGCATCAATGTAGACGCTGGCGCTAGATATTGTTGCGATGGACGCGAGGGTGGCGATTGCGGTGCAGTTATACCCACACCGGCGGCAGTGGTTGCTTGGGCGCAATGCGTTGAATCACCATCGGCAGTAGTCGCACTAACTCGGTCTTCGTCGGCCGCCGCCGCTGCTTGTCGACGTTGACGGCGCGTAATTATCCGCTCGGCGGCAAGCTTGGTCCTTGTCTCACGCTGGGCGGACTGCAGCACTGCGGATGACGTCGATGCTTCACCCAAGGCTTTTACTGTTTCAATGGGAATCCCATCTTTCCCCGTAGCCTTCTTCTCCTTTAGGTGTTTAATGGCAGCTTGTACTTCAGACAGAAGTATATTCGGCTCTAGTTCCTCATCTCTGGGTTCAGTTGGTGGGAAATTTTCCGATTGTTGGTCTTGAAAAAGAGACTGACAGTAACTCTTCCACGTCTCCGAGATCTTGTCAAGTTCTGTGACTATCCCGCCATCACTGTCTTCAATTGCCCACGATTTAGAAGGCAGAGATTTGGCGATAAAGCGAATTTTGCGGTATAAATCTCTGGATTCGTGTCTTCCGGCGTGTCGTTCAATTTCATCGCATATGTTATTAAGGTAGGCATTATGGTCCCGTCTGCAGTGTGCTTGGATTTGGGCTGATAGGCGATTCAAGTCTTTAACGTCGGAACCTTTCCCTTTCATCTCACGCCTCTGATCTATTAAAGAAAGAATACCATCTGTCATCCAATGCTGCCTTTTGTATTTTGTCTCAGGTGGTCTGGATTCTGAAACAGCATTTATAATCAAACGTTTTGCTTGGTCCCAAAGCTTGTCAGTAGTTTCCTCGCGATGTTCTGCGGTAGTCCATTCTTCCCAGTTGTGCTGTACAGATGCCAAAAACTTTGAGGTATCTTGAACGTCTAGCCGCTTTTGTGGTTTGTGAATTCTAGCGGCTCTCAACTTCAACCGTAGCTTAGAGACCAATAGTTGGTGGTCTGACCCACAGTCGGCTCCTGGTAAGGTGTGGGTGTTCTGAATGGATGTTCTCCACCGCGACCGTATTAGAAAATAATCAATCTGGTTGCGGTGCATTCCATCGGGCGAAGTCCATGTGTACAATCTACGGGGATGATGTTGGAACAAGCTGTTTGTTATTATAAAGTTGTTCTCCGTAGCAAATTGTATTAGCCGTTCACCTCTTTCATTGCGCATTCCCAGTCCAAAATTACCCACACAACCACTAAGTTGTCGAGAGTTAGCTCCAATTTTGGCGTTGAAATCACCCAAGATTACAAGTAGTTCTCTATTGGGGATTTTAGCTATAGTGTTCTCAAACTCGGTATAAAAGTTCTCTATGGTTTCGTCGCTTGATGTGCTGGTTGGTGCGTATATTTGGATAAGGTTCAGATTGACTGGATTTGCTCTAAGTTTGACGCTAATTATACGGTCACTCACAGGTTCGTAACCCATAACACAGTTATTTTGGTGTTTCGGAATAAAGAACGCCATTACGGCTGGTGTTTTCATTTCCGGAGAAGTAAACGACATGGCTGTCGGTGGTTAAGTGTCCGCTGTTCTTCCAATGGGTCTCACTCAGTCCACAGATGTTCACACCACATCTGGTTATCTCCCGCTCTAAGATGGTCATTTTTCCTGGAGCAAGGAGGCCTCGGACATTCCATGTTCCTATCAATTGGATATTCCGTAGCTTCATAGTGGTTCCAGTAGCAGAGTTTCCACGGAGGGCCTGGTTCCCTACTGCCCCGTGGCCGGTCGCCAATTTCACATCGCGTGTCCCGGACACAGCGCGACGCCGGTTGCTAAGCGGTTCGCATGCAAAACTTGACCTTGCTTGTTGTACTTCCATGACGATTTTCTTGGGAATATAGTTGCAGTGGTTTCCCCTTGCCTTCTGCACCGAACATTTTTGGGATTATTTGGATCCCAAGGCTGCCGAGGCCTCTTCAATCTGGTTGCCCAGTCGGATGTGTGGTTATACCGCCACTGCTCGGTCGCCAGTGCCTCGTCTGTTATCTAGCAGGGGGACCGCGATAGCAAAAAGACTACCGCCGTTAGTGGTTACGTGGAACCACCAACGCGTGCAGGTGAGGTTGACAATTGGGGCTGGAAATGATGTTGAGTCCGTTCTCCCCCTTACCCCCCCTCAGCACAATATGAGTTCCTAATAGTGATAAAATTTTGTACCTACTGAAAAGCTTTCAAAAATTAAGAAGAATAAAAAAATACTTTCAATCAACGGAAGAGAAATAAAGTTAAACAATGGATTAAAAAATACAAATCATATTAATGAAAAAGGTGCATAAAAGTACAAACAGGCATACTTTTGAACAATAGATGCGAACACGCAGGGTTGGTCGTTGGGCGTGTCGGCCAGCCCCACGAAGTGCGCGGGCAGCGCCACCAGGCGGCGCAGCGTGTGGTAGTGCAGCGCACGCACCTCCTCCAGCGGCGGCTGCACGCGGACTGAGCGCTCGCTAAACACGTGAGTCGGTAATATATTTTAATTGGCATCACCACTAATGACCCTACCACACCTGCATCTTAATGCTGGCCATACTTTTTATAGCCAGATAGCCATACACCGTCAAGTCTACTGGATGCCGACAAGTAAATTTGATTATGTATGCCAAACTTACGAATGACATGATACAGGTGTGGCTGTACAAGTAAAACACACACACACACACACACATACACACACAATCGTAAACGCAAAAACACACAAACACATATTATGCCGACACGAAAATCTTCGCAACTGCAATAGAGAACGCAACTCAGTTCGTGACCCGTCATGTATGTACGTAATTGCATTAGCCACTAGCTTCTGCGATCGGCCTGCGAAAAGTTACCTTACGGAAACCTTAAGGAACGTTAACCTTTACTTTAATGGGCACTCACAATTTTTGTGTATGAAATTTACTCATGGAAAACGTGACCATTGTGGTGTTTCTTTTAAACCAATGCATGCCAGATAATGTTACTGAAATAGTAACAATACTGTTTGTGTCAGAATACTAAAGTCCTCACCGCAATATTAAATCCACTTTAACATGAGGGAAGTGCGTGTGTAGCGAGAGCAAGGCTCTGATATACTGGCACTCCAATGCCTTGTACAGTTGCACGTCCCAGTGCGCGCGCCACATTTCTGTATTCTTGTAGCCGTTCGCCTCTACCTATAATACATACAAATTATCGATAGATACTCAATATTATTTCATCTTTATGTTCTTAAAATAGGACACTAATTAATATCTGTCATTTGTTGTAACGATTACTGTATAATCAAATTATCAATATATAAGTAATATAGTGTAATTGTTAACATGCAAGGTCCCAAAGCAAATACGTGACTTGTCGGTGGAACCTTTCAAGTATTGTGTAAAAAATCGTAGGCAAGGGTTATTATAGCTTAAATGAATATTTAAATGATAAGGATGCATGGAAATGACCAGCTAGGCAACCAGTTCTGCTCAGGTTAGAGAATACCTATTTTTGCAATAAATATAAGTTTTATTTTTAAAAGATGTGCTGAGGAGTTTCTTTACAGCTTTTCTTCTCCTCCATGGCAAAGCACCTTTTCGAAAAACTGGTAGATTAAAAAAATTACGGACATAAGTGTATCAGTGATACCTACATGAATAAAAGATTATTTCATTTCATTACATGTGAAGTACAGAATAATATAGTTAAAATAGCGTGGTTGATGACGAATAATGTAATTAAGTAGTCCTACCTTTTCAATTATATCTCGTATCTCCTTTATTTTCTTTTTCCATTCTGATTGTTTAGCAAGCAGTTCTGTATCCAATAGTTTTTCCACAATGCCGCGTATTGCTACGTGTTGACTGGTTAAATAGGTATTCTGCAATTAAAACATTAAACAACCATTAAACAAATTCAATCTAAATATTCAGTATCTGCAAATAAATTTAAAAAACAAGTTCTATAAAACTAGAAATATGTAGCAAAATGAAAAATTCCATATTAAGGAGTCTCGCTAGGAACCGAACCCAGAACCCAGGACCCTTCGAACGGTAACATAGTAACCATAACCACGCGGGCCGTTTTATAATATACAGCAATATCAATCTCAATACCCATTTCATGTACAGTCGGCAAAGGAATTAGGTATGCAGGTCATGATTCTAAAACCTTCTGTAATAGGGATGTTGACACTAATTATAAATTAATATTTTATGTCTAAAATATTAGTGGTAACATTTAAAGACCTAAAATATGATTCTTTTATTGAAATCAATCACAATAAATTAAATATCATTAATTTAAAATATTAAAAATTGTACTCACTGTCACGTGACCTCAAACGCCATTTTGAGAATATGACGTCATTGGAACAATTTTATATGGAAATTCAACAAACTTAGCAGACAGATAGTATTGAATATCGTTTAGTGACGTCACGTGACGTTTTTGGTGGGAAATTTGATAATGATTTTTATTTATCAATTTTTGTTTTTAAATTGAAGATTATTATTTTTATAATATTTTTTTCGTGAATATTGAGGTTCTATCTATAAAATAAAATTGAATCCTAAAATTAGTCAACATCCCTATTATTGATATTACAGATTGCTTGTGTTATTATCAATGTTACATGATACCTTTATACGTAAGATGCCTTAACAACACTGAAATAACTGCATACTTTATTCTTTTGTCGACTGTACAGCAATGCTTAAAAGTACAGTCACCCAATCAAGTGACAACCATCACCTGAGCCTCAATCTTTAGCAGCATATGTTTAAGCCTATCAGTGTACTGCGCGAGTCGCTCGGCATCGGTCCAGTAGACCGGCTCGTGTTGCTGCACGAGCGCCGACAGCTGCAGCGCCGCCTGCAGCATCAGCGGCCGCGTGGACGGGACCATGCGCTCGCCTAGCGTGTTGTGGAACGACGCCACCTGACATGTAACATTTTTTTTATGGAAATAGCCGGCAAACGAGCTGACGATCCACCTGATGGTAAGTGGCTATCGCCGCCCATGAACATCAGCAACACCAAAGGCATCACTGATGCGTTGCCGGCCAAGAAAGAAAGAAGAAAAAGAAAGAAAGAAGACATGTATGTTTTTAGTGCACAAGACTTGTTAACGCTGTATAAAAATATAACTGCAAGGGGTTTCCACAACGCACGACATAGCGGGATCATAGCTTCTCTACCGGATCTCAAAAACTTGAGAGGTGTCAAGGGAAACCCGGATGGAACGACGTTCCTTTCGATATTTCCTATTTTACTTATGTTAGCGCCAAAGAATCTCAACAGCGTGATTCAGACAGTTGTACAGCGCCATCTAGTTTCAACTAGTTACAACTTTCTGAATCACGCTGTTGAGATTATTTGGCGCTAACATAAGTAAAAAAACATAAAAAAATTGTACAGAGATGGCGCTGTACAACTTTCTGAATCACGCTAGCGTACGGCGTAACGTACAGCGCCATCTCTGTAAAAATCTGAATCGCTTCAAAAAAAGTGTCGTCATTCGTAAAATCAAAAAGTGTCGTAATTTTCCGTCTAGCCCCCTTTCACAACGCGCGATAAGGAACTTCGTTCCAAAAAGTGGGTGGTAAAATGTCACTCATGTTAACTTTTTGACCTACTTTTTAGCTTTCCGACGACAAATTTGAACCCTTATAAGTTCGTCATGTCGGTAGCGCATGTAAGACAGAAATAGCGACACGAACATGCTAACGTGTGACTGAGACATAATACGCCGCGCACCGAGCATTACCGAATTATGTTACTGCGCAGCCTTCTGCGCGAAGTTCAGACACGCGAAGATACGGCAGCCGTACTGTACACAAACCCACACAGTAGGGATGCACATTGAAAAAAAAAACATCGATTTTTTTTTCGATGCAATGCCTCGCATAGTGGCATCGATGTAATATCGATGTTTCAAAAAATACATCGATGTTTTTATACATCGATTGTATTATACATCGGCAGTGAATTTGATGTCCAAAAACTAAGGAAACGCTTTTTTTGTTTAGGTTTGGCTCTTCGATGCATCGAATAAAAAACATCGATGCATACTCGATGTTGACGTATTAAAAAAACATCGGATTAAATCGATGTTTCTATACTTTACAGCGAGTGTTACATCGAACTTCGATGTATATCGTGCATCCCTACCACACAGTATGGCTGACATTACCTGTTGCAACGCGCGCGCCTGCCGCAGCACGGCAGTGAGTGCGTGCAGCGCGGCGGCGGCGGGTGGCGGTGGCAGGCCGGCCGCGGCCAGCGCGCGCGCCTCTGACTCCACGCGCACGAGCCGCGGGGCGAAGTTCACCACCATGCGCCCGCTCGACCCAGAAAACTCTACCACTGGCTTCTCTGTAGATATCTGCAGCGACCCGTCTTTTACTTGCGCCTACAAACATTACAATTTTTTTTTAGTTTCAATTTTTATGCTGGACATTTTTGTACATGTATTGATATAAAAATCCAAAATCCGTCTCGCGAATGTGGGTTTTGACAAGATTGAACTGATACAAAAAGTCCGGCCCGATGTATTTCCTTGTCTTTTCCTTATTTATTTCAGCTGGTTCAATTTCATAGCTACATATTTTTGTTAATATTATTATTGTTAATTAATTGTGAAACACGGTTAAAAGTAACAGTCTAGTACTTCAATATTACAATACTTACCTAAGATAATACTAAAGTTTTAAATGTCAAACTAAATGTTATTAAGTACAGTAACAAGGTACCTGTAAGTCCCTGCACCACTCTTCATGTAGCTGTGTATACAAATCTTTTAATTCTTTTGCCACTTGAGAGGCGAGTTTTAATACTTGTGCACTACCATCAAATTCGCTCAGAAAGTTTTCGGTGCAAGTCTGGATATCTTTTACCTGGAATTTTATAATTGCAATGTATAATCTTATCTCTCTTAAATATCACTTGCTGTGTAGGTATTCTTTTTTACTCGACTGCGCGAAGCAAAGAAGGATAAATCAGTGTGTTTGTTCCTTTATGGCGTTGTAGAGAAAAACGCGTTGACGGATTTTAATGATTCTTACTCAATCGATTCGTCTTAACCTTGCGAGTGCTACTAAAGACATGACATGACATGACTCTCCCCCTGCGATCCCTCCACGGCCGCAGAAGATAGGGAGAACGACGCACCGTAATACCAGCACTCCTCTTCTTCTGCGGTCCCATCTCCACGCGCGTCCGCAGCGGGGGGTTATTCAGCCCGCTGGGAGCGCCCTCCTCGGGCCAGCCGGCGGCCCAAACAGGCCGGCTCCGGTTTCCTCTTAGATTCACCGTGGGTGACCAGTCCACGGTTACTAAGCCCCCCCCCCCCCAGCCACGACAAGGCGGGCAACCCCCGGGGGGGAAAAGAATGGGTTCTTGGTGTAACTACTTTTAACTCTTTACTTTTTTAGTATTTATTTTTGTACACGAAGGAAATCTTACACAAACAACAATTTTAGTTTTTTTATGCAGTCAAGTGTTTTGTTTTTTAATTTTTTTCTATGCAAATAATTCTATAACTAGAACAAATTGAATAAATAAATTATACCCATTGTTTTGTTTAAAATGAAAAATATATCTGACATCATGAATCGCATTGGGTTACGTTACGAGAATGACTAGATATAGACATTTTTTAAAACAACCTTAGCTTCAGTTTGTTTGGCCCACTGCACTTGTTGTATGATCGGCGACATTTCCGGTGGCCGGTGCATCCTGACGTCCGCGTCGTCCGCGCCGACCTGCGCGTGGATCGACTGAAGTAGGGCCAGCAGCGATGACACAAACACCTCCAGTTCATCCCTTAACGCCTGTTTCACGTGTGGCCGGTTTATAAGGGTCTTGTACCTCATAAACTCGTAAAACATCTGTAAAATACATACATAAATAACATTTAATGTCATACAAATAATTCATATTATCAAATTTAATTTTATTATATGCGCCGACCTCAAGTAAAATTGGGAAATGGGCAGAATGATGATGATGATTAAATTTAATTTTACTTTTTTTAACAAGGAAGCATTTCATGTAATGATGTATTTTTATTGAATCAAAATATTGTCAAATCTCATAGCTATTTGGAGTAATAGTCAGTTCAAAAAACATAAGATGTCCTTGATACAACTGATTATCACCAAAATTAAATTCCAATTTTCTTTCGGTTCTAAAGCCTGGTAAAAGCCATGTTGCCAAATATTTTTGTAACTTTTAAAAGTATATATTTCCATTCCTAAGTAAATTATATTTCCATTCCTAGTGTAATGGAACTATCTGGCATTTTTATTTCTATGCAACTTCAAGTAAATGCCTAAGAATCAATATCCGGATGACCGAGCTTAGCTCTGTTTAGTATTGCTTAACAACGCCATCTGCTTTAGCTTTAGTGTAGCTACTCGCCAATAGATGTCAGGAAGAGTATATTGTAGCCGTTTTTCATTGCCTGAAAACACGGATGAAACGACATTTTTTAAAAATGAATCCTAGCTAGATCGATTTATTGCCCCCGAAACCCACTGCATACTAAATTTCATGAAAATCGTTGGAGCCGTTTCCGAGATTCAGAATATATATATATACAAGAATTGCTCATTTAAAGGTATTAGATAAAGCTGGCCGTACACAATTAAGTTTACTTATCAAGTTTACAGTTTAACTTGATGCGGTATCCAGTTTGCTTGAGGTCTATAAGCCATACACCGTCAAGTTTACTAGATTAAGAGCCATTTCGCAAAACTCGGTTGATAAACTATAGGTATTTGAAGCGGCTCCTAGACGTGATATTGCCTCGCCCGGCTCGCGTCGCGCTTGACCTCAGTTCTGTGCGAGTAATCTTCTTGATACTTTCAATCGTAAAAATTTTAAAATTATGAACATATAATTTTAATTATACACTTTGTGACCACATACATGTATCTGGTTTGAGACAATATAAGTTTATATAACAATTAAGAGTACAATGTAGTACTCGTAGTACCATTATCGGTAACTTATTTACATAATACATTTTAGGTACCTACTTAGGTACATCACAATAAAGATGTCCAATAGATGCATATTGCAATAAAAAGTCAATAGATGCATATTGCAAAAATCAATATTTTGGCAAATCAACGTGAAAAATTAAAAATCACGTTTTTTCAAGGTGATCTATAAAATGCAATATGCGTCCATTTTGCCTGCGATATTCGCAGCGCGTCGAAGTACATAGGTATACCTAAATTCAAATCAATCGGAGGGTATAGAACCGGGAAATCCCGGAACCGAAAATCCCGGGATTTACAAAGGAATACGGTACTTTTCAAAAGAACCGGGAAATAAAGTAAAAGAACCGGGAAACAAAATAAAAGAACCAGGAAACAAAATAAAAGAACCGGGAAACAAAATAAAAGAACCGGAATTTTCTGAATTTTTGGGAAATAAAAATATGTTGCGTCGTGATACAAAAGATAACGTAAAAATAAAGGTAAATACAATCCATACACAAAAATGATTACAGCTTTAAAAAGAAGATATTCAGAACGTCGGCTACATGAAGCTGCTATACTAATATAATATTATTTACACAACCCAGATCGATATTTTTCTAATATAAATGAAGATGATTTAACTCTTTTTTCTCGTCCAAGCAGTGCTGAATTGTGCAATACAATTGTGTTGCTTTCATACAATTAATACGAAACTTATGTTTGCATGTAAGGTATAATAGTATGATGGTTACTCAATCACGGCAAACGACTATACGGATTTGGGTAGAAAACAGTTTTTCCCTATTTAATGCTCCTGAGAGATAAAATAGGAAACGCGATACTATTTTCATGCGGGGAAAGCCGTGGTAAAATAATCCCGAAAGAACTGAAAATCCCGGGAATCCCGGTTCCAGCATAGGCGAGTACCGAAAATCCCGGTAATTTAAAACAGGACCGGTTTTCGATACCCTAATCATTACCGTGATACAAAAGATAACGTAAAAATAAAGGTAAATACAATCCATACACAAAAATGATTACAGCTTTAAAAAGAAGATATTCAGAACACTATTCACAGCGGTCTTTGAATGTTAAAAACGAATTCTTTATTGTTTTCTGTTGGTTTACAAAACAAAATATTGACAATAGTCTAGTATAATAAATTATGAGAAACGAAATTCGCACTTTCCTCCCAAACCACTTGCTCTACAAGAAAAATGTATGGCACATAAAATGTCAATCTTTTTATGGGCTACAACTTTTATTCGATCCTTTCGGAAATCGTCTAGGACGCACCGTTTAGGAGATATAAGGAGTTTTCGGAAAATTTGGGAGGGGGGGGGGCGTTAAGGTTGGGCCCAATAAGATTGGGTAATGTTGCAAGTATGAGTTCCACAGGGCGGATGGAAATTCAGTCGGAAATCGTCTAGAACGTACCGTTTAGGAGATATATGGTATTTTAGGAAAATTTGGGGGGGGGGGGGGTAAAAGTGGGTTCAGTAAGATTTAGCAATAAGGTTTGGGGTTTTACTAAAGGGGGTCGAAATTTCCGTCTAAACTTGTCTAGGACGCACCGTCTCCGAGATATCCGGGATTTCCGGTTTTCCAAAAATCTATATCCCGATATCCTGATCTGCCGATCCGCGCCTACCTGATGAGTGCGGTATTTGCCCGGATGCCTCCCAGATTATCCCGACGCAAAATTCCACTTTTGGGTGAAGAACTGAAGGGGGGGGGGGGGTATAGGGGGAGGCGAGGGGTTGTGAAGGGAAAAATGAGAGGGTGAAGAGAGAAGGTGAGAGAGGGTAAAGGGTGTTGTGTATTTGAGATACGTGAGTTTTGGGGAGTTGACGGAACTTGGGTGCACGAGAGTTTCCAAACAACGAATGTATTATCTTTGACTAATAATAAGTGACTATAGCTGACTAATGTCGGAGCTTCTATCATTCCAACATTTTGGCTTAGCAATAGGGTCCCGTTGACACCGTTTGGGTACGGAACCCTATAAAGTACAGATTGATCTAAAAGTTGTATAAATAAAGGGTATGTTTAGACAAGTTATAATTATTATTTTTTTTCTATGTATATATGTAATTTACACATATAACAAAAAACCTAAATACTGTAAACAGTAACTAATGTCTAAAAACGGACAATGTTTTATTTCAAATTACAGCAGTGACTTCCAACCCAATAGGGGTTGAATTTCCAAAAATCCGATAGCCTAAAGCCTTCTTCGATAAATGAACTATCCAATACAAAAAGAATTTTTCAATTCAAACCAGTAGTTCCTGAGATTAGCGCGTTCAACCAAACAAACAAACAAACTTTTCAGCTTTATAATATTACAATAGTAATAGTATAGATTAGTATAGATATAGTTATATTTTGTACATATGTATGTTCGTGATTTTCTCCGTTACTACTTACACTACATAAATTGGAAAGAAATAGTTACTTAATTTCTATTGTTTTCTTCAAACCAAAGATGTTTAAAGCAGAATATTACGCAAACGGACCCCTGAATTGAAAAATGGTCTTTTGAAACCTATAATATTTTTGAAAGACCTTTTCAACGATACCCCACATTAAGGGGTAGACGAAGAAAAAATCATACGGACGGCCGGACGGGCTAGCCGGCCCGTTGAAATAACGAACGGACTAGACATGATTCCGATTTGACTACAAAACCCTGAAAATTATAGAAAACTAAAATAATACAATTGACTGTAACTAAAAATTCTCACATGATCAAGACTGTTCAGTGGCAATATAATTACGTTACTTTTACGAAATCTATTCCTTAGATGGCTAAAGCAAAAATTGACATAGGTCCGACGTCCAAGAGGGCTCGAGCCTAACTGATTTGATTCGCGCCAGTTCGTTTATTTATATGGTAAAGTAAATTCGTTGTAATAAATTATTTTTTGCAGTAAGATAAAAAAAAATTACGTGTCATATTCGACAAAGACCATATTTTATTACTACATAAATTTTTGATGGGAAATACGCTTTATTGAATACAAAAATCGATGGTAAAGTCATGGCATAAACCATGAAAATGGGTAATGTTATTGAATTAATTTGGAAACGAATATGATAGTAATCGTATATTTCTTGTAATAAATACAAAATATAATATATGAGTGTTCTCTAGACATTTTTTTTACTCAATTTAACAAGATTTAATAAAGAAAATCACTGTATGAAATTGACTCTGTCGTCCTTTTGCTGAAAAATAGTTATGCTAGATTGACAGTTACGCAAAAACTAATTAATATTTTCAAAACTCCGGTAAATTATACCAAGATGAAGGATTGATCTATTTTATGTGTTCATTTGCCAACATTAATATCTTTCTTATGATACTAATTTTTGACGTCAAATTCTTCATTCCGCGCGTCTAACCGCGAAATGGCTCTTAAGTCCTTTGCAAATTTGACAAGTATATTTAATCGTGTATGGCCAGCATAAAAGCTATTCCACACCATACCTGTTTTGTCGACGTATTTCGCATCCTCGGTTTAAGTTTCTCAGCTATTTTCATTTCAGTAGGACGCAGATTAGCAGAAAAAATTGATATTGCATTTTCCCAGGATTGATTTGGTCCATTATAAATCCAAATATTTATATCTGAAATCATATACTTTACGTCATTAATCAATAAAATAAAAATCAGAGTGGATTTAATCCTGGATTAAATAAACAAAACATACTTTCAAATGTTTCAAACAATTGATCAGTTTTTAATTCCTCTTTTTCAGTTTTTGTAAGAAGTTTGCTGAGTTGATTATATGTAGATCTGATATCGTGAATCTGTAAAATATTTATGATATGATTAGTTTATATAAATATATTTAAAAAAAGGAGTTTTATGTATATAATTATAATACATTACAATTTTTAACTTAAACCATGAATATTTTACCTCCAGCATTCTGTTTTTAAAATTCAAACAAAATGATGGAATATAAGTTTTCCCATTCCATGTGTGAAGTGCATAATTGGGCCAATATGTCTCAGTCAATGACTTGCATGCGCTGATCCAAGTTTGTATGACAGACAGGCTTTCATTAACCAATATCAAGATTTCATTATCTCTCACACTATTTGAAATTTTCCATAATTGCTTTCCAGAAATTACTCTCTGGATGGTTGAACAAATAATATGCCCTGAAAATTATGGTAGGATTATTATCATGAATTAATTTCATGTAACACATATGACAAATATGATGACTATGTATTATTATTACGTTTTATTGTTATCATCTATTAAATTAACTCACCTATGATATCAAATATATGCATCATTCTCTCCTCTGGATATGGTACAGTTGTATATCTCCAAATATCATCAAGTATTACACCAATATTCTCAGCTCCTTCCTTTATTTCTTGCATAGGGTTTGATTGCATTAACCTTAAACATAACAAAAAAAATTGTCATATGAAAGGGGATCCTCACAATCTCCACATGTCCTTATTTTGGAGAGGGGAGGGGTAAACCCATTCTTACGTAATATTTTACAAATCAAAATACTAATAATTAATTCTAATAACCTTGGATTTACTTCAAATCATGAGTTTTACTGCAATTGATTCTTATGTAAAACCAGATAAAATCTAACGTAAGGAGAGGGGAAGGCTGAGAAATCTTATGTGGTCTTATATGGAGGACGGGGGATAAAAAATAGCCAAAATTGTCCTTACGTAAAAATTACTATAATAATAGGATATTTATTAATAAAATTAATAGTTTATAAGCCGCGCCATTAAAGAAACGAATCTAAAATGGCGTAAATTATCATTCCCCCCTCCCTCGCACGTTATTCCTGTCTTTAGCGTGCGAGTGAGGGGGAATGATAATTTCTGCCATTTTAGATTAGTTTTTTTAATGGCGCGGCTTATACATATATGAAACCTTTTTTTACCCTTTATTATAAAAAAGCAAAAAAAGCAACAACCCATAATTGTCCCACTGCTGGGCTCGGGGTCTCCTCTCACAATGTGAGGGGTACAGGCCATAGTCTACCACGCTGGCCAAGTGCGGATTGGTAGACTTCACACACCTTTGAGAACATTATGGAGAACTCTCAGGTGTGCAGGTTTCCTCACGATGTTTTCCTTCACCGAAGCAAGTGATAATTAACTTGTAATACGCACATAATAATTGAAAATTAGAGGTGCGTGCCAGGATTTGAACCCGGGCCCCCGCGTTCGGGAGACCAACGTTCTAACCACTAGGCTATCACTGCTATATAAAGTTATATATTAATATAATATAAATATATTATTATAAAGTCATACCTTATTTCCTCACTGATATCCTCAAATAGGACACAGAATGCAGATGCTGCTTCTCTTTCCTTCTTGCTGGCATCTTTTTTCAAACCAATACTCTTCCAGTAATCAACTTCATCCTCTATTGACAATATTACTGCAAAATTATACAATATTACAACAATTGTCTTTATTCAAAAATTTAATATTAACTCATAGGTATGTTTTATGTACCGTTAACATTTTCACCTCCCTTACTATGAGTAAGGGCTCGTAAATTAGATTCCAAATCGAAGATATTCTTTTGTAATTTTTTATAGTATAGGCTGTCCCCCTGAAATTTATATTCATCATGTGTTAGAAATTATAACAAAAATTAAGAATTAAAGAGAAATAAATTGGGTCATTTGTCAGCTATTAACATTGACAAATAATATAAATATTTAATTAAATGGACTTACTGTAGCCAAAAGTGGACTATAGATTTGTTTAAGAATTTGATACAAGGATTCTGTAGCATTTGTACTTATGGTAATCATATTTATGCTGTCCAATGTAGCCTCTGAAGTCAAGGCTTGAGGCATGGTTTTGTAAAATACTATTGACTTCTGTATGTTGCATTGTATCTTAAAAAAACAGTAAATAATACAGTTTTTATTGTTAATAAATACAATTCATAATTTAATTATTTACTATTTGAAATTTAAAAATGATACAGATCATCACTTCAAATGTAAAATATATAAGTGTGTATTACATTTTATTTACAATTTTATTTACTAACTTTAAAAAATATTTTACTCACTTGCGTGTAAAAATGTAATTGATTATTTTTACCAACAGATGTTTGCAATAGAGTTGGTGAATTGTGTATAAAATCACTTAATATATCTTCAGATTTTTCATCAACACTGAGTTTTGAAGACTTGTAGAAATTTTCTGAAAAGATCAAAGAAATTGCTATTTTAGGTAGCAAATATATCGGTGTCACATTATATAGAGTACTTAAATACTATGTTCACATTAGAAAAAAGTATAAAATTGAAACAGAATATAGATTTTGAGCCAGAAAAGCAAGGATAAATGAAGAAAAGAGCAGAATATGAACATGAAAGACTTGTGGCCTGTGAAGAAGAAAACTAGATGCTTATTTCATAATAAGTCATAACAAATAACTTTACTGTTAACGGGGATACACGGGGATGGGCGTCACGATAATTCGAGCAGCACAGTTGACGGCCACGGGATAGATATTCACCGCCACGACCAGATAAGCCAAGAGCGAAATCTCTTTATCAAAGTTATCTCGATATTGCTTAGAAAATAAAAGTTTTTTTGGATAAGGACATAATATTTGGGATATATTGTGGAGTACATGATTACTTAGTTACCTGACGCAGTTATTATGAAATCTCGAATAGAAGACATTATTGATTTGGTTTCATTTGTTTATTATTAAAACAATTAATCATTTTTAGACTGGAGATACGAAAAGAATCTGGTCACTAATATGAAATTACAAGCAATTATTTTGCAAATAGAACTAACAGACTTCAGCGTTCGTGACTTGTGTTGACATTTTTTTGAAGTTATCACAACAACCGTTGCTATGGAAACGTTTCAGCATAGACCATGGATATATTACACTATCTGGATTGCTGACCTTGTCACCTGTCATTTGTAGTTTTGTACCTGAAGCACAGAATCGTTCGATGACGTCTTATCTTAAGGACTATTCGACCAATCACAGTCCGGATTGAGGTTGCCTTCATAATTGTAGGGTGTCCACACTTACTTAGAAAAATTATGTCCTATTTTGATACGGTTTTTAAAATGTTTTCTATTCTATGTTTACTATGTAATGAATGAACTACTAACGAAATTAACTTTTGTATTAACTGTGCCCACCTATGGGAATTATGGATGTTGGCTGTCGGTGGGGGTTTGCAAAAAAGACGATACTGTTCGTACTAAGTTTAATTAAAAAAGGGAAAGAATATAAAATAAAACTTTAAACCTAACTTATCTAAACCTAACTAACTGGTCTCAATTACTACACGATCGAGTAAGAGTACCAGCAGCGGAGGCGACCGCTTGCTTCGACGATTCGGGCAAGAGTGTCGTGTGGTGGAGACGCTGGCGCGAGGCGTCGCTGGTCCGTGGGTGGCCGTTGTCTCCAAGAAGAATCTGCTGTTGCGCAAGGCCCCCCGAGCGTGTGAATGTTTCACGGGTGGCTGTAAGCTTCGGAGAAGCATCCGATCTTGCGCAAGGCTCCCCGAGTGTGGGAATGTCACGCTGTGACGTAGGGGGTATGAGGGCCGTATAACACCTCCCCTCGAAGATCAGCAACTATTTGCCAACGTCTAGTGAAAATATTGCTGCACGTCTGGCTTCTGGGGATTCTATTGAAGCCTGGTGAGCATCTTGGTGAATTTTCTTCATCTTTACGTTGTAATTTTGCAGGTGTGAGGTAGAGTGACGAGGTAGCTTCCACGAAGTGTCTTGTGCAAGTTTTCGCCGCATGATAGGTGTGCTTTGGTGGGTTCCGGAAACGTGATGAGGTAGTGCAGGTCAATCTTCGGGCATTCAGCCTCCATGTACATGAACGCCTGAGAGTCAGTTGCTAAGTAGGGATAGGGTGGTATTATAACAGGTTTTTATTTGGAACTGGGCAAAGCCTATACAATTCATAGGTTTGTGGAAGGGTAATAGGAAATAGGATTACCACGATCTTCCTATCCGTAAAATATTAACCTAAACTAATTACGTAACAGTATCTGATAAGTAAATCTAAAATTTCTATAATTCTTATTTAAAGTACTTATCGTTGACTTAAGGTCACTAACTGGTAGTAATGATTTCAGTTAAATCTAAATCTAGGTTTTCTAATTCTAAACTTCTATGGGCGTCCCTTCGCGCGGTGCGAAAGTTGTTCCGAAGGTCGGAATTCGTGCCCTGTGATCTAGATGATCATGTGTTCTAATTCTAACTTCTATGGGCGTCCTTTCGCGCGTTGCGAAGGTTGTTCCGAAAGTCGGAATTCATGCCCTGTGATCTCGATGATCATGGATTCTAAATTCTAAACTTTTATGGGCGTCCCTTCGCGCATTGCGAAGGTTGTTCCGAAAATCGGAATTCATGCCCTGTGATCTCGATGATCATGGGTGAAAAATTTTGCTAACAAAAATTTCCTGGGGATAAAGGATAGGTACACAGACGGGATTAGCAACCGCTAACAATAGTTCAGTGTACTTACAGTATGTACAGCATCGTCTGCTACTTGACTTTTGATCATCGATTTCTGGATGAGTCCTTGCAGCTCAGCTCCCTCCTTTTTCGACAGCCGCCGTGGGTTCTGGATAGCCGACGCGAGCGCGACCGCGGATCCGGTGACAGCGCGAAGTATCTACGATAGATCTACGCTACTGACTCGACTATCCCCTGTTTCGACTGTGCCAATTATGGATGTTGGCTGTCGGTGGGGGTTTGCAAAAAAGACGATACTGTTCGTACTAAGTTTAATTAAAAAAGGGAAAGAATATAAAATAAAACTTTAAACCTAACTTATCTAAACCTAACTAACTGGTCTCAATTACTACACGATCGAGTAAGAGTACCAGCAGCGGAGGCGACCGCTTGCTTCGACGATTCGGGCAAGAGTGTCGTGTGGTGGAGACGCTGGCGCGAGGCGTCGCTGGTCCGTGGGTGGCCGTTGTCTCCAAGAAGAATCTGCTGTTGCGCAAGGCCCCCCGAGCGTGTGAATGTTTCACGGGTGGCTGTAAGCTTCGGAGAAGCATCCGATCTTGCGCAAGGCTCCCCGAGTGTGGGAATGTCACGCTGTGACGTAGGGGGTATGAGGGCCGTATAACATGGGTATTGCTGTTCTTGTTTACATGATGATAATGTTCTTAAAGATGTTTTGCGTGACTTTTAAAATCAAATTACCGTAATGTATTTTTCTTAGTAAAATGTGACTGATTTTTTTTAAAGTACATAAAACTTCAGTTTATTGATTTTAACTGGCATCGAATTATTAAATGGAAGGTATTTTAATTAGATAACAAATGCAAAAAGATTAACAGAATACTATTTTAACAACTTAACCAAAGGTTTTCCATTGCTCGTCTAAACAAAACGTTTTTTCAATGCTCACTCGATGAATCAAGTATCGACATTAAAATACCTACACTTATCCCTCGTCATTAATTTTCTGCAATAGATAGCTCTCTGTTTGTCAAAATGGTCCTTCGAATTATGGATTCTTTAATACTATAATATGAATTTTTCTACTGATAAAAAATTATAATATTGAATTAATACATTTTATTATGAATTAATACATTTCTTCAAAATTATCCTAATATCATGAAAACTGATGTTTTTGACGTGATAACGTCTATTAAAACGGAACGCCGGCTGCACGCACGATAAAGCATGACTCATCTGTCGCGTTCCGCGAGCGAGCGAATAATGGAGAAAGCACCATCTATGAACAAAACTGTATACACAATTAAGTCAGAAAGGGACTTGCTGAAAAAATAGTTTAGTTCAGGAGTTCTAGATGGCGTTGTAATACAAAGATAAAAGTTTCTAATTATAAGTTTATTTCCAGAGATAATATTATATTCGAACACTACTTCATCAATGTTTTGTCATGACGTTGTCACGTTAAACTACCGTAAACCGACTTTACAGACAACAATTTTTTTATATAATTATTTTTGTATAAGGTGATAATGAAATGAAGCAATATTATTTATTAGGGTACTTTTCTTTTATTATAACTGCAATTAAACTTATAATAATATTTTAAAACAATAGAATGATTTATCCTGGGACTACAGATAACATAGACACAATAGAAAAACGGTCATTCCGTATCCGTTGTGATATTATCCATCTTCAGGTACCTCTACGAAGCTATGTATCCAGTTTAATATATCCGTGGTACCATCAATAGGTAACTGACAACTGGCAATGACATCAATGACTTAACATGACAGTTATGTAATTTTCAATTTTCAGTGTTTGTACAAAACATAAATAAAAATTAAATAATTATAACTACTAGAATAATTATTGGAAAGTGGAAACTTACCTAAGAGGCGAAGAAAACGACAAAAGTTACATCTAAATAGAAAATCAAAATAAAACTAAAATGTTGCGCAGTCGATTTGTAAGTACATTGTATATTTATAATGTATAACAATATTGTTGAAATATTATCAGTTTAACATAAAAAATTGTAACATTCCTTAGTTCCAGGCGTACAATGCGCTGCAAAAACTACCGGCGGTAGCATTTATGAGTGATACCTCAAAACCCATGGATACTACCTACATGGAGATACCTGTTTATGATGTTAGCAAGCCGCAAACACTGGAGACTAGAAAAGCCAGGTATATTATATTTTCAGAAATACGTCTGATTAAATCCTCCTTGGAATAATACTTAGATCTGAAAACTTCATCACAACTATAACAAGTTGCACAACATTATGTAAGAAATTTCAATGTGGTGGCCTGGTGTGGTGTTGTTTTTAACTGATCATTTAATGCTATCTAGACACGCGGTAGCGGGTCAAGCTAAGTTCTAGCTAACAAAACTGACGAGCAGTACCATGTGTAATATTACACAAACCATTTGTAGCCACTTTTGACCCCCTCATAATTTAAAAAAATATTCCACGTAAACCTGTCACTTGATGCATTTATTGAGACTTGCGACATACATACCAATGTGCTCCAAATTTCATAAACTCACATGAAACAGTTATTTAGATATTAATGTCCAAAAATCATCATTTGTATCACTGATTGACGTATAGATCAAAACTGTAATCCAGTTCCAGACGACCTAGAAAGTTAAAATTTGGCATGCAGATAGGTAGTTGGGTGAATACAAAGGAATAAATCAGAAACTAGTGAATTTTTGTGATTTATTATAATATTTAAATTAATTGATTCTATTAGGAATACTTACAAGTACTTATAACTACTTATAACTAATAAGAGTATAGTCGACAATCCTATTTATTATTATTATGTTATTATAACTGGAATTTAGTATTAATTATTATTTCAATATTTAACAGACATCAATAGTTGAAGAACATCAATTATAAATAATTAAATAATAGGTATTTTGGACCACGGCGCACCGGGTGCGGCCGTGGAGCAATGGGGTGCAGTTTCCAAATATCATCAATGTAGCTTAATTTTAGTCCCTAATTTTAGTCCCAGCAACATATAATTCAAGCTTTACATTTGACTTGGCTAGTTTTCATTAGTTAGCACCTAAATTTTAGAAAAGTAATATAGGTATTACATCAATCTAACAAAATGAAAATTAAGATAAAGAGAAGAATTATACAAATATAATATAGCCTATAGGTACATGAAAACTAACGAAGTCAAATTTAGAGCTTGAATTACATGTTCTTGTGACTAAAATTTTAGACATTTCTACATAGAACTTGGCACCTATTTAGATCTCAATTATTATTTTTTTGAACTTGGCTCTCATTTCACATTTATGATTGATGAGATCTAATTAACCTGTAAAGACTATTAGTATGCGTTTTGAAAAGGCCATTGCTTTTGTTACAGTGGAACAATAAGAAAGAAATGTGTTACATATTTGTTATTAGGGGTCATTCATTAATTACGTAATGAACATTTTAGCAATTTTTGACTACCCCCATGTAAGAGCACGTAAGATTTCTCGGACTCCCCTTCCCCTTTACGTAAGATTTTGTCTGGTTTTACAAAAATATCAATTACCTTAAAATTTATAAGTTGATGTAAACCAAAATTTTAGTTTTAATACTTTAAATTGTTACTATTTCAACTTGTTAAATATTACGTGAATGGCTTTACCCCCTACCCCGCTATAAGTAAGGGCATGTAGAAATTTTGACGACCCTTTCCCCTTCGGGCCCTTACGTAATTAATTAATGGCCCCTTACACGTGGTAAATCAGTTATAAAAATATTTTTCAGGCTGCATTACCAGTCGCGAAAAAGGGGAATGTTGGAGAATGATCTCCTATTGAGTACTTTTGCCAAGAAATATTTGGACACTCTTTCGGAGGAGCAGACTTTGATGTATGATCATCTCATCAACTCTCCAAGCAATGATTGGGATATCTTTTACTGGATTGTGGAGAAGGTTCCAACACCAAAAGAATTTGACAATGAAATTATGGACCTTTTGAAGAAACATGCTAAGAACCATGATAGAGTGGCCCTTCGTCAGCCTCCATTGCACTAAGTAGGTACTTACTACGCTTATTTGAAATTAATATGAGATAGTTTATTCTTAGTTTACTTAATAGTGAATTTTTAATTGTTACAATTCTAAATAAATTATTTATTGCAGCGCAATCAAATGACATTTTTATTGCAATTTACCTTTATATATGCAAGAAATAATATTTTACTTCAATTAGATCAATCTGTCAGTGAATTTTTAATTTCGTATATTTTTAAATTTTTTGTTGATGAAGCAGAAAATGTCATGAATTCTACCTGGTATTAATTGGCCATAGAAACTCATAAAATTAAGTAACAATATTAAAATCATAACAGAATTTACACTTTTCCACTGCTACTTTAATGTAATGAACGAAATGAAATTAAAACACTTTATTGCACTTAATAAAAAGATAAAAATAAAATAGGTGGGCTTAATGCTAACACAGCAATTTCTTCCATTAGTAATACTTTAGTGTAATCTTCTACGACCTAATTATTTATGATAAATTACTGCTCATGTATGAGATTTTTCTCTATAAGGTATATATGTCCCAGGGAAATTATGAAAGCCGAAATTTGATCAAATCCCTAAACTGTTTAATCATGCTGTGAAGTAATGACATTATGAATGAAATCTTGTTTTTGAGCTAGCAAATCAATTCACATGATCCATTCTGTCTTCAGTTCAGGCATGTTTTCTATTGTAATTATTCAGTATCAATATGATCTATGTGTAATTGAATTAATGTTCCTAAACCAAAATAATGTCTACTTATACAATAAAGTGTTATTGTAATAAGGGTTGTCCCATATTGTATAGCAGTTATAAACAAAGTACTTAATGTTTTTAAAATAACATAGTATTAAATACAATACAGTTTAGTTGTAGACAATAGGCGGTCTTCTAGCTAAGAGCAATCTCTTCTATTCAACCAAAGTTATATTCGAATTCCTATGAGTCTGACTATAAGAAACCAAATTACATGTTAATGGTCGTAGCGCACATATCAACTCGGAAAGGGATCGGCACCGGATCGCCTCGCCGTCAACCTAACGTAAGCTCGGCTACGGCTAGGCGACGCCGCGCTTACGGCTAGGCGACGCCGCGCTTACGGCTCGCCGGCCGCTGGTTGACGGAATGAATGACAGCAGTTCGCCGACGCAGCGGTAGCCGCGGCGCAGGGCGTGCACGAGGAAACGGAAAGTCGACGGATAGCGTACGGTGAGACGTAAGCGCGCGTACGGCAAGTCGTCCACGCACCGTACCGCGGTTCGTGAGCTTGTCTCGAGGCGAGGCGATTACGTTACGGATCCGATAAGTGTGCTTTACAGTAGGGAGTTTCATACAAAGAATACTGACATGCAAGAGTTGATACGTTTACGTTCCGTTTACGAGTTGATATGTGTGCTATGACCATAAATCTATACCTACAGTAGAACATGAGTATAACCCACTTTGACATGACATAATGTCATCAAAGAAGTTATATAAGTTGTGAAGTTGAAGTTATAAATAAATCATACTAAACAAACTTAGAATAAAGAAAACTGGACAAATGCGAGTTAAACTCGCGTTATTTTATTTTATTTATTTTTGCTGCGTTTTTTAAGACCATAGGCTTCTTATAGGTTTTCCTGTAATATACATGTAAGTAAAGAACTTTTTTTTATTTTAATTTAATTTTTTGTGTTGTCTTTAATTTTCGTTCTTTCTTGAACAATTAAAATTAATAAAACGATTGTTAGTTAAATACATTACAAATTTCTTTATTTCTTACTGACTTCATAAATGCAGAGCCGCAAGAACCATGCTAGTAATACTGAATTGGGCCAGTAAATTATAAAGTAGGTAGAGAAAACCTACCTCTACGGGTGTAAAATAAAGGTTGAAAGTTTGTGGGGAGAAAAGTGGGGGAAAAAACATTGTTTTTGTTAAAAAAATACACTTAAAACTCTTTGAGAAAAAAAATTGTATTGGATTTTTTAAAATTCCCACAGGTTTGGGAATAATAAGAATAAATTTTTTCGTTTTAAAGTAACGGAATTGGAGCAATTTCTAATTCCACGCGAGTGACGTTAGTAGTCTTGTAGCCGTTGCTAGAGTCTACTTAAATTTCTTCATAGCAAGATATCCTGGAAACTATTTGAGAAACTTCGATGTGGAGAGACTAGGTATCTTATAAAGAAATATTCTGGGATTCACCGTGAGCAAAAGGTGAGTACTTTTGTGAGTACTTAATGTTTTTAAGATTTTTGCTTGTATAAAAACACCATTCGGTCAATCGAAAGTGAGGTGAATGACACTGCATCATTACCGATTTTATACATAGTATGTCCTTATATTGCTTGAATTTAGGTTTGTCAAATGGTTATAAATAATTAGTTGGCTTATTCATTCGAATGTTATCCAATTACAATACTTACTTACTTACAATCTTACACAGCCATCACCAGTTAAGTATACGTGGTACTTACCTATGTACATAGGTACATATATGTACTTAGATTGCTGATGATGAAAAGTTCTTCATCACTAATTGAGTTCTTGGCCAGTAACGCGTCAGTGATCACTGGTTTTTCGTGGTGGTGACGAATGACGATGTCATGTTATATGTCTACTAGTTTGCTTGCTGGCTGGATTCTATCCTGACTTAACTGATTGTTATAGATTCAGTATAACTTAAGATTTTAAGAATTTCTTTCATTGACCTGTAGTCTATTGGATAACGCAGCAATATGTATCTATCCTCTATCTCTCCTTTGACGACCCGCGTGGCGCAATGGTTACCATGCCGGATCGCCGCGGCTAGGGTCCTGGGTTCGATTCCCAGCGAGGCGGAAATTTGAATGATGAGTTTGAATTTCTGTTCTCGGTCTGCGTGTGAGTGTCCTTGTCTTGTGTGTTGTCCATGGCACCCACGACTCAGGGAATCCTAGTGTGGGGCTATGAGTGTGAAGTGTTAATTAATCTATACTTAGCAAGCTGCTGCTTTTGCAGGTAATTATTGGCTGTTCCTAGCGGAACATTGGGTAGTTTGAAGGAGACCGGTTGAATCATGAATCAATAAGATGCCCTGCGGGATGCAGGTACCTATACTTATTAATTTTTGTATCATTCATTCATACGGGTAGCGAAAAGCGCGTTCTGGTTTTTTCAACAAACTAGCACAGGAGAGCCGGCCAAAAAAAGACCCGCCCACATTATTTGTATTTAATTTTCATTTAAATATTTGTGTTATTGCCAAAATTCTGACGGGTTATCTCACGATAATGTAATAATGGCCTATTTTAAAGAGGTCTCTTTAACCGATGCCAAAACCAAATACGGATTACTTTGTCTTCTGTCACACTTTAGAATGACAAGTGACCGGGAGGGATCTGGGTGTATTTATATGACATATCAAACGCAATGTCTCATTAATATTTCGTCATGTTAATTGTTATGTACCCGACAAGCGAGCTGACAAGCCATCTGATTGATGGTAAGTTGTCTGTGATCATCGTCCCCCATGGACATCTTTACAATTCATGTTGCTGAAATGGATACAAAATAAAAAGAAACAGGAGATAGTAAATGAGAAAAATATAATCGTAATTAAAAAAAAATTGAATAGGCAATCTTTATATTTTCCATTAATTAGGTATGATGAGTGCTTGTTTTTGTGACTGTGTTTTGGGATGTGCATGTAAGTATTTTACTTGATAAAGTTACGCGACTCTTTATCTCTACGCACGTAGGTAATAAAATGTTGGAATTATGGAAGATAACAAAATTATTGAGATGTGGATACCGTTTCCCGTATTCATTAGCATGCACAATAATTTCTGATGTGAACTGGGGCTGTGCGACCTGTGCGTATGTAAGCATTAATTCGCTAAGAGCATTAACATATTCGTTTTGAATGTGTATAGTGTATAGACATCGGGTGACCCGAGAGAGACCCCTGGCGGCACCTGCGGGAGCTACGCACTCGGCCCCGGGGCGCTCCGCTTTAGTTAACGTAACTTAGTGCGCACATTCACTCGTATAACAAATAATTCGCTGCGTAATCTATATTTTGATGAAGTTTCATTGCGTTATCGAGTGATGCTTAATAATTCGTGTTGATTATGAATGAGTACGTCATAGGTCAGCTCGCAATCTTATCTTTTGCTCTTTAAATGTTTGTGCTTTAGATCCAGCAAAGTCAGTTAACTTACAGCAACTAGTGAATATACTGATTAATTAGACGGCACATTGAATATTGTGAACACTTTAATTTTTATAAAAAAGAAATTGTGGTGTTGTAATTAATATCGTTTGCAAGTGTAATAGTGAATATTTTAGTGATAAAATGCCTCTTCGTCGTAGCAAGGTACTGTTATATTTTTTAAATTATTATTACCGAGGTCAGCCGAGATGCAATTTGCTGCAATAAATGCCAAAAACCTACTAAAGTCTACTCAACATAGTTTTTTTTACTGAGTAAATATTACTTTAATTTAAAATTTTATCAATTAATCACTTCATAGAGTTGATGGTTAACTACTTAAATTAATAACAAAAACTAGGATTATTAAACTGAATCAATTTATTACTACTTGGCCTAATAATATTTATATATGTATGTAAATCAAATTGAATTTAATGACTTTTTAAAATTAACGCTTAATTATAAGAAAAAAATTGTCATTACATTCTTTTTATTTGAATTACATTGGTTAAATGTTAATTTTTTTTCTGAAAATTATCTGTGTAAACCAATAATTTTTAATTGATATTTCCATTTTTGTAATTTTTAAATATACCTTACAGCGTTGTACTTAAATAATTGACAAGGAATTGTGTAAAATATAGAGCTTTCGTGTGAACGACAATCACAGTATGTGTACATATTGGTTCGGTATTACAGAGTTAGGTTGATGCACTGCGCTCTATATAACCTACACTTAGGAGATTAGTTTACATCTTTACATAGTCAGTGGGTACCTAATAATATATGTCCGTAATAGTTTCGAATTCAGATTTGTTACTCAGAACCATATTACTAGCCTTGTTTATTCTGTTAAAGCAGAACTTATATACTTATATATAGAGTTATATGTTAAAATATAATTCCTTACTCCAATTTAAAAAAAAAACCGTTTAGTCGCATTCCATTTGTAACTCTGAATAATATATCACATTATAGTTTAAAAGGCCGTCTTGAATAATACATATATCTGCCCATAATTTCTGTAGAAGCTAGATAGATAATATTGTGACTTTCTGGCAGTTGCTAGGCTTGAGACTTGAATATCAAATTTTATGTTTAACGTTAGATGCCTATGAGCATTTTCTACCAGCCTTCCTGAGGCGATTTAACTTTAGCCTTTTGGGTAATAAGATGTATGTAGGTACAATTGTATAATACATACTAACGTATATGAGTTGTAGGTAGGTAGGTACCTTACCTAGTAACTTCATCTATACAAGTAAATAAAATTGGAGTGTCTGTTTGTAATATTAAAATAACCGCTTTTTACTAAGTGCATTTGGATGTATACACGGAACATATAACAAAACAACATTTTTTACAATTTTTGTCTGTCTGTTTGTTCCGGCTAATATCTAAAATGGCTGGACTGATTTTGACGGGACTTTCACTGGCAGATAGGCATTTATTCAGTATGTATCTAAGGAAAAACGCAACGCATACATTACGTTATAGCAAATGAATAAATAATTCCGTTTATTTATTCACGTGGTTATAGTATAATACTATTACATTAACATGCGTTGGCGTTAACAAACAAATTATTGTGACAAACTAAATTCAGCTTCATTTTTTATATCAGTTCAATCATAATGTTCAGCATGCTCGCTTTCCCCTGCAGAGTGGGTAAACATTGATATCTAAATTAATAGAACAATGAAAGTCAAATTAACTCCACTCGTGCGTATGTAAAAAGCGATCTGGCATTCTAGGTGCAGGTGTTGGTGAAATGGATCTTCGAGAATCAGCACAAGCTCCAGACAGTGCGGCATTGCAGCTCCTCCCTGCGGTACAAGGAGCTGGAAGAGACGCCCGCGCCCCCGCACCTCGCCGCGCTGCCCCCCACCGCCGCGCCCTCGCCCGATCCCAAGCCCCGCCCACACATCACACCAGAAATTTCGTTCAAGGTGCTTTCCTTCTCAACATATACCTTTGCTGATTATTTTCTTCTCTTAAGCCTATTCTATCTATTACCCAGTGTTATCAATAATTATTATATTATCGATGGCTATTAAGTATGCATAATTCAATAACATATCGAACGGACGTCGAACAAGAATTGCGATTGTAAAAGATGCTTTTAGTTTCTCGGATAACCTCGTTTATACATCTCCGCGAACTTTTATCTTGTTTGCGTCGTGTTCGGACCGATGTACTTATAGGTATACTGTTTACTTGAGAATAATTAATGCGACTATCTACTGGTCAGTGTGCGCTGTGCGCTGCATGACAC
This sequence comes from Thymelicus lineola, assembly GCA_963932265.1. Lineage (NCBI taxonomy): Eukaryota > Metazoa > Arthropoda > Insecta > Lepidoptera > Hesperiidae > Thymelicus > Thymelicus lineola. The sequence continues at coordinate 7,281,524 of OZ010687.1, read as the reverse complement.
ATTCAAATCACTATCACGTGACTCCTGAAACTTAATATATTATTTATCTCTTACAAAAATGTTCGCCACGGCCCGGGATTAAACCCGGCAGTTTTCAATGGGTCTTTACAAGTGAGCGTTTGTAAGTACATAGCTCTTATATGTTAAAATAACAACAATGTCTAGATGTTGAACATCACATTTAAGCCGTTAAAATATTACGAAGTTAAGCTAAAAGTTGCAGGTGCGATTGCAAGCCGAAGCAGGCATATATGCTCAGATAAATGTTTGATGTTCGGTCGTGGGTGTTTTTGATATCTTATTATTGCGGGATTATGAGAGAGTGAGCTTTTATTTTATTAATACTGCATCATTTGTTACAGTATGAAGATCTGCAAGTGAGGCTAGCGGCGCCGTATCAGTTGCAGCCGAAGCCCGAAGCGAGCGATCTCGGGTTCGGCAAATATTTCACCGATCACATGCTCAAAATCAATTACCACCAGGAGTTGGGAGGCTGGCAGAAACCAGAAATCACACCCTTCGAACATTTAAAAATACATCCCGCCGCTAAAGCTCTACATTATGCAATACAAGTAAGTGGAGGAAAATCTGTAGAAATGGAATATTTCTCGAATGAGATTTAAACTGCGTTTCTATTTTTATTGAACTTATGCTGACAGATAGTAGGTTATTATCAGCATTTAATAATGTGTGCGTAAGTAGGTATAAGGTTAAGCGAGGTCCTTGCCTTATCATTTCATTTAAAAACAATATTTTTCGTGGGTTATCATATTTATCATCGTTGTCGTCATAACCTGTTATTTGCTTCGTCAAAAAGAAATGGGTTAAATCTAAATTCCACTGCGCGGGCTAAACGTGGGTTGGAATATTTATTCTCAAATTCACTGTTTTTATCATAATAATTACTAGACAATAATTATATTATTCGAATAACAACTATGTAGAGCCACTAGCTTAAAGCTAAAACATCTGTGACAACATTACGATATTATAATAACTCTTAATGATTATTCTTTAACACTCGCCTGCAAAACTACTTAAGAGCCTTAGGACCTGTACAAGTGAAATATTATTTTAAAACTAATTCAACTACAATTTTATTTTTGTAACTTTTAAGTATTAATAATTTATAATCGGGAACCTAAACATTATAATGTTCGTTACATTCATAAAAACCCGCGTTTTTTTGTATATTTTTGTAAGTATATTTGGGATCCTTACGTTAATACTTTACCTTGGGTGATCACGACCGAATTGCCCTGTTGGATCGTCAGCTCGTTTGTCGTCACATAAAATGAATCATTTACCTTTACAGCTATTCGAAGGTCTAAAAGCGTACCGCGGGGTGGACGACAAGATCCGGTTGTTCCGTCCCGAGCTGAACATGGAGCGCATGAACTTGGCGGCGGCGCGCTCCGGCCTGCCCACCTTCCTCGGCGAAGAGCTGGTGCGTTGCCTACAACGACTGGTACAGATCGACCAGGAGTGGGTGCCGCACTCCGAGTCCGCCACGCTGTATATACGACCCACGCTTATTGGCACCGAGGTGAGAATACTATACATATAGTTATAAGTTAATATGTGACTTTTATGTGACTTGGCAAAAAATTCTTGAGCGTTTCCGTGCTTCGGAGGGCACGCAAAGCCGTCGGTCGTCAAAGCCGTTGTTATCATATGATAACAGTCGTTAAGCCATGTCGGAGGCCCTCGGGCGGTTTGAAAACTTCCGACACTCGTTGGCCACTAACCCCTCCACTAATCCGCACTGGAGCAGCGTGGTGGAGTATGCTCTAGGCCTCCTCAAGAGGAGAGACCTGTGCCCAGTAGATAGTGGGCCATTAATGGGTTGAAGCCATGTGACTTGCCAGTGGATTTGTTTAAGAAACATGTAAAATCTCAACTGTTTGGCAAAGGGCATGGAAATGACCAGCTCTGCAACCAGTTCCCTTCAAGTTAGTGATTTTTTTTTGTAATAAATATACCTATGTATTTTTATTTTTAAAAGATGTACTGAGGAGTTTCTTTACAGCTTTTCTTTTCCTCCATGAAAAAGCACCTTTCCGAAACGCAAAAAATGACGTGCATAAGTGTATCAGTATACCTATATGAATAAATTATTTTGTATTTTGAATTTTGAATTTATATTCCTGATATTGATAAATAAATGGCTAGAATATTTTGTGTATTAGGTGAGAGTAGATAATTTTTAATTCGTGTTACTGGTATTTCTCAATATAATCAAATGTAGCTTACTTAGTGAATACTTAGTACAGTGAATGTGTATGTCAGTGGTGATATTTACTAAATTTTTTATTATATCATATACTTTACTGATTAAATATTTGAACCTTATCAGACTCTTGTAACAAATACGTAATGACTGGCGATTTCATTCTAATATATGCAACTGTTTAAATATCAAAGTAAAAATTAAAATATAATTTAAATGGTAATTAGTTGAATAATAATTTGTCAAATTTAATAACATAATTTATTTATTAGGCCCAACTATTGCGCACTACCATTAGGTACATATCAAGAATTCAAATCAGTCAAAGATTTTTTTTGTAGTGCAAGTGATACAGTATGATCAATAATTCGAGTATTCCCTGAAAGTAGAAAAGAGGAGAGGGCCACTCCGCCCATTAGAACTCATACTCGCAGGGCAAAAATTTAGTTTGCAGAGTTTGTTTCAGTTTATGATAGATACATTATCTACTTCAATGATGTAAACTTTTTAATATATTTTAATTTGCACATAGCTACACTACAAGAAACTATGCACACCTTCCATAAAACCTTAAACATTTAGCAGTCTGATATGGTTTTGACAAGGGAATTAAATTCTTATAAATTAATTCGCGTATTTATTAAAAAAACAAGTTGTTATCATTACGAGAACGCACAAATGAAAGCAATGCTTATCACAAATGATATCACTATGGGAAATACGTTATCTATTCACAGGTGTATGATGAAATAATGATAAAAGTGTCTAATTTAAAAGAGTCTAATTTAGTCAATTATAGTACATAATTAAGTATTAAACTATGATAAATAACTATTTAGTACAGTATTGATACACTATAATGCTTTTCAATTAATGCAACAGGACAACGTACACTAGAAACAACGCGAAAAAAATAACTTTACGTTAAATAAGTTACCCAATTTTTTAATACTTTAAATAGTTAAGCCTAGCACTGATAGCACATGGCGGAAGAATGATAAATTTATATAGTGCAGTGTAATTAGGAGATTAAATAACCATAATGGCGGAAGATCAATTAGGCACCTACATATTTTAGATAAACTTCTTTATCATTGTCCAATTAAAGTGATAAAAGAGAACATTTATGCAACACTTTGCGTGGTAGGTGAAGGACATGATACATGTTATATAACAAACGAAATACCGCTAATATTTGCTTTAAAAGTGACAGTGTGTTGCGCATGATTGTTTGTGAAAACGCATTATGTATTTTATTATTAACTTAATTTAAATATGTACCTAAAAAGTTATTTCAGGGGTTAAAATTCTGCAAGCACATGGTAATGTTTGTGTATTTGTCATAATATAATAATATCATAACAAGTATTTTGATATGCTTTACATGACGTGGTCTCATGCCCAGCTTTTATATTCATAATGTCCCCGCCACACCTTCGTCCTATCGCGTTAACAATACGCGTCAAAAGTTACATAACGCAGGCCAACAGTTAGCGCACTAAAAGGGGCGTGGCATTGTTGATGTCACTTTGTTTAACGTGGACGTTCGGGTGACGGTTTTACAAAAACAATATGTAATCGACCCATTCTCAATTCGTTTCGGGAAACCTAATCCGCAAACTAACTGGTTAATTACCCACACTAGTTATATAGAGCTGATGATATTAAGTCAAAATAAGGTGAAAAAAGAAATATTTTAAATAAAAAAAAATACAGTATATTTGGGACGTAAAAAGGTAAGTTTTCACCAAATTTCGTGAAAAAAGAAATATTTTTGTAAAAGATAAAAATAAAAAACCAAAAACTTGGTTAATTTATTTTTTCACATAAATTTTGAGGTTATGTAAAAAAGTGTAAATACAAAACTTGTAGACCTTTTTATTACCTACAACTTTGCTATTTAACTTTTTTCTATAGGACTTGTAGTTATGCTGGAAATTGAGATAAACCGTTTTTTACCCTTAAACCCCCCTCCCCCCAACTTCCCGACGTCAGATCGCCCGTAAATTATTTTTCCTTTCATTTTTGTTATATTCTCTTCCTTTTGCAATAGGTTTCATCTTACTATTATTTTTTTCATTTTTTTACCGTTTTCAAAGGTATCGGCACTGGTCTATATAGTCCCGGGCTTCTCTCTTTTCCGCATTGGTCAGTAGGGTATTCATCGTAATGATCAAAAGGATGGTTGGGTCAGTCGGGCTATGTCACTGTTCTTCATTTAAGTAAAGAGTAACACCTTCTAACTCTTACGAACTGAGTGAAATCAGCGTCGCCATGTTGAATGGCTGTAACTACCATAGCTGTAAATAACTTTGTTATTAGAGTAATGGTTTTGTCGCACTAATATTATAAATCAATAAATAACCGAGGAGGCAAGGAGCGTAGTCCACTACGCTGCTCTAATGTAACTTGGTGATGTTGTTGGCACTTGTTGACCATGTTGAATTTTACTAAGTCCAATTGGACCAATGACAGTGCCACGTTTTTAGTGTTAGCTCTCCTTGATATATGAGTGAATGATTAATCCTTACCCGCAGGCGACGTTCGGCATAATGGCGCCGGGTTCGGCGATGTTGTTCGCGATCCTGAGCCCGGTGAGCGCGTACTACAAGACAAGCGGCGACGGCGCGGTGTCCATCTTCGCGGACCCCAGCGTGGTGCGCGCCTTCCCCGGCGGCGTCGGCAACAGGAAGGTCGGCTCTAACTACGGACCTACTATCGGTAAGTCTTAATACTACGAGTATAACCTTTATACCTTACCTTAGTTGGAATTTGCAGTTGGTGAGACTGAGAGAATCACCCTTGGATTTTACTACGTATAAATTATAAACGGTGTTAGGTTTAGATGAACCTGTTATGTTTACATTTATTGAATAAATAAATAAATAAATAAATGATTTTAAACTTATATCATTGCGACACTAAACATTTTGAATGCATACGGGTACCCACGATTTTTGTATATTATACAGATATTTCGACCTTGTTACATGGATCAGTCGCGTGGGATATAACGGTATAAAATACAAAAATTTTGAGTACCCGTTTGCATTCAAAACAATAATCTTTATTTTATTAAAAAAATAACGGACTTCAAGTCTTTTTAACGCTTGTATCAAAATCGAACTCTCAATTAAAACTAAATTAAAATTCCTTGCCGTTTAAAAGTAGATACAAATCATCGTTTTTGACAGAAAATTTGTATCTACTTTTAAACGGCAAGGAATTATTGCATAGTTACTAATTAAAATATTACCATAAATTACACCTATAAACTGTACGTATCGATATGATGAATAATAATTTAGTTTGAAATTTTATTTAGGGCTCGTATTAGTTCCGCCCAGTTCCTCAAGGTTATTGGTTTTTACAAGCGCCTTAACAAATGTGATCTGTTTTTGTAGAGGCCACAGCGCGCGCGGCCAAGATGGGCCACCACCAGGTATTGTGGCTGTTTGGCCCCGACCACGAGCTCACGGAGGTCGGCGCTATGAACATCTTCGTCGTGTACATCAACGAGCACGGAGGTAACATTATATACATACGTATTAGTTTATTAATTTTTTTCATACAATCTTTCATTCCATATCACCAAAGAAAGTTTTAAGTATGGTCTCCTAAAATATAGTTATTGTAGAAGTGATTGAGCTACAAAGTCCCATTATGAGGTAAATATCGGAAAAATGTATGTAATCAAATCTTAGTTAACAAATTGGATATACCCAGTAACAGATGTATTTCAATGCAAAAGTGTCGGGATCTCATTGTAATTATCAATAACAGAGGTTTCTCACATATCCAAGGGCCACTTATCCAGGGGTTTTACTATGCTACGCTATGTTGTTAGGTAATTCTTCTACATGCCAAGTCCTGTTGAAATAGATTTTTATTTTAACGAGAAAGTGAAACTCATGTTCTGATCGCGATTTAAATACTTATATCCAATATGGATGCAGCATGATGCACACGTCCACATTATTTCATCAATCAGTTCGCGGCTCGCGCGGTATAGTCACGTTATCGCGCCCCGTCCGACCCCGCAGCCGGTAAAATCTCGTCTCATATCTGAGGCAACCACTGAGGTCACTAACATCATCCCTAATCATATTATAAAATCTATGCTATATTATAAATTCCAACGTAAGTTTGTTCATTAAGCTGATTGGCTTGAAATTTTGCGTACATAATGTCAACAATACAGAGAAATACATTAACTATTTTTTACTAGCTCTCTGTTCGTAGCTTTGCGGTTATCTTTATATATAACACACAAAAAATATTTGTACGGATGCCTTTTATAGACTCTGAAACCATCCAACCGATATGATTCAAAATAGTTTCATTTGAAAGGCAATAAGCCGAAGGTGGTTTCGACCACTAAAACAATGCACTAGGCACATTCGGTCCATTGATAATTCGATTTTCCACTTTTCCTATACATCAATTTGAAGATAATAAGTGAAGATGGCGCTTAATACAGGCTGTCAACACAAAAACATTGACCTGTCATTGTAGAACACGCCGGGTGTCCACTAGTTTCAGGTAACTTCACTAGTTTTTGCGTGAAAGAATAACAAACATCCTTACAAAATTTTACATTTTTATATTAGTAGGATTTATACAAAATCGGTTTTCTGCGATCGAGGCCTCGTATTAAATTGAGTGATAAACATTGTAGACAAGCAGCTGAGTACGCCGCCGCTCAACGGGCTCATCCTGCCCGGCGTGACGCGCCGCTCGATCTTAGAGCTGGCTGGCCAGTGGGAAGACCTCACCGTCAAGGAAGAAGTCATCACCATGGGAAAAATCATCGATCTCAACAAAAAAGGACGGGTATGTATTTATATTTATAATGTTTACAATTAAACGAATACACTAAAGTTTCATTTGATTTTGATATCATCTGTATAAATAAAAGGCAAAAGTGATTGACTGATGTATCAACGTACAGGTCAAACCCTTATTCCTCTTGCGACGTAGGCATCCACTAAGGAAGGATTTTTTAAAATTCAACTCCCAAGGGGTGAAATAGGGGATAAAACTTTATACATATTATGTTGCAGAACAACGTCTGCCGGGTCAGCTAGTTAAAGATAAAATTGTTGACCTTTATTTAATTAGAGAACAATGTCTCAATAATATGCGAGAATAACGTGCGAATGTCATATGTAGAATATTTTATGTACTGGCTATCTGTAGTAGGTATGCGTATTTGTCTTTTTGTGCCCAGTGAATTAAGTAAGGAAAAATTAAATTATTCCATCCAGTAAAATATAAAAGATAATGGCAAAAAAGTGATAATCGCAATCAGCAAAGTATTGAAATATGAATTCTGCGCAGTGAACAGTTGATAACTGGATTTCTTACAAAGGAAGTGACATTTGACTTACTTGTATAAATTAACGGTTAAGTAGATATTTATCAACACTACCGGGTCGATTCTAAGCTATAATAACATTTTTACGCGGGTTTCACTAAAAGATGAACAGTATTTCTATGTAATTGCAAAATATTTTTTTCTGATTTAAATATATTATCAAGTTATACTGTAGATATATTATTATGTATATAAATAATAAAAACATTATTGTATCATGACGAAATTATTACGATATGAAGTTGAATATGTTGAGTCTGAGTAATATTATCTGAAAATTAACAAGCAAATGTGTATTTTAAGTCTGCACTTGATTATATTTATCAATGTCATGCAAAATAATTCAATCAATCATCATAATCATATATGATTGCATTGAAGAAAGCGAAACGGTCAGATAATACCATAATAATAAGTATACTTAACAACAAACCGTGTAGATCTGTACTGCATTACCCTTATAAAATTAATATTCTTTTCTTTGTCTTGCTAAGGGGGTCTAGGGGGCCGTTAAATAATTACGTAAGGACGAATTTGCCTATTTTTAACCCCATAATCTGTCCTACAAATCCTAGAATTCGTTATTTAACTTGGAGTACATAAAATTGATCGTAACTAAGTGATACATTATAGTAGGTATAGACGGACTACATTCTCTTTACGATGCTTTGAAGTTTATCTTATCTTCTTATTTTATTTTAAATGCTATTCTGATCCAGTTACGAGTTTCGAGGTGACCAGGACACTGTGAAATATTAGTTTAAAATATTATTTAAACGAGATGATGTAAGATTAAAATCATGTTTCAGCTTATAAACTGTTTTAGTATTTATTATCTTATATTGCTCCATTATCGTAAAGATTATACAATGCCTGTTTGGTTACTGAAAATTCCGGTTTCTAGCTTTATCCACAACGAAGTTATAGGGGTTCGAAAATGGCCTGAACTGCTTCAAGAAAAGGATGGTACGGCCGTGCCGCTTTTTTTTGCTCGACTTGGCGGGGGCACTGCCGTGCCCCCAGATTTACAGATTAACCAACTTTAAAAAAGGAGGAGGTTCTCAATTCGACTGGTTTTTTTTGTGTGTGTCCTCATAACTTTTTACTGGGTGTACCGCTTTTGATGATTCTTTTTAAATTCGAAAACTGGAGCTTGTTATGTAGTCCCATTTAAATTTGAGCAAGCTGTGTCTAGTATTTACTTAAATTAAATACTTGAATGTTCATTACGAAACCTAATCGGTTATGTGTTCAATAAAAGTTCAGAGAGGTCAATGCAGGGATGGCATTAACTGGCATCGTCTGGTACGGGTGGCGTCCACATACATTACAACTATCAGTACACAGGATATTCCCGACTTAGTTTGCATCTACGTTTCGACCCAGTTACGTTGAGCGTGATTTAAATATAATGAAATAACACAGTGTGGAACTCGTTCATATTTTTTCTTCACTGAACTGTGTCACAAGTGGAAATCAAAGCTTATTACAGTCTTTAATAACACTCACTGATCTCCATATGAAAATAAAACGCTGTAAAAGAGTTGCGTTATATGAGTGTTCTTTGTAGCGCCATCATGCGGAATATTTAAGTACCTAAAGCTTTCCTCCATTTTGTTTTACCGTTCCCAACTCAAATAACTTGTTAAAAAGCTAACAAACCAGTTCAGTCAAGCCGTAAATAAGGCGAATATAATCTAAAATTTTAACAAAAAAATAACCGACTTCAAATGAAGTACATCCAATAAAAAAAGAATCGTCGAAATCGGTTAGATATTGAGTTATTCGTCTATTTATCACGCACATACTTAATGCAAATTTAAGACTTATTTGCTTTTGACATGGATGCCATTGTCAGATCGCTCAAATTTATGTGGGACCACAAGCACCAGCTTTCGATTAAAACAAGAATCATCAAAATCGGTTCACCCAGTCCAAAGTTCTGAGGTAACAAACATGAAAAAAAAAACAAAAAAAATACAGTCGAATTGAGAACCTCCTCCTTTTTTTGAAGTCGGTTAAAAATGCACAAAGCCTATTGTTTCTAACATAGCGAGCAATGCGGGAGCTATACAAGGTGTTACAACCCAACGTTTGTTTTCAGTTGTTGGAAATGTTCGGCGCGGGCACGGCCGTGGTGATCAGCCCCATCAGCCGGGTGGGCTTCCTGGACCGGGAGATCCACATCCCCACCATGAAGCAGACACAGCCCGTGTTCCAGCGCTGCAAGGATACCCTCCTCGCCATCCAGTACGGACACGTTGAACATCCCTTCGCGAAAGTCATATCGTAGCACATACGTACGTAAGTACGCATCCGTACTTTGTAGTGATGAAGCAAGGACACTGAGTGACGCCGCGACGACTTTCCTCGACTTAACGTTGTGATTTCAGTGATAACAAGGAAGGTCGTTTCGCAATAACAATTAAGTGCGAAAATTGAATAACGCGCAGTAACAAAAACACGCGACGTGTCTCGAGATACGTATCAGTATAAGGTAAACATTTGCCTATTTATTGTTTGCGGATTTTATCAAGTAAGCGGTAAGTAAATTATTTAAATTTAAGTTTTCAATGAAAAATATTGTATATAATGTAATGATGTTTAAATTAAAACATTCTGTATAAATTTCTTTGCATGTTCATTGTTCACGCAAATGTTCTAATAGAAATTATCTCGCTATAGTTTTTGTAAATAGCACTGTTTTGATGTAAAGTTGACGTAATACGTATGATATTGTGATAATAATATACTCTCATGATTAATTTATGTAAGTGAAACGTCAATCTCGGAGAAAAACAAACTCTTGTAGGTATTGGGCACAGGGCCAACGATGCAACGTGTTTATGTTGTAGCGTATTGTTATCGTAGCAAGAAACTTGATGTCATGTTCTTCATATCATACTCTAGGTTGATCCGACTGCTAGCACCTTGAAAGTTCTAGACACTGACGCCTCCCTCAATACCGATTGCAGTGCAATGCCAATGACATTAGCAATGGCTAATGTGTTTCTCGAAGAGCTTATCGACACGAACTTGTTTCATTTGTTTTAAATTTGTATATTTAATTACTGGCACGGATTCGGACAAATTTTATCCTACGAATAAAATTGTATATGTCATTGTCATAGCTTCTAGTTGCATATAGTTTCCATCGTTATATGACATCATTGTAATCCAAAAAAAGGCACATAACATTTTTCGTTGCGCTTTATATACGTTTTATTTTATTTTAGTCGACTTAATTACATGAGTTTCGTGTGCATTCACATTTATTCGTCAACTAAGTATGTATTCGAGAAATAGTTACTCTTAACGTAACATGATACATTATGTGGTCGAAACTGCTCTAAATCTGGTGTACCGTCAAGTGTCTTGCTAAAATAATGAAGTTTTGTAAATTTTTTACAAATTTTTTTGGTTCGAATTATTTATAAAAAGTAGGATAGAAGAGTGGTGCTAGAATTATACACTTGTACTAAGCTTTACACTCTTTATAGATGTTACAAATATCTACTAAATAAGAGTATAACGAATATTGATGCTGTGAAATCACTCCGTTGAGTGAATAGAGTAACGAGTTCGTGATAAAAACTGCATCTGAGCTGTTTAAATCTGCACCATTTAAGACAGGCAATTAAGTTTAAATTCTATTTTATTTTTTTAGGAAACGGGTATGCAACCCAAACATCTTTGACCGATCTCAAATAAGACTATAACATTATAGTCTATTGGTCTTATTTTTAAAAGTTATAGAAGATTTAGGAATATCTATATAATCTATGAAATAATCACTTTCCTTTCATTCATGTAGTAAGTCATCACTGTGTCAGACAAACGCGCACGCTTGTCAAATCCTAGTTTTTTTTTCTATCGCTGTGCGTGCATATAAACCAGTGTTTTTGGTGTTCGGTCTGTCGAAGCAACAACATCAAAATATTGTAAAAGTCATGATAGGCCTATAGAATGTTTATATCTAAAGAACGTTATAAAAGGCTTATCAGCATTTTATCAAATTTCCAAGATTTTTATGAATAAGACCGTATAGTTACAGTAAAAAATACTAGATTATTTGAGGTTGGTAATACAAATTGGCATTTTTGTACTTTTGATATATATGTATATTCCTGTAGGCTTGAAAATAACCTGTGGAATGGCTTGTGGCATCTATTAGTGTTGCTTAGCTAAGGATGGTCTACCTATAGGTTGTCAATACTGTAAATAAATATGACCTTGAAAACGGCCATAAGGCCTACTTGTCGCAACTATTGCAATTAGGTATAATATTATCCATACCACTGATAGTTTCAGTACTCAATACTATCGTATGGTCTTCATAAGTGATTAATTCTTTAGTTTTTCATTTTATGTTATGGATAAATACTACGTCGATTAGCTTTGGAGATCAAGTGCACATATTATGTACATCAACTGTCTGTCTAGTTATTGTTGTCTAGTATTTCTACTTCTGTTGTGTTTGTATTATTCTACCTACAATGGCACCTAATTCATTTTAATCTGATTAGAAAAATTTAAAATTGTAAATCAAATATTATCAGGCATATGGTGCTATTCCAAGATAAATTATTTTTAATCTCTTGATATTTTTCTAATCAATGTGTACAATCATTAGCGAATTATATTTAAGATTATTATTATATTATTATGTATTATATTACGATTATTTGTCGTTTTCAAGTTCAGTTGTGATATTGATAATGACGTCACCAGCCTGTATGTTTTTAATATTGTCCCACAAAATGATATGAAATATTTGCAGCTGCATCCTGTTTGGCACAATGTTGTAATGAATAATGAATTGTCAAATAATTTATCAACAATTGAATGAGTTATGGACTGTATATTCATATTGTGGACATTAGGTGTTCATAATGTCAGGGCAGTATAAATAATGAGAAGTTAAATCCAGCAATGAATTGCAATATAATTAAATTCCTTAGATATACATATAATCAAACACAAATAATTTGATTCGAAGGTCCTTCTAATCAGGTCTACGTCTTTCAATCAAACCTATTGTAATAAAATGAAAATTCATTGTATTGCCCCATTTGTCTTGTCATTATTTGTAGTAATCAGGCATTATTAATAATATCCATCACAATAATTTAGTCCATGAGATAGAAAAAAATAGTAACTATAAGTTGCCACTTATACCAGTGTTTCCCAACGTGGGGCCCACGCCCCACAGGGGGGCAATTTGATAGTTAAGCGGGGCAATGTAAAAATGGACTCGACACGACTTTAACCCTTTCGCTTTGGGTTATTTAAATGCAATGCTAGATATACTAGATAGCTAGATATACAAAATTATGTATGGGGGGCATAAAAAATTTAGAAATGTAAAGGTGGGGCATGGCCTAAAAAAGGTTGGGAAACACTGACTTATACTATAACATAGTCAATCTCGTCGTTTTGGGAATAATTTGACTGATCACCACATTGTACAACTTTCATGGGATTGTGAGTTCTTCTACTTTAATATTACAACGGAATAGATTACCAGATATGATGTTTCTAGTCTAAGAATCTGTATGATTTGATTTAATATTTATAAATACATTGTTGTATGGTATTTTATTTAGTTTTATTTTTATAACCTACATCACTACATACTACATCGCAGATTAAAAACGCAATAAACACCAAATAAGTACTTCGCATGGCCAATTTCATTATTAAGTTAATAGTAATTGTTAGTTTTTTTTCTTTTAATGTCGCATTACATTATAGACAGCTGGTACGAGTATAGTATAGCAAAAATAGAAAACTGGGGTCAGTCCCATTAGCGTTCGTAAGTACGTTAGGTACCTAATTGGTAGTTCGTCAATACGAAGCTGTGTAGATTACATGTAATGTAATAATCATACGACTGCGAACTTTAGCGCATGTAAGACAGAGATAGCGACACGAACATGCTAACGTGTGACTGAGACATAATACGCCACGTACCGAGTATTGCCGAAATATGTTACTGCTCAGCCTTCTGCGCGAAGTTCAGACGCGCCGAGATACGTCGGCCTTATTGTACAGTAATTACATGAAAATAAACAAAAAATTGGAAAAGTAAAATTTTAATAAATTTAAGGTGAAAATTGTGTTCCAGTTCTATAATGATCAATCTTAAGTCATATTCATTTATTTCATTCACATCACTCCGGTGGTAATGGCAGGTCGTCATCAAACTCTTCGATGCTCTTTTTCTTATTTTCCACCCGTTCGAGTGATCGTGTCATCGGCTGCATAGTTTCATGCGATGATACGTCATTGGAATGTCTGTGGGAAACATACCAATTAAATAGATTAGCACAAAAATATTATGCGATAATATTATGTCAGTCATAAAATTAGTAGCTATAGAACCTCTAATTCGGCGAGTTTGATTTGAAGAGAAGCCTGTTTAAACATTGCGTCATTTCAGTTGGGTTATGTAAGTCGTGTTGTTTATACAGAATATTAATATTAATACCTAATGAAATTATTAATTATCTATAGTGGAGTGGAGTTAACAACAACAATCATTTCGTACCGCTACAAGATATCTAACACGTGTTTCACCGCAAAAATCTGATTAGATTGAATCGGCTGAGTGAAAAACAGTTCATTCGGACATGTAATGTGCATGTGTGATGCTATCTCCCGGCGAGCCCCCAGCCCCCCACGCCCCCCATGCCCCCCATGCCCCCCACACCGCGCGCTACAATATCGTGTGTACGTACACGTGACTGTGCGCGCTCGAACGCCGCGAGCCGACCTCGCCGCGGGACACACCTGCAAACATACAATAAATCCTCTAAAAACAAGAGAAAACCGCAAATTAAAGATTCCTTAGCGCTTCTATTTCTCAGTCTGACATCATGTTTATTATTTTTATTACAATAATTTACGCCTCGCGATATGGACATGACGTAAAATGTAAAACTAAGCTTGAAAGAAGTTTAAACAACTGTAAATTATCACTAACGGAGTGTAGATAAATCCCAGAGCATACAAATTAGTCGTAATAATGAAGTCAAAGACTTTATAAATGCACACATATTCGAAACTTATCTCGTGCTAAGAAACAGAGTTGATGTGAGTAAAAGTGGGCATTATCTGTATGAACTACACAGATCGAGATATTTCTGGTTTTTATTGAAGCAGTATTGGTAAGTTACGTGAATGACATACATAAGGGTCGACGGTCATGTTTACCTCTTATTTGATCTATAGGAGACTGGCTCGCGCCGGACGAGACACTTCCAGCTGAGGCTATGGTAACTGCAATGTCATAATATCTACATAAGTAAACATTTAAACCCCCTAACTATGGGGATCAAAGGCCGATTCAGGAGTAGTAGTATAGAGTAGCGAGTAGGTAACTAGTTTGAGGAAAATCAGGTCATAATCTGGGAAAGGCTGCCTTAACATTATAATATACTTATCTACGTAATATGCAAGCGCTGGGTAAACATCAAGTTGAATAACAATATTATCAGCAAATGAGATAGCGCGAAGTGAAAAACAAAAGTTTGTCCCAATCAAATGTTATCCAAGTAACTAAAAAGGCACGCCAAGACAGCATAGCTACAAATAATAATTTTATACTTGAAATATCACAACAAGAAGGTTTTTTGGTATCTGATTATTCAGGACCTTAACAACAATATACCTACTTACGATTTGAAGTTAGTTTTTACGGACAATTTTAAATCACTTCACACCATCACTTCTACAACTCACGTGAGAATTAGATTATCCTGTGAGAAGGAGCGGCAAGAAATTACCAAGTAACTTAAAAACTTAGTTTTAACTTTTATGGCAATAGGTATCTAAAACTATAGTAGCGCGTAGTCGCAGTATCTCGCTCCACCCACTCATTGACAGGGCGAAAAAAAAACCGAGTGTGCTTTAGACCACACGACCTTTATTTTTCATTGATAAATTCATATTGAATAGATTTTTTATTTAATTATTCACTTTAAACGTAGAATACTTAATGTATTGAACAAAATATTACTTTATAAAATTGTTCAAGAACGAAATGAAATTACGAAATAATCAAATCACGGTTCGCGTAACGCGAACATACTTTTCGTAACGCGATCATACTTTTCGTAACACTCTTGTCACGCATTCACCAGCTTACTAGTCAAGTGTGCGTAAAGAAGTTTTACTTCAAAACGGATATTTAAAAGGCATACATAAAAAGGAAAAATAGTATAGTTTATATCTACGGTAGGTTCCAAGTCCAAACACATGGGCCACAGATTACCCCCAATAGATACCGCATAAGTGAAATTTTCTTAGAGTTTGAACTCACAAAATTTGGCGGAAGGCGCGGCTTGCGGGGCACAAAAAAATGCGCTGTGATTGGCTATTTCTAATTCATACTTGGACTTGACGGGTCAGTATTGGCCGACACTAATGTCGTGGACATGCAAATGCACGTACCCGTTGGCGCGCGTCAGTTGCCTTGTATGCGTGGGCATACAAGGTGACATGGGCCGTACCTCGTTCCTGTTGCTTGGCCCTGGCCTGCGCGCGCTGCAGCTCGCGGCTCCATGCCGCCGTCTCCGAGAGCCCCTGGTCGCCACATAGCTTCACTATCAGCTTCAAGCCTAACATAACAATTATATTCATCAATACATACATACATATAATAAAACTGTTAACATTATATCATCATCATCATCAATAGATACCATGTAATAAAACACACTGATACATCAGATACATGTCTGTACATGGAAGATATTTGAGAAAAACTTTTACTAGGGGTATTTACGCAATGGATCCTATAACAATATTTTTTTAGATTTTTCTGTTCGTCCGTTAGTCTGTGCGTTTGTTTCGGCTAATCTCAGGAATGGCTTTACATATTTAGAAGCGGTTTCATCACTGATATCACTGATGTATTGTAGTGAGCTTGGGTTAACATTTCGTGTTTGTCTTATTTCAATCGGTATAGAAATAAATCAGTTATGTCAATTTAATCAATATCGTCCATACATTTATTGTGAGTGAGGACTTACCGGAAGGTTTACCAAAGCGAAGCGAGGGCATTTACTAGTTTATAACAAGCTAAATATAAACTTGCAAAAATGGTATTTTTTGATTCATTATTTATTCAAGTTTACATTAATGGTTTATCAATTAATAAATTATTATTACACGTGATTTGTTTTTTTTTATTACGTGTTGTAAATATATGATAATGTACAAGTTGTAAATATGTGATAAAGAGTGTAGCTACATGATTTTATTTCTAATTGATGTAAAAGTAGTCGTTCTAGTTAACATTAAAAATAAACAAACAAATTGATTAATAGGAAACCCTTTCGTCTAAGTACTTGAGTCCCAAATACTATAAATATGAGAAGAGCCTCAAACCATCAACAGGTTGATAAAATTTTCTAATTATGTAGATATTAGGTAAAGATTAATATAATTTTAGTACTAACATTGCACATTATCGGGGAAGCGGGAGTTCAGTTTCTTGTAGAGGGCGAGCGCCTCCTGGTAGCGGCCGCTGGCGCGCAGGCAGCCGCCCATCAGCAACCCCCACTCGGGCTGTCCATATACAACTCTATAGTCAATTGTTTACAGGAATCCTATTTGGTAAGCAACATTACAGTGTCTTTTTATCGTAATTTGTATTTTGACTTTATTTTCACATGTCACATGCTATCGGGATATATGTGCAGCTTTATATAAATACACGTAACAAGTACACTACGGCCGACGTATCTTGGCGCGTCTGAATATAGGCTTTGCGAACTTTAGCGCATATAAGACAGAGATAGCGACACGAACATGCTAACGTGTGACTGAGACATAATACGCCGCGTACCGAGCATTGCCGAATTATGTTACTGCGCAGCCTTCTGCGCGAAGTTCAGACGCGGCAAGATACGTCGGCCGTAGTGTACAATAAATATGTAGCTCACATTGGTAGGCTGTATTCTCGCCGCGCGGCGATAGTACTGCAGCGCCTCGTCGGGGGGCGCCTCGCTCGCCAGCCATTGTATGGCCGACAGCTCACACGGCCACACTGCTTCCACCTGTCATTGAAACGTCAGTGCCTTGTATCTATATTTTTTTTGATAACCACAGTTTATAACCTATTTACCCCTTACAGGTGTTAAGAGATCTCCGAACTTCCTTCCGAATGACATGATCCGAGGGTCCAATTCTATCATTTATCCAAGTACATACCTACGGAAGGTGCATATTTAATATGCAATCAAGAAAATGCAATAAAAAACGGATCAATCATTGAGTAATCCTACTAACTTACATCATATATTTAAATAAGACCTCCAACTCATCATACAACAAATACTTAACTGTGGAAGGGATTTTAGTACCTATACACGTAACTCGGACAAGAAGGCCGTTTACTTTGAATTTGAAGATAAGAAAAAGCATGATGTAAACATTTACGTAGTATCATGATCAACATGAAAACAAGTGAAAGGGAATATTGTTGGTACAATGATAGCAATGATATTAAACTATAGATACGTTATGCCCTTACAAATCAACCAAAAAATCTGTTCCGACCGAGCTGTAACACACACACGTTTATCTTTTTTTTATATGAAATAAGTTAATGCTTGACAACGATCTTTTGTTTCACTACACCAATTACTATTACATTGGTAAATTATGTAAAAGGGATGGCACTACTAAAACTATGATAGTGAAAAAGACAGCTAGACGGCCTCACTCAGAGGCAGCTATCAACTGTCTGAATTAAAATCGCTATACTTGACTAGATTCGACTGACGTAATTTATTTATTTATTTATTTATGCTTTATTGACCCTTAACAAATAAGTGGTACAAAAGGCGGACTTAATGCTAAACAGCATTCTCTACCAGTCAACCTTAGGAATGTGCAGAGAACAATGAAAGCGGTACAAGTGAGAGAAAGAGAAATTACAAGAAAATATATAATATATACATATATAAATATAGATAGATAACAGCATACAGAAAAAGTAATAGTAAAATATATATATATATGACGGCGCCACCATCAATGTTTTGTGGGAAACAGCGTTCAACGGGTGGTTCGAGCGATCGAGTGATGTGTCACTCGATCGCAATTCGAGCGATCGAGTGATGTGTCACTCGATTCACACCACAGATTCCTATATAAAGCAGCGCACGCGCACAACTCGGGTCATTCGTTCATCGACCGTTGCCCAGTGCACACGTTACGTAGTTACCGAGTAGTTTTATTACCGAGTAACAGCATCAGACAACTTTGCGAAGCATGGGGTGACTATAGGGGAGTGTGGAGGTCACAGGGCCGTCGTGCCATATTATTTGTTGGCTGTTACTCGGATAATTTAAGATAATCTGTTCTAGCCGCGTATTTAATTATAACTAGTGTAAAACCTGTGTTAAAATGAGTTTCTGACTAAAGTGATTTAAACGTCCACTGTTGTTATTAATTCCCGGACCACCACCCCACCAGTCATATTTGCCTACATCAGAAGTGAGAGGATCCATATGGTGAGAAAATTTCGCCCACACGTGTCGGAAAATAAATGAAGAATGACGGTGGTCCGGATGATATTTGAAATGACTTGGTTGCAATGAGAAACGTCACGACAGTAAACGCGAGTAAATGAGAACCGTGGAATTTTACAAAGAAAATATGTGTGTGAGAAAATATGTATGTGAGAAAATATGTGTGTGAGAAAATATGTGTGTGATACTCACCTCACGCGAGATATTTGTCGAGAAGAAATTTTGACGGAAGTGAACGGTGGAACGGAGTGCGTTGCTATTTGAACACAGAACACGAGGACGTGTTCAGTTTGTCAGAGATGGCCGAGGGAGTGATAGCATCGAAGACACCAAAACCAACAAACCAAACAAACCAAAAAAAAAAAAAAAAAATTCATAAGACGTGTCTTTGAGGGAAAAGTACCACCTTTTAATTTGGTTCGCAAGAACCTTTATTTCAGGTTTTTCAGGATGATACCTTGATATGATGTTACAAACGGTGGACGGCAATCATGTAAAATAAGGATTCGAAATTTCGAATACAAAGGATCGGAATAATGTCATTAAGGTTTGAGGTTATAAGACAGCAATTTGGTATGGCATATTATTTCATTATTCTTAACAAGATTGGATAATCTGATAGTATTTTTGTGTAATATCTTAACTTCCAGTGTAAATGGTGCCGTCATCTTGAACTGTCAAAAACACCTGACAGAATGTTCGAAGTTAAGATTTCATGAATTTGTGTTTAAGTAAAAACTATTGTG
Source organism: Thymelicus lineola (assembly GCA_963932265.1). Taxonomy (NCBI): domain Eukaryota; kingdom Metazoa; phylum Arthropoda; class Insecta; order Lepidoptera; family Hesperiidae; genus Thymelicus; species Thymelicus lineola. The sequence goes on along the minus strand of OZ010687.1, from coordinate 7,261,628 downwards.
CTTACGTACTCGTGGAACTTACTCGAAGTTCCAGGATTTCCTTAAAATAAGATTGATTAGAAAGAACTGGTTAGAATGGTGGTTTGCGTAAACTACAAATCGTTTCATCATATATTTTGTGCTTTATTCAACGAAGTATTATAAAGTCAATGTTCGGTATCTTTCAACGTAATTATGATTAACAAAGTTATTCAAAGTCAGTGCAAGTATATTGTTTTGTGACACCAGAAGCGTTCTGTAAATGATATCAAGAATTTTCAATTTTCAAACGTCTTGATATTCTTTAATTATCATCTACCCTCAGTTAAGAAAAATAACATTTAGACATTTCGTGTTTCTGTGCTTTGTTATTTGTGTGTTTCAGATAAACTTAGTGACAATGTCAGTGGTATGGACATGCAGCCTGTGAATATGAAAACGTTGACGAGAAGTTGCATCAATGCGAGATAAAGAAGGCTGGTGCGGCGTCAACTGCCTGCACTTGTTGACAAAGACGGCAGCGTATCGCGGCTCTGTACGGTGGCTTACGAGGAGCATCATCGGTGATTGTATGGTGACATGATATAACAGGTGATCTGTATTGATTCCATTATGGCTCATTTTGATAACTGCTCACTGACAGTAATTGTTCCTTGTTGAGTTTGTGCTGATATTTCGTAATGTCACCACTACACTATATCTGTTAATAGTAGCACTTTGTCGGCTGGTTCACGTGCCTTGAGCGCTAATAGCAACAGTTAGAGAGTTCATCATCAGAATCATCAGATCCTATCAGAATTGTAACTAATGCCATTGTACACCACGATGAATGCTAAGCAGTAAAAAAAATGGGAAAGATGTTTAATTGAAAAAAAATAAAAAAATAAAAGAAGAAAAGAGAAGTACGAGTCATTGCAGGGAATAATCCGGACCTTTGACTCAGCTAAAGGAGCGTATACCCGGTCTAACACAATCGGCTACAGGGACTTTTGTCCTGACTAGCACGATTGGTTACAGGGGGCAATGCCTGGTCTAGCACTAACAACCAGGCTTGTGCTCGGACTAGCAACTAGCTAAAGGAGCGTATACCCGGTCTAACGCAATCATCTGGACTTTTGTCCGGACTAGCACGATTGGTTACAGGGGGCAATGCCCGGTATAGCACTAACCGCTGGGCTTGTGCTCGGACTAGCGCGATCCGGTCTAGTTTAAACTGCAGGGAAAAAAAAATAATCCGGTCCAGTTTAAACTAAAGGGGTCAATAAAAAAAAAGTTTAAAAAAGGGGTTAAAAAAAAGGTTAAAAAAAACAAAAGAAAAAAATACTGCATTTTAGCGATCGTGAATCTCTGAAGGATCTGAGTGAATCTGTGAACCAGATCAAATCTTATCCATGTGTGTCACAATTTGATATCAAAGAATAACGTGTGATGTATAGCTAAAATAGTTGAACTATGTTTTTATGTTTATGTGTCTTGTTCCCAGATGCTCAAAGGACGCTCGAGGACGAGCGTATGTCAGGATGGCCGTGACGGCGCCACCATCAATGTTTTGTGGGAAACAGCGTTCAACGGGTGGTTCGAGCGATCGAGTGATGTGTCACTCGATCGCAATTCGAGCGATCGAGTGATGTGTCACTCGATTCACACCACAGATTCCTATATAAAGCAGCGCACGCGCACAACTCGGGTCATTCGTTCATCGACCGTTGCCCAGTGCACACGTTACGTAGTTACCGAGTAGTTTTATTACCGAGTAACAGCATCAGACAACTTTGCGAAGCATGGGGTGACTATAGGGGAGTGTGGAGGTCACAGGGCCGTCGTGCCATATTATTTGTTGGCTGTTACTCGGATAATTTAAGATAATCTGTTCTAGCCGCGTATTTAATTATAACTAGTGTAAAACCTGTGTTAAAATGAGTTTCTGACTAAAGTGATTTAAACGTCCACTGTTGTTATTAATTCCCGGACCACCACCCCACCAGTCATATTTGCCTACATATATATATATATATATATATATATATATATATATAATAATAAATAAGACTATGAATATACATTACTTAATTATAATATTGTAGATGATAATAATAAGATTGTTCTGGAAAAGTTATTATAAGTGAATAAATATAAAAATTATAAAACGTAAGATAAAATCATTAAAATGGTGTGTGTAATGAATTCAGCAAGTGAGCAGTAACTCTTTTCTTGAAAGAGTATTTCAGCGCCATCTTGGCATATCTTTTTATACATATAATATCATTGAATGATAGCGATGTTTGTGCTCACGTCCTGATAGTGATGCTTGGCTTGGAGCGCGTCGCCCGCGCGCGCGTGCAACGCCGCCAGCGCGCACGACACGCTTGCGTCCCAGCTGCCGATCATGCTGTACCTGGGGACATATTATGTTTAATATAAAAAATGGTTGTCTGTAGTCGATTTACGGACGGTAGTTTAACGTGACAACGTCATGACAAAACATTGATGAAGTAGTGCTCGAATATAACATTATCTCTGGAAATTAACTTATAATTAAAAACTTTTATCTTTATACTACAACGCCATCTAGAACTCCTGAACTAAACTATTTTTTCAGCAAGTTCCTTTCTGACTTAATTGTGTATATAGTTTTGTTCATAGATGGCGCTTTCTCCATTGTTCGCTCGCTCGCGGAATAATATATTCGCCTTGTGGTCTAAATAAGACATTAATTATTATATTATATTATTAAATATTGGAAATATTGGACCAGCTTGTTTTGAACAATTTTTTAACTTCTTATTTAACAGCAAGCAACAGCAAGTGTCCATTTGAATAAAGCACGTTGCCAATCATTGAAGTATAAAGTATAATATACTCGTAATCATTGAAATGTAACTAGCAAGCAGTCACGACAGTGCGGGTCGGCGCGCCCGTGGGGGGGATAATAAATCAGTTTGCAGCTCATGAGCTATACCTCATTGCGCGTCCATCGAGTTCGCGGTGTCGGTTCTATACCTTAGTAATAATAGTTGTACGGTACCAATGTTCGGCGGCGGCGGGAGCGGCAGGGTCGACCCGCGCCAGCCCCGCGGCGGCCAGCGCCCGCAGCGTGCCGCCCGCGCCCCCCGCGCCGCGCACCCGCTGCCAGCGCGCCTCCGCACCCACCGCCGACCCGCCGCCTTCCAGCGCCAGCGCTGTAACATACCCCGGTTACTGTTGGCCGGTTTTAAAGGCACAAAAATTGATCACCCTCACAAGCAATGTGAATGGTTCAAACCGTTCAAATCAAATCATATCATAATGATTTAGGATTTATAATTTAATAATAATGATGAAGATTATGTTAACTATTAGAATAATTTACTAACAATAGATTTAATAAATATATCATACTAACGCATTAGGCTACCTGTAGATAATGTTAGTATGTGTATTGTAGTATTTACTTGTTAGGTCCGTATTTATCTTCTTCTATTCTTTGTTATTCTCTTCTTTGCTTCCTTTCTTCTATCTCCTTTTCTTTATTTCTTTTAGTTCTATTTACTTTATATATTGCTTTATCATTTTATAGTACTTTTCTTGGCTGAAACTAAATTTTAATGTATATTGATATCCTTTAGATTACATGTTATATTTTGGTCTTTATTCTAAATTACATGTTGAAATTATATATTATTGTAATTGTAACATTGTAATACCTTCTGTTATGTTATCCAAATTCCTTTTATAGTTTTCTCTTTGATTTATTCTTTAAAATTTAATATTATGCTTATTGTATTTTATAGTTTGATTTGTTATGACATCTATTGTCATAGTAACTTAATGTCTTAATGTTTTCTTCATAAATCTAATTCTATGTAATATGTCCTTATCCTCCTTTGGCAATGTAATATCAGGTCACCTACGATAATTTGAAATTTAATTGGGGGAAATATGTAGTATTTACTTGTTAGGTCCGTATTTATCTTCTTCTATTCTTTGTTATTCTCTTCTTTGCTTCCTTTCTTCTATCTCCTTTTCTTTATTTCTTTTAGTTCTATTTACTTTATATATTGCTTTATCATTTTATAGTACTTTTCTTGGCTGAAACTAAATTTTAATGTATATTGATATCCTTTAGATTACATGTTATATTTTGGTCTTTATTCTAAATTACATGTTGAAATTATATATTATTGTAATTGTAACATTGTAATACCTTCTGTTATGTTATCCAAATTCCTTTTATAGTTTTCTCTTTGATTTATTCTTTAAAATTTAATATTATGCTTATTGTATTTTATAGTTTGATTTGTTATGACATCTATTGTCATAGTAACTTAATGTCTTAATGTTTTCTTCATAAATCTAATTCTATGTAATATGTCCTTATCCTCCTTTGGCAATGTAATATCAGGTCACCTACGATAATTTGAAATTTAATTTTGGAACATTCTTTGGAAGATGGTTCGCTGAACACAGACGAGCTCTGGTGGAGAGGCAACAGTTCCCCGGTATCGCTCGATGAGAGAGGTTCTCGAAAATCGCCTAGAGTCGTGATAATCTTTGGAAAACAATTCTAATCTATACTGTCCTTACAGCCGAGTGACCTCTGCAGTACGTGTGTTGGCTTGAGTGCACTACAGCACGCCCACACGACTAGCCTACCACATCCACTTCACTGAGCCTGTGCAACTGCTCCAGCTTCGTGCGCTAGCTTGTGCGCTGTAACCGCACGCCCGCACGCTTGCCGCAGTCTCCCCAGTCACCGCACGCCAGAAGAGCTGCAGGCCTTTTGTTGAGGGCCTTACTGAAGGCCTTCCTATTGTGGAAGAACCAAGTGACTCTGTTTTGTGCTAATCATATTAACTACTTCATATTGTGTATATTGTGTAACCGACTCTGTAACCACCAGGGAAGTATTCTCATTAAATTTTATTCTCTCTCAACCTTTTTATCTTACTTTCCTTCTATAACACTACAGTATGGACAAATAAATAAATAAATGATTAAAAAGGTAATTTTGATGTTTTTGTCATAACTGAGTACAACGTGTCAGATTCATTAAGTGCATCCAAAAGACAATTCATGGCGAGTTTTACAATATGGGAAATTGCCGACTGATACGTAGACTACGTAACTTAACATCATTATATCCTAGTCGCAGTCGCGTATATATGTACGCATACTTGAACATATAAATTCATTCATTCATAGTCTGTGGCTATGATATAATATACAAAAGAAACAATGTCATCAAAAAGTTTCACTTTAGCCGCACACAACACCGATACCCTACCGAAAAAGAAAGAAGAGAGAATAAAGAAAGCTTTAAAGCCCTTAACTTGGACACGATGAGTCATTTTACAGTAGACTTAAGCAAGAGGGTGGTAGCCGGTCCGGAAGACATCAAGTAAAGTTTGCCGTATGTCATTACATCCCAGAAATTGATTCTTGTCACTATCGAACAGAACTAGTGGGAAGTTTTTTTCCCACTAGTCCTGTTAACAGAACTAGTGGGAATTTTTTTCCCACTAGTACTGTTAACAGAACTACTCAACAGGACAAGTGGGAATAAACGAATAATACAAGTTGGGTTTTTTCAAAATCAACGGGTTCTATTCCTGGCCAGAGTTATTAATTTTTCAAAAATCGAATGATGCAGTTTTAGTTTTCATCAAAATCGGCCCGAGACTCCTTTAACCAATTTTCGCGAATCCTCATAGTTTCGAATTTGGCCATCCACGCACAATTGAAAAATTCATCCTGTATATTTATGTCATATAAGTCAGCGAGCGAAACAATCAATAATTATTTGATACACTGAATATTCGCTAATTGAATTTCAAATACGCCCATAATTCATAGTTTCAGTAACGTAGTTGGCATTTGACATTGAGCAAAAATTTTCTATTTGATTTCCATATTTGCGTAATCTTAACGTCATTTACATTAGGTATAATAAAATAAACAAAATGAAACAATAAATAGGCAATTTAAAGCAAGGATAAGCGAAAACATCTTTATCTAGATAGTAAGACACGGTACACGAATGACGTCATGCTTAAGTAAATAAAAGAATATTACTATTATACTGACAATGACATCTTGTCTATTATTTTATTTAGACGTGACGTCACAAGCGACGCAGTGACACTTTGAAATGTTTTGGTGCGAATTTTAAACTTAATAATTTAAGTGTATGGATAACACAGTAGTAAAAGCAAGAATCTTTTCTATTGATGATATCATTCTTTTGTTAGCTATGTATGATGTTAAATATGACCAAATATCTATCTAGAGTTTGTTTAGGTGTTATACAAGTAATAGGCATGATAACAGTAAGTAAAATTAAAAGTATGTATTTATTTAATAAAACTCTATACGAGCTACTACATCGTACAAGTATCGAAGACAATGCCCGCGGCAAAAAATGCAATGAGGCAATATGCACATACTCAGCGCACCTCATAACAATAACGTTTTTAATAAATTAGTGTTCAAACTGCACTTGTTGGGTTTGGTCATTTCGCCCTGCCTTACTCTTCTTCTAAAAATGTAGTACACGCCACAAACTCTATTAATGGATTGCAAAACACTCATTTATTTGTATTAATATGAGCGAGATTAACAATATGTATTTTGATAAAATAAATCTACAAAATACGGCAAGCTGCCATGATGTCTTGAACGCCGATCAGTCTCAATCAGAGCGAATGACGTCATGCTTAAGTAAATAAAAGAATATTACTATACTGACAATGACATCTTGTCTATTATTTTATTTAGACGTGACGTCACAAGCGACACAGTGACACTTTGAAATGTTTTGGTGTGAATTTTAAACTTAAAAATTTAAGTGTATTTATTTTATACTAAACGTTATTTTTTTGAGGAAATATGATACAAGTACGTTGTAATTATAATATACGAGTATTTCCCAACAATATAGAACCGTATTTCGAAATCTGTCATCATGCCCATTACCTAAAGTAACGATCGTTATAGTGTGATTTTCTAACAATTGCTAGACAACTAGCTTATGGATTGAGGATGGTTAAATTTAATACTGAGAATGGCCGTAAAGTAGGGCATAAGATAGTCACCAGAGTTAATCAGCTGTGGACACGGCCGGTAGTCACGATAGCTTCTTAAGTGCTTCCAAGGGCACGTAAGTAACCCGTCCCCGGTGGTTACTAGCAGTTGTTAAGAGACGTCGGACGGCATAAAAACTTCTTACACTTGTTTGTCACAAACTCTAGCTAGGCCAAGCTGAGTATTAGCCTTATTTATATTATTAGCCTTAGCCAAAGTAACATCGCTTTGTAGCGAAAAGATATCTAAGTTCGTCATCGTCTCTGAGATAACGATAACTATTTCCTAGCCAATGTAGCCGTCAGTCACAGTCAGTGTCAAATTGGAACAACAAAACAAACCGCGAAATTGTAACAAGGTAGGTAGGCTCAACCTCAGTCGCACAGAACTATGACTGGATTCAATTATAAGAAAAGCTTCTCATGTGTAAAATTCCAAGTTACCGAGATCATGCATAGCGACGAGGTCAGCGGGGTCGAGGTGCGCGGCGGCGGCGAGCTGGGCCGTGACGTCATCGGGCGGCGCACCCAGTGCGCGCGCGGACAGCGCACCGCACACGCGCGCCGCGCACCCGTACGGGTCGTCGCGCACCGCTGCCTCGCTCAGGGAACGAGCCTCTGACCACTTGCCCAGCTGGACATTATCAAAATAACTTTGCTATTATGTATAACTGAGTCTCGATTAATAAAAAGATACAAGGAATTTCTTGAAGTCTATTCAAAAGCTACACGTAAATGCACTGACGAAAGTTATTTTAATTCTTTGATTACGCACATACCACCATTGAATGAGGCGTTGTTGCCATTTGTGTGGCTCGTCAACAATATACAAACATTGGCTACAATAAACCAATTCTAGTCGCAGAGGACTTTAGTAACATAGCCTTTACGCAAATACTAATACGTAAACGTTATATTATACCGCATAAGCAACAAAAGCAGCATCAGCGTTAGCCTCTGCGCGCAGCACGCGGTCGTTGGGGTGCGAGCGCGCGACGGCCTTCAGCCGCTGCAGCACCCGCAGCCCCGCGCCCGCACCGGCCGAGGGCGCAGCGCCCGCCGCACCCCGCAGCGCCGCCAGCGCACTGCCCAGCTCCAACCGCGCGCCCGCACCGCCGCCGGAGTACCCTCGCAGCGCTTCCACGCACCATGATGCGGCGCTGAAGGGTGATAGTTTTATTTTTTAGTCTGCATCATGTCAAAATATTATCATAGATATTTTTGTGGTAAGGTTTTGTTCCGGATTTGTAATGAAAAGTATCACAATGCTTTTTATTTTTTTATTTATTGATTGTTAATGATATGTGTATGCTGTTGGCTACCCTCATAAAGTTTTCGAGTTAATTTGTTACTTGATAATAAATAAATGTAGCTAGATATTCAAGTTGTTATTGTTGTCAATTTTTATTAAATTGTTTTTAAGTAGTACCATGCAAGCGTAACCTTGTGTGTGTGTTTCTGTGTGTGTGTATGTGTCCACTGACCCGTGGTCGAGGTCTGGCGGGCGCACGAGCGCGGCGGCGGCGAGGGCGAGGCAGCGCTCGGCGTGCGCGGCGGCGGCCCGAGACCAGCGCGCCAGCCGGTCGGAGCGCGCCACGTCGCGCACCACGCACTCGTATGCGTCGTTCTCCTGTCATAACACTGATTGTAATACACACGCTACGGCAGACAGACGAGCCAGTGGCAACGCGATGGTTTTCTATATGGAAATAGCAAACGGCAACGGATGTGAGGATGGTAAGAGGCCAACACCAAAGCGACCACTGAAGCGTTGCCACCAAGATATAGAGAAGGAAAAGAAAGAAACATAGAACTGGTAATCGTGGATGATATGTGCGAATAAATGTTTGTCGGCAATTTGCATAAAAATATATAGTACAGTAGATACTGCGTTTAAGATACATACGTAAATAAATTGATTGCTTGGCTTAGCTTCAACCCATTAACGGCCTACTGAGGAACACGGGCCCCACCCCTTGAGGAACTTCACCACGCTGCTCCAGTGCGAATAAAACAACCTCAAACAACGATCGTTAACTATTATATGGCTAACGATTGTTAAGATAAAAACCGGGACCGACGTTTCGACGTGCCCGCCGAAGCACGGAAACGCTTAATATTTTTTTTACCACTATCCTTCACCCCTCCAACTACCGACTCCTGTTGTTTAACTCGGTCGAACTGGTCGTATTGATCCAAAGTAATCGGACTTCGGATCAATACTAGCCACCGCGAACGCTTCATAAACATCATCCACAAAATATCTTTTTTTAAATAAAGTTCAAGATGCTCAATGCAATAAAAACAGGATTTTACAATTAGATATTGTACTTATTATGCTGTCATATACTAGAATCTACTTGTAACTTACGTCGTCGATGGCAATGTCTTGGTGATCGGTGGGTGGTTCCACATCCAGCATCGCATGGAAAGCTGCCTTGCCTCCCTCTGCGTCATTGAGCGCCACCGAACACAGCACCAGATGAAGTCCTACAAGTTAAGAAGTAATCTTAAATCCTAGATATTTCTTCATTGAAATGAGATCATCGATCGTCATCACACCACTCGACTCGATCACATCGATTGGACTTCTGATGAACTTCCACAATCAGAAGAAAATCGTGAATCTCGTGAAAATCGGAATCGGCTCCAACGATTTTCATGTATATAGGGGGTTTCGGGGGCGATAAATCGATCTAGCTAGGATTCATTTTTAGAAAATGTCGTTTTACCCTGGGAATACACGTCCGATTTTGTTTCCGATTGTCTGATCAGACTATCTGATCGTATTTACACGATACACGTCCGATTTTTGCGTCAGACTTTTTCTGAACACAGTCGTTCTCGAGCTGTGAGAGCGGTAAGTGCTTGCTTGCCAGAAAGAAAAGATGGACGGCGAATGAAAATTATGGTTACTTATTGCATATTTGCTCGTGTTAGCGCGAAAGAAGAAATAACGTCGCTATTGGATTCAATATTCAATTTTAATTCAGATTGATTAAGTATCAATCTGACAAGACTTACCGAGAGTAATTTCTACTTAAAACATCCAAAATTACTAAGTTACCCCGAAAAGTTTTTTGATTGTTATAGAATAAGTATAAGCTCTTTTAACTCTTGTACTCGGGTCATGGGTGTTATTGGGATGTGTTATATGTGTCATCTATGCCACCCGCAACACAGGTAAAAACATACCGCGAGGGTGTGTATGTATAAGCGTATTACAAATAATCTATTTTTTTTAATGGAAATAGCCGGCAAACGAGCTGACGATCCACCTGATGGTAAGTGGCTATCGCCGCCCATGAACATCAGCAACACCAAAGGCATCACCGATGCGTTGCCGGCCAAGAAAGAAAGAAGAAAAAGAAAGAAAGAACTGACTCTCAAGCCCCCAGCCGGAACACGAGTTGTTTGGCGGCTGTCTCATGCTAGAGGGTGGTAGCTATCCAGGCGAACCCTAATGGAGAAATGATAATAGTAATAATGGTATTAATTAACAATTAAAAACAATACTATTAATATAATCTATAAGGTTAGGTTAAGGTACCTTATTATCTATAAGGTTAATGAGGAATTGTCTAACTGGAGTAACCTGTCCTCTGGTGTACCACAGGGTGGTATTTTGTCACCTTTGCTTTTCTCTATTTTCATCAATTCTCTTACCCCCCTTCTTACCTGCTTTTACCATTTATACGCTGATGATTTACAAATTTATACCCATGCTGACGTTTGCGATGTCGCCAGCGCTATTAAAATCATCAACTCTAATTTGGCTCATGTTAGTGACTGGTCCCAGAAGTTTGGCATTAAAATCAAGCACCTTTCTCCGAGCGTGAAGGATCTTGGGGTCTATATCGACAGTGATTTGAGCTGGAGCACCCAAGTGAGTGAAATTTGTCGCTCTGTCATTGCCACGCTTACGTTCCTAAACCGCTTGAAGAAGTTCCTTCCTCTTGCAACAAAGGTACATTTGGTACAAGCGCTAATATTTCCTATCATCGATTATGGTGACGTGTGCTGTTTGGACCTTACTGAGGCTCAACTGGACAAGCTGGACCGACTCATAAACGGTGCTGTTCGTTTTGTTTTCTGTCTTAGAAAATACGACCATATTTCCATCTACCGTTCTAAGCTCAAATGGCTAACTATCCGTGAACGTCGGCACCTAAGAGCCCTCTGCTCACTGTCCTCTATCCTTTTCGACCCTCTAGTGCCAGATTATCTCAAAACATTGTTTCAATATTTATGTTCTTCCCACGATCGCCAACTCCGCTCCACAGAATCCTGTCTCCTATCCTTCCCCATCCATCGATCCAGTTTTGTCTCTGATTCTTTTGCTATTCAGGCTATTCGCCTCTGGAACGCGCTTCCAGACGAAATCAGAAGGCCAGCTAGTAAATTTACTTTTAAAAAAAGGGTACAGACCTACTTGTTAAAACAACGCTTATAAATTGAATCATCATAGTTATTCACTTATGTCTTTAAAGCTACTTTAGTTATATATTATTATAATATTTTTTTTATATGTATTATTTGTATATTTATATATTATATATATGTTTATGTATATATATATATATATAATTTTAGTATTTGTGTATGCATGTATAATACTTATTCTTAAAATATATCTACTTTTTAGCTTACCACCTATCTATCATACCGCTCCTCGTGTATTTCGGTTTGGCCTAATGGTTAGCTGGTAGAGAATGCAGTTAGCATTAAGCTCGCCATTTGTACTATAATATTTTATATTGTGGTCAATAAAGTTTACATAAATAAATAAATAATCCCTCCGAGGGCCCTACCACCAGCGGGCCGGATTTAGTCGCCTTTTACGACACCCTTCCGGCGTGGGATTCGGGTTAGTATTCTAAGCCGCCCCAATACGGCTGTATTTAATTTTAACAAAAAAATAACCGACTTCAAATGAAGTACATTCAATAAAAAAAGAATCGTCGAAATCGGTTGAATATTGAATTATTCGTCCATTTATCACGCACATACTTAATGCAAATGTAAGACATATGCTTTCGACATGGATGCCATAGTCAGATCTCGATCAAATTTATGTGGGACCACACGACAAGCACCAGCTTTCGATTAAAACAAAAATCATTAAAATCGGTTCACCCAGTCCAAAGTTCTGAGGTAACAAACATTAAAAAAAATACAGTTGAATTGAGAACCTCCACCTTTTTTGAAGTCGGTTAAAAATTGGAATAGTTAGCAGCGTGTAGGTACAGATAGCAGAGCATAAAAATAAAAATTTTGAAAAACCCCCCGTATCAGGCTACTGCAGCGCCCTCTGGTGGCCTACCGCCATAAAACATATAATTATAAGCCTGCTCTTTAGTGATACCTTTTGGATGCAAAAAACTGCAATGAAATCGGCCCAGTAGTTTTCATAAAAACGGTAATATACATACATACAAACTAACAAACAAACAACCTCTAACCCCTAATGCATATACCGCCTTCGTTTCGTTCCGTCCGTCGTGGGTAAAAATTAAAATGAAAAAAGGGATAGATACCATATAGGAATAAAATAAGGCACAATGTATGGAGTATGAGTATTGGTAGAAATTATTATAAATTTTAAGAATTAAACATTAAAATAATAAAAATAAAATAAAATATTCATAATAATATCTTAAATTAAAATAATACTTGCATGTCCTTTGGTTTCCTAAAAACTAATGATCAACAACGCAAAGAAGTTTACGACTTCCTCGTGACCTACTTAATTACTTAACCATTTTAGTAAATTTTAACTAAATTTTAAGTAAAAAGTGCCCGACCAAACGTGTTAAGTGATAAGCCCCGCCCACCTACTTAACAGAAAAATAGAAAAATTTCTAAATTACTTATCTACTTAACTACTAAAATGACATAACAATGCGACGCGTGCGTTCACTGGTATTATATTACTCTTTGGTTCACTGTCACGCTAGAGAGTAAACTGGCAAGTCGGAAGGAGGAATCGGACGTGTATTGGTCTCTGTAGAAAAGTATGCAGACCGCACCTTCAGACAATCGGATCGGCCATAAAATCGTAAACGTCTTGGCGCTGTTTCCGACTCGGACGTCCGATCCTACAATCTGATCGGACGTGTATTGTGTATTCAAACAAATGTATGGCACGAGGGCCTTCCGATTGTCTGATCAGACTAGTCTGATCAGACAATCGGAAACAAAATCGGACGTGTATTCCCAGGCATATCGGTGTTTTCAGACAATGATAAACTTCTACAATATACTCTTCCTGACATCTATTGGCAAGTAGCAATACTAAAGCTACTTCAGTAAATGGCGTTGTTGAGCAACACTAAACCGAGCAAAGCTCGGTCATCCGGATATTTTCATTATACACATAACTTCGGAAAAACCAGTGGTATCTAGTTTTTTAAGAGAACCTTCTATAATGATATAGTATGACGGGGTCGTAAGAAAAATATTCCGTTTTCTTGTATTGCTGTCGCGGTTGCAAGGGGCTGACAGGGCTGCACCAAAAAATTGGTATGATTAATTAGGTATTATCATATCATACTGACCTGTTTGAAAATCTCCTTGTTCGTGCATAATATGCTGGAAGTTGGTGACGGCGTCGCGGAACTTGCCCATCCGGACGAGGAGCAGTCCGATATTATGCATTACTTTCATTCTACAAATAACATAATTAGAAATATTATTAACTTAACATCGTCCATTACATACTAAACATGCATACTTAATTTACATACTAAACATTGTCCGTCCACCCTCCTGATCTGCTAGCACCCCTGGACGAAAATGATGCTACTGGCGCCCTCTATTTGTGCTTTCCAAACGCAAAATGAATGAAAAGACAAACGCATGCGCAGCAATTAATTTTTCATGTTTTCGGGAGGGACCCTAAAATTTACTGCAACCTTACATATTACTTACAAGTTGTAAGTTTCTATCTATTGAAACCAATGAATTTTAAGTTATTATAATCTCACCTTAAATCTTTCTCGGCTGTTGGAGTTTGGTCTAACGCCATTCTATAAAGTTTCAGAGCCTTTGGATGTTCCCCCATTTTAAAATAGATGTTTCCCATGTTCACCTGGATACTTGGACAAAATTATTAATTTAGATTTACGATATTATTTCTTTGCCAAATATGTTGTTTTATAAAATTATAGAACTATGCGTTACCTTGAGACGATTAGCATGCGGAAATAATTTGTTTCTGGTAAGCAATTGATACGTATTTAACGCTTCCGTATACATTTCGTTTTGTGCATATTGTCCAGCCAAGTTACATAATACCTACAATACAATACAATTTGTCTATAAAGTTTAATTAATACCTTACGTAAGTACTTATTTTAGTCCGATATTTGACGTGTGAATGATTGAATAATGTGGAAATGATTGACCAAATGAACTGTAATTTGAATCATGTTTGTCATTGTTTTTTCAAACGTCAGCAAATAATAGTTTTGCTATACATGAGTACCACCAGGATTAAGGTGGATAGCCTCCAACAGATAGAACCATTCGTTGTATAGTAGGGTGACGCACGAGAAGGGGAGGTTAGCTGAGACTCAAGAAGAATCGAGTCTCTCACACGGCTTCTACTACAAAATTTACTTTTTGTAGTACCTATATTAATATTGACTGATTAAAATATGAATAGATATCTTAGGTATATAGCTACTAACAGCGAACGTGAGATCCAAATTATGCGCATCTCCCAGATTAGCTTGCTCCTGCATCCGGATTAGCTGCCTCTCCAATGTTGATGCTTCCTGGGCCTTAGCGAGAGCCTAAAACCATAATTAAAGTTAATAAATTACAGCGAAGGCGTTATCCTTGCAACGTCGACTAATATTTGTTTTGTTTACAGTACTTACCTTGCCTAGGTCATATTCTCTCTTGGTGCCGGAATCATCCTCGTGTTCAAAACGTGCGCTTAACATGCATGAATCTTCAACTAGGGCCATTATTTTTGCTTCCATTTGTTTAATTTTATCCTCGATACTGTTAAAAAATATGACGAAACATGTTATTAAATTGTTTGGTACATAATTATAGTTCACCAAGATCTACTAACTTACACAAACTTATACAAATTGGATTTGCAAATCAATTAGGATAACAAAAATATTATTCACCTAAGATTCACCTATTTCTTTACATTGCTACAGTGACAAAAAACATTAGAGGTAGGACTAGATACAATTTCAAGGTTAAAGTGTATGTGCTGTACGACATAATGTAGTGAACATTTCAAAACGAGGCACCCCCAAAAAAGATCTCCAACCGCCCTTTTGTACGTACTGTTATACCCAGAATCTGCAAGGCCCTTTATGCTGACTAGACCCCCCTTTCCGTTCTGCCTATTTTGCAAGCTAGCATCTAACTCCATTTATAAGCACCGAGTTGGGCCCGGCGCGCCAGTCTATTCCGCGACCTCATACTGAACACACGGCTGCCAAAGGATAATAATTCTCTCTGTTTCTTTGTCCTTTATGGAAATAAATAATTTTCTTTTTTAAAAAGTGATTTTCAAAATCCCGCGTAACAAATTGGTGGCAGCGGTGGGATTTGGACATTCCGAGTGCCTTTTCGGTAACGCAGACCGTGTGTTTTCCGCGATTTCCCGAATTTTCTATCTCAAAATTTTCAAGTTCCGAGTTAAACGCTGTTTCAAGTTCTATACCAATACAGTCGCGAAATTAATAGACTCCGTGGAAAACCTAGTGAAAAACAAGTGAAAACTGTGAAAACTGTGAAGTGAAATCAGTGAAAAAAAAAAACTTACTTACCATACTTACCAAGTCCTGCTATTCCCTTCGAAGTCGCTCCGAGCTCCATGTCGTGATAAAACTTATCTGCTACACCAACTCATCACCGACATCTTCACTGCACCCCGGCGCCGACGAAAAGAAGAAACTCCGCTGTGTATAAGAAGCCTTGTCATCGTACCTGTACGAACAGCTCATCACCGAGTTCCCGATACTTACCTGGATCCAGAGGCCACCAAGTTGGCCCACCTCACGAGGTTCATCACCGCATCCGGTCGTCATCATAACTTCGAGGCCCAGTCCAGACGCTACGTAAGCGTTTCTCCGCAGTCGCCCTTATCGCTCCGTTATGCGTCTCGCCACGATCGTATTACTAACGACGATTAATATGTAAGTCTTTGGTCATGCTAATTAGGGTTCCACGTTAAAATTTTAATAAATTATAAACCTTTAGTTTCACACTTTCAATTATAAAATTTCTATTTCATTCATTCAATTTCAAGTTCATAATTTGTAAATTATAATAAATATTGTATTTTGAAACTAAATCAAAATTAAAATTCAATTTGTACTATTTCTATACATCATTCTAAATCCAAAAATTATATTGAAACACTGTATCGTGCATGCGCTTTGTTTTTTTTTTTTTTTAAATCTATGTTTTATTTGTGTTATTCCGTGTCAATTTCAGTGAATTAATTTCTGTAACTTTATGTGTGTTATTTTGTGTCTATTACAGTGAATTAATTTGTGTACTATTTCGGATTAATATACAATTCCATAGGTCTCTCTTAGTAAAATTAATAATAATCTATTTTTGTATCTCGTTCAATTTTACTAAATAATTTAAGATGGCAAAAGCAATTAAAGATAAACTTACCATCGATATCCCAGAAGGTCAGATTTCAGACGCCGAAAAATCACCTGTTATAAGTAAACCTAAATCGCCAAGTATTGCAATTTCCTATAATGTCGACTTAAATATTATATTAAAATTTATTAAACCCTATGACGGAAACAGGGAAACGTTAAACTCATTTTTAGTGAATTGCAACAACGCATTCGAACTAGCTTCGGAAACGCAGAAACCTATCGTATTTCGGTTTATTTTGAGTCAACTTCAAGGTAAGGCTGAAACAGCCTGCTCAATTAAAAACTTCACCTCCTGGGAACAACTGAAGGAATTCCTTAAGACCCAATTCAGCGATAGGAAACATTCGTCTCATTTACTGACAGAACTCCAAGAGACCAAACAAGGGTATAACGAAAACGTTAGCCAGTTCTCACTAAGAATAGAGACCTGCCTCTCACAACTGCTAACCGAAATAGCCTTAACTTATAGAAAACAATCTGAATTATCAGGTCGTACTGCAGCGATGGAGGAACTAGCCCTTCATCACTTTATGATGGGACTTAAACCTAATATCTCTTAGATGCAGATCCCCTAAAAATTTAAACGAGGCAGTTAATATAGCGATTAGTGAGGAACGCCTTCAACAGTCTGTGTACAAAAAACCACAACAACACACAGACCGACCAATGCCATCATCTTCTAGACCCAGAGACTCACCCCAGTTCTCTCCTAAATCTAGGTACCCATTCCAGTTCTCTTCCAGACCTAGGGACTCATTCCAACAGAGACCACAAATACAGAGGCCAAATTCTTTTAACCACAATCGCAACCCAATTATGTGTAGATATTGCAAAGCAGTCGGCCATTCAATCGAGCAATGCAGGAAACGCGAATATAACAACCGCAATCGCTCAAAGAACAATGCCCAAAAATTATTTTTATTTTTGTTAGCGTCTTAAAACGTCAGTTATACCGAAGCAATTCAATTATTTTTTTACGTATTTTAAAATTAATACCTGTACCCGTATTACCCAGCGTAAAATAATTTTATTAATAAGTGATGAATTGACTATAATAACAATGATGTCAACAATGTCCATTTTCATTCGGGCACTCACTTCGATACATAGCTTGTATCAAGCAACATATAGGGAGACTTCTGGCCAATATAACAGACA
Source organism: Thymelicus lineola (assembly GCA_963932265.1). Taxonomy (NCBI): domain Eukaryota; kingdom Metazoa; phylum Arthropoda; class Insecta; order Lepidoptera; family Hesperiidae; genus Thymelicus; species Thymelicus lineola. Next base: position 7,243,783 of record OZ010687.1, on the reverse strand, counting down.
GAATTTCGTTATAAATGTTGGTATGACAAATGTAATTATGTCAAATTGCCATTTCCGGTTGTCAATCAAAAAAAAGTCAGAATATAATAATGGTAAAAATTACGGGCGGCCGTAAGTCTCCCTACTCTATGACTCAATGGTTACAAGAATTAAATCTCAAAATACTTTGGTTCTGGGGTGTGTCTGCGGAAAATTCTTATATATCTAAGCTCAGAAATTAAAGCGGCGATTTTTAGAATTTTTTTTATTTTAAGACGCTAAAGTTGAAAATGAAATAAAACGATGTATGGCAGTTGGGCATTGTTCTTTGCGCAACAACAACCGCGTGTCAATTTCATCGAAAATGACGAGGAAACCAATGGTTATGATGAAATCGATTGCCCAAAAAACTAAATAGAGTCTCGTATAGGTGTCGTGCGAGACACCAAATAGTTCCAATATCCGACACCAAACCCACTGTATCCGCTGTATCCACTGTATCTAAAAGGCCCACTGTATCCGCTACATCCACTGTATCCGCTACATCCACTGTATCCGCTGTATCCACTGTATCCGCTGTATCCAAAAGGCCCACCGTATCCACTGTATCCGCTGTATCCACTGTATCTAAAAGGCCCACTGTATCCGCTGTATCCACTGTATCCGCTGTATCCACTGTATCCGCTGTATCCACTGTATCCGCTGTACCCACTGTATCCGCTGTATCCACTGTATCTAGAAGGCCCACTGTATCCACTGTATCTAAAACGCCCACTGTATCCGCTGCATCCACTGTATCCGCTGTATCCACTGTATCCAAAAGGCCCACTGTATCCGCTGCATCCACTGTATCCGCTGCATCCACTGTATCCGCTGTATTCACTGTATCCAAAAGGCCCATTGTACCCACTGTATCCGCTGCATCCGCTGAATCCACTGTATCCGCTGAATCCACTGTATCCGCTGAATCCACTGTATCCGCTGAATCCACTGTATCCGCTGTATCCACTGTACCTACTATATCCGCTGTATCCTCTGCATCCACTGCATCCATTGTACCTATCAAAAGAGTTATATTTACCAAATCCGCCACACGTACTATACCCACTATATCCACTGCATCCAATACATCCACTGTATCCGTCACATCTACAATACCCACTGTATCCATGAGATCCACTGCATCCACTGTATCCAAAGGACTCGCTGTATCCACCGTATCTACTATACCTACCGTATCCGCTGCATCCGTTAAACCTGTAAAACTTACCGAACCTACCGTTTCTGCTACATCCACTGTTTCCGCTGCATCCGTTAAACCTGCAAAACTTACCACATCCGCCGTTCCTGCTACATCCACCGTTTCCGCTGTATCCGTGAAACCTGTAAAATTCACTACATCCGCCGTTTCTGCTACATCCGCCGTTTCCGCTGCATCCACTGTTCCCTCTGTTTCCACTAAATCCTCTGTACCTGAAAAACAAACCCCTACTAAATCCGCTGTACCCACGTATTACGATAAATTAATTAATCCTGAAACAAATGACGAAAATAAAATATTTGAAATCACTACCGATCCTACTAAAGTCTTACTTCCCCATGTCCTTATTAATTCTGCAATATCCGATATTCCATTATCATTGTTAGTAGATTCTGGTTCAGCAGTTAGTCTCATCAAATCCTCTTGTATCCAAAAACCTCCTACTTTAATCGAAGAACAAATAAATCTGAAAGGGATTGAACCAGAAAAAGGCTCTAAGACTCGAGGTCATTTTCCTTTAAAACTATATTTATCCGATATTCCCAAAAAATCGATCAACCATAAATTCCATGTGATTGACAAAATACATCTCCCATATGATGGAATTATTGGAACAGATTTGCTCAACTCATTCGGCTGTAACATTAATTATACTACAAATAAACTAATAATTAATAAATTCCAAATACCAATTCGTTTCCATGAACCAGTCTATACTATTCCTGCTAGATCCGAAATGACTATAGAATGCTCAGTAAAAAATCCAGAATTAAAAGAAGGAGTTGTAATAAATGAAAGTCGACTCAAAGACATCCTAATAGCCAACTGTCTTGTTAAAGTAAAAAATAACAATAGAGTAAATATAACAGTTATTAATACCTCTGAATCTCCTAAATCCCTTAATTCTAATTTACTACTTACTCTAATTCCTTTTGACTCGAGTGATATTGCTTATACAAATAATTCTCCAGAATATCCGATAAATAATATACAAGCTTACGACTCAATCTCTCGTACTCAATTAGTCCTTAATCAACTTAGAGCATCACACTTAAATTCCGAGGAAGCTAACGCCCTCTATGACATCTGTTCTGACTTCTCTGATATCTTCCATTTACCAGAAGACAAACTCACCTTTACTACTGCTCTTAATCACCAAATAAAGACCAATTCCGACACTCCCATAAATACAAAATCTTATCGATTCCCTCAGTGTCACAAAAAAGAAGTCGAAACTCAAATAAAGAAGATGCTAGACCAAGATATCATAAAACCCTCACTGTCTCCTTGGTCTTCTCCAATCTGGGTAGTCCCCAAAAAGTTAGATGCGTCAGGTGAGCGCAAATGGCGAGTAGTTATAGATTACCGCAAGTTAAACGACATCACGATTGGAGAATCCTATCCTATTCCTCAAATCAATGAAATTCTAGATCAATTGGGTAATAGCAAATATTTCACTACACTAGATTTAGCATCAGGGTTTCATCAAATTCAAATTGCCCCCGAAGATGCAGAGAAGACAGCCTTCAGCATCCCTGAAGGACATTTTGAATTCAAAAGGATGCCTTTCGGTCTAAAAAATGCCCCAGCGACTTTCCAACGGTTAATGAATACCGTATTATCCGGTTTACAAGGTATTCACTGCTATGTATACTTAGATGATATAGTTATCTATTCTTATGACCTTAAATCACATATAGAAAAGTTATCTAAAGTTTTCAACCGCTTACGCCATTTTAACCTTAAATTGCAACCGGACAAATGTGAGTTCCTCCGTAAAGAGGTCTCTTATTTAGGGCATATAATTACCAACGAGGGTGTACGACCAAACCCGGATAAGGTCAAGGCAGTCCAAGATTTTCCAATCCCTAAAACTCAAAAGGACATTAAATCCTTCCTCGGTCTTATATCTTATTACCGTAGGTTCATTCCAAACTTCTCCAAACTCGCGAAACCCCTTACGACTCTATTGAAGAAAGATTCTCTATTTAACTGGGGCAATGAACAACAACTATCTTTCGAAACTCTGAAGAATAAACTAATCTCCGCACCGATTCTACTATATCCAGATTTTTCAAAACCTTTCTAACTTGTGACGCTTCCAATTTTGCTATATCCGCAATTCTATCCCAGGGTGAAGTAGGAAAAGACCGCCCTATCGCATACGCATCCCGGACACTGAATAAAGCAGAGACCAATTATAGTACAACGGAGAAAGAATGTTTAGCAATAATTTTCGGTACAAAAACATTCCGTCCTTACCTTTATGGGAATAATTTTACTATAATAACAGACCATAAACCACTCCAGTGGTTATTTAATTGTAAAGACCCAGGTTCGAGATTAGTGAGGTGGCGACTAAAACTAGAAGAATACAATTACAATATCAAATATAAGAAGGGTAAAATAAACGCTAATGCAGACGCCTTATCTCGTTACCCAATTAATCCTATACAATTGAGTCCTCAAAATACACTTCCAAATCCTGAAGAATCCCGGAGAATAAATTCAAATCCCCAGATTGATGATATAGATAGGGATTTAAATGACTTACTAATTTCGCCTCCATCGTTTCGTCTTGATGACATTATTTCAGATAATGAAGATCCTTTAGATATTTCTATTCCTACACCCGATCCTCTAATAACTGAAGAACCTCCCGATATTCCTATACCCGATCCTGTTATGATCGAAGAATCTCAAGATATTTCTATACCCGATCCTGTAGTGATTGAAGAACCTCAAGATACTCCTACACCTGATCCTGTAATGATCGAAGAACCTCAAAATCCTATATCTGATCCATTACAAATTATAGAACCAGAAGGTTTATCTATTTCTGACGATTATCCTACTTTCCTGAAGGCAATAACAGACAAAAATAAGACCTTCAATACTCAAATCGTAGAACATAATGAAAAACTTTCGAAAAGTCGTTGTAAAACATTACTAATCCCTACATCTATAGATCTGGATGACTCTAATCCCTACCTTCTAGACTTACTAAATGAAGTCGAAAATCCTGAAGAAATCCGTAACGTCGAGAAGCAATTACATTCATTTTATAAAATTATTTTACAAGATAAAATCTATTTCTTACTATTCACTAAGGTTCACCATTTCGATGAAGCTACATATCCTGAAATTTTCAACACTGAAAAATATTAGAAACGAACTCCTCATCATTGGAGATACTGAAGAAGTAGGTATAACAGACCTGAAAAATCCTTTCGAAAAACATTCATTTACTAAAATCTACAACATGCTTAGTTTCTTATTTCATAACACTAATATTAAAATCAATATATATCATGATAAAATATTGTATCCCACTCCTGTAGAAATCAAGAAAATATTACGGGATAATCATGATATACCAATAGCAGGCCATTTAGGCTCTGTCCGTATGTACAATAGGATAAAAGATATGTTTTACTGGAAAGGGATGCGTGGTGATATTGAATCTTTTGTTAAACAATGCAAATCATGTCAAGAAAACAAAGCCCTGAGAAGGATAAATAGGGCCCCCATGCAAATTACTTCAACTTCAACTGCGCCCTGCCAGCGTGTCAGTCTAGATGTTGTAGGACCACTCCCTGAATCAGGTCCAGCTAAACTCCGATTCATCCTTACCTTACAAGATGACCTTACCAAGTTCTCTGTAGCTTACCCTATCCGAAGTACAACAGCTGAGGAAACCAGTGAATGTTTATTACATTTCATCTCTGTTTTCGGATTACCTAAAATGATCCTTACAGATCAAGGAACCAATTTTACCTCTGAACTTTTTAAGAAAACCTGCGAGTTCCTGAAGATAAAACAACTCTGGTCATCCCCATATCATCCTCAAACTCAAGGTGCACTCGAGCGTAGTCACTCGACCCTTAAAGAATATTTAAAGTCCTATGTCAACGAAGACCAAATTAACTGGCCTCGATATGTATATACTGCGATGTTAGCTTATAATACAGCAGTCCATTGTACTACTCATTATACTCCTTACGAACTCATGTTTGGACGAAAACCTTTTATCCCAAATTCACTATTTGAAGAAACTCCTGGTGCAACCTATCCCGAATACGTAAGGATGCTCCAGAATCGGCTAAGATATTCTCACGACAAAGCCTTGGAGAATATTCGTAGATCTAAACAAAATTCTAAAAACTATTACGATTCCCATACTCGTCCAGTAAAATACAACGTTGGAAACTACGTTTACTTAAAAAACCATGCTAGGTTACGAAAATCATTATCCCCATTGTGGAAGGGTCCCTACAAGGTCGTAAAAATTAATGGAAATAATACTTTGACTCTACTAATTAATAGAAGGCACGTAACCCATCACTATGATGAAATAAAGTTAGCCGAAATTCCCTATAATCCTTAATTAATATAATTAGAGTAACTACTTACCTTAATCTAGAATAAGTTACCTTCTAAGTTCTATACTTACCTTATCCTTATATATAATACTTACCTAATCCTTTAGCGTACTCCTCGATGTAACTGGCTCCCAATCCTGTAATTAGATATAAAATAATTAGTACCATATCATTAGCGTTAACTCATAGAATTAAACTTACCTTTACCTGAAAAGAAAACTTAAGTAATTAAATTAAAATTAAATGAATACTTACCTTAGTCCTTTATTATTATTTTCAGCGTCTCTCCCCAATCACATCATGAATATACTATACATCGCGTTACGTCAGGCTCCGGCATCTACTTTGACTACCTAGGAAAATTAAAGATAAATAGTGGGCAACTTAATGTAGTTATTCCATTAGTTATATCATATTTCAAACAGCATATTGAAAATATAAATTCAGCAATAACTTTAGTAAAAAACCTTTGTGAACATGAAATTACTGACATAGAATGTCAAAACATGTTTCAACCTCTAGAAATACGATACGAAAACATCGTTAAAACCTTTTCATCATTATCACATTTACTAGATATAAGAACTCAACGCAGCGCTTGGTTTGGAGGCATAGGAAAGGTAATGAAACAAATATTCGGTACTCTAGATGAAGATGACGCTCTCGATTTTAACGCTGCCGTAGAAACTATAATTAATAATGAAAATAAATTAACATCATTAATTAAAGAAAACATTTTAGTAACAAATTCAATCATATCAAATTACAATGATACAATGAATAAGGTTAAAGTTAACGAAGCTAATTTGAATGACGCTATTCATAATCTTTCATCTACATTGAATAATGTGACTATATCTTCCAATAAAATACAAATACAATTGGACATAAACTCCCTTTTTAATTGTATTGACATATCTATGTTGACTCTATCATTCCAATTAGAAGATATTGTAAATTCTATTATGTTCAGTAGTCGTGACATACTGCACCCTGCAGTAATTACACCTTTGCAATTATACAAAGAACTAGTTGATAACTATAGAAATATACCTAATAATTTAGAATTACCTGCTAAGATAGATTTAAGTTCTATTCATTTTATTATAAATGTATCAAAGGTAACTTGTTACTTTATAGATGATAAGATAATTTTTGTTTTACGTATACCACTGATTTCAAATAAGGAATATGATATATTCCACAGTATTCCTTTACCTTTACCTCATAATTCTACTGAACCGAACTCTTTCAGTTTAATTATTCCTAATAATAAATATATAGGCATGACCAAAGACAAATCCAATTATTGTAACTTAGATACATTAGATAATTGTTTAACTGTTACAACCGGACATTATATTTGTGAAATAACGAACATTTATGCGACAGACGCAAAACCTTCTTGTGAAAGCGAAATACTGACCAAAGTAATTAAAGAAATTCCAAAACAGTGTAATTCCAAATTTATACATGGTAAAATTGACCTTTGGAAAAAACTTACTGGGAACAGGTGGATCTTTGTCCAATCTACTCCTAATAAATTATCCATAGATTGTTTGCATTCCGAAAGTTCCGAAATCAATATTCTAGGAACCGGAATATTTACTTTACCTAAATTTTGTACTGGTTATTGTAAAAGTACAGTATTAATATCGCAATCTAATGATTATAATATTACAATGCCTATTATTATTTCAAACTTTAATCTTATTAATGACACCTGTTGTAATATTAACAAAATGGATTCTGTAATTAATAATGTGCCTTCTATTACACTACAAGATATAGATTTAGATGATTTAACTTTGTATAAGAATTCTTTACAAAAAACACTAATAGATACTAATTTAAATACAAAAATTCCTCACATAGTTAGATATGAGGCACATTATTCCACTATTATTATAATTGTATTATCATTAATTATAATCTTTATTATTTACAAAATGTATTCTATATTAATTATCAAATGTAAATCCAGCAGCAGTCGTTCTATTCCTCTTACAGTTTTCTTTACTAAATCTTCTCAGACACTCCCGACAGAGACAGAAAGACAGACAGAAACAGAAAGACAGACAGAGACTTCTGCTCCTTCTCCGCCTGCACCTTCTCTTCGAACTTCTTTATAAACTTCTGCTTTCTGCTAGAAGTTTATCATATGGGGGGAGGTGTTATACCCAGAATCTGCAAGGCCCTTTATGCTGACTAGACCCCCCTTTCCGTTCTGCCTATTTTGCAAGCTAGCATCTAACTCCATTTATAAGCACCGAGTTGGGCCCGGCGCGCCAGTCTATTCCGCGACCTCATACTGAACACACGGCTGCCAAAGGATAATAATTCTCTCTGTTTCTTTGTCCTTTAAGGAAATAAATAATTTTCTTTTTTAAAAAGTGATTTTCAAAATCCCGCGTAACAGTACGCTGCATTGGTTGCTATTTTAGTGTCCCTTTCGCTCCCGAAAATTAATAAAGTTGGAGCGGTGGCCCCTCTGTGAATATTGATAGAGGGCCTTCTTAGGGCAAGCTACGCCACTGGTACGAGCAATTATTCTAGTTACGCAACTCACCTGTCCTCCTTGCTGTCCTCCCGGGCGGAGGAGTCTCGCGCGGCGGACGTGTAGCCGACCGCCCGCAGCGCCGTCACGGGCCGCGCCGCCGCCGTGCCCGCGCGGGACACGCTCACCGTGCCCACGCGGAATAGCTACCACACGATATCATGCCATTTATCTCGTCATACTAAGGTCCTCGTATGGAGACCTAGGACGACCCTGACTAAGATGTCTGAGGATCTGAAGACAGCAGGTATCCGCTAGATTCAGAGCCTCAGGTCCGGTCAGAGTGGCATAAGTTAGGATAAGTAAGATGTGTGCGAAAGCGTTCCCGTAACCCCGTCACAAGGCGGCGAGGAGGAAGATGGGGGGTTTTTAGTGGGTATACCGTGGGTCTCATTAGCCTATACGGGAGTCCCACATAACCACTCGGGTACCCCCTGCGCCCGGGTGGTATGCGTAATGCATTTTCCATCCCGGAAAAAAAAGGTAAACCGCAGTGGATTTGGAAAGGTTGGATGGAAGCTGGCTATGGAATGAATACAGTTAGGTATATTATATCAGTATTATTGGTACTTACCAATACCTTTCTATACAATACTTCAAAGAGCTATGTAAACTTTTTATTAAGTTTTAAGTTGTAGGGAATAACACCACGACACCTGTATGAACTACTTACATTGCTACAAATTCAAACTATAATGCAATAAAAACAATATCGAGACTTCATCTAATTAATCTGGAGGATTTGACTATATAAACTCTAAACAGTACCTAGGAACTCCACTCAAAGTTCTAAGATGTCATAATTTACAAGGTATACATAGGTACGTACCCCAGTACCAGCTCGACTGGGCAGCCTACCGATCCCCGCGGTCCGCACAGTCTGCTGAAATGCTTGGTCCTCCCTCAGCGAGCGGGTGTCGAGCGCCGGGGCCACGTCATTGAACCCGCTGTACAGTTCGTCGTCGTCGTCCACTGCGCGCTTAGCGCCCGAGTCCTGCCGAGACAAGTTGTATCGCGACCCCAACATGTTCACCCTAAATAAAAACTTACAGTAATATAGAAGTTGTTAGTTATAACTTAATATTATTCTTGAATGCCCCAAAGATTCGTTTGTTGTGACGCTGTAACCATAGCAACGGGTGTCAAATAGTATTAAGTACTCTGTGTACTATACAGTCTAAAAATGCCTAGCACAGAGTACTTAATACCTGATGCCTAGTCTCACGTGTTCCATGGAGGATAGAGATGTAACGATAAAGATATAATATCTTTACCGTGATAGAGACGTGTTCTGTAAAACGTAGGTATCTACTTTGTGTTCTGTAAAAATAACATTCTTCATTTGTCTACGGTACGTTATTCTACGGTCTTACCGGAGGTAGGTTCTTTAAATTTGTAGTCAAGCACTAGCTTATTTATTAAAAAGTAGATGGACACTTTTTATAATATAAAATAATTGACTACAAAGCCACCTGATGATGTAAGTAGTTAATATAAATTATAACAAGTGGCCAAATCGTTTTTGCTTTTTTACAATATGAAAATATGTTCCTATACGTGAAGACGTATCGCAAGTGCCTCTTTACACATGTGACTTAATTGCTGAAATTATTGTTCAAATATTTTCAGTAGGTACACGTGCCGCAGCAACGCAATGTCCAGAGAAGTTGGTAGGTATTATCATTAAAAATGTATAAATTCGATGTAGGAAACTTAAAAAAATGTCCTTGAAAAGCCTCGAATAGTTTGCATCCAGTGAAAATCATAGCATTGAATACATTCAAAAATTGTTCTGAACATTCGTTCGTTTGAAAGTGACACTGATTCGGCGTATTCATCGCGTTGTAGCAGCGTCTATGCTGCGCTGCGCATAAATTATAATCAACAGTGTACACAGAAGCGCAAATGAGAAGGGAAAAGTTATTACGGGATAAAAAATAAATAATATAAATTTGTCATCATTTTTATTACACGATTTCTAAACATCTTCACAATCAAATTCCATCTCGACATCGTCACACCAAAGAAAATTTAATATAAATGTAAACCAAGTAGGTATCTGTCTGCAAAATTACATTCAATTATACCGTAAATTACATGATTCTTACAGAACTGTTCTTTTGGAAGACACTAAATAACCATGGACATATGCTCTTCATCTTAAAATAGTAAGGTAGTACAAACCAAATATAGACTTACTTATTATAAGAGACAATATAAGTTTAATAACATCCTCGACAGCGCCTGCTCCTGATCCAATTTACCATCTGTTTTTATTGCATTCAAAATATTTGTTATAAAAATAAAGGTATTTTAATTTATTTAATGTATTACCTATGAAAACTAATGATGCTGTTATGACTCTATGTACAACTGTTAACATAATTTTTATTGAATCCAGTATACTGTTCAATATATTATAAATTCAATAGGGATTATTTGTTAATTTTTCGTGACCCTAAAAGACTAGTAAGAAATGCAAGTATTAATATTTTTGTACACTTTTTCCTATCAATAAGATAACACGACATAAAAATTAATAGAAAACTCACAAAGTTCCTATTAACATAGATATGACTTAGATGTTAACAGGGATAGTATAGATATAACAAATCCATAGACATTATAATTACATATACACTGATTATTGAGTAGGACACACATAAACACATTATCAAACGAAACCAGATCAACTGAATTATCCATCAAATTCAAAACACTACTATCTTTCAGAGATAAGTCGCCAGAAAGATAATAAATCATTCGCTCTCGATTGGTCACCATCTCGGGTATGATCCAGATAACACCAGATTGTTCTAGAATTTAACTTGGCACCGGCTTTCGAGACTTCATTCTATTACTAAAATTAGTTCTATTTGATTTCATCATTTACAAAGGAACAGCGCATTATTGACCTATAGGGACCCCTCCACACTACTGAATATGAAATAAAATGATAGTCCCATGGGACTTCGAATCGTGCTGGAGCTAATTAAATTGTGGGGACAAACAGAACTCTTAAGACTAGCCTATGTAGTATAGAGGGTAAGGAGAGCCATCTCTGTGTATGGAAATTGGCCGTAAAAACGCGTCCAATAACGGGTGGCGCTGCCTAGGCTACTAGGATAAATTTTATTGAACTCAGCGAACTTCACTTCGCAGCTCCGTCTACAACAGCTATGTTCATATCGTAATTTTTCCGACGCCAACGCTATTGTGGTAGGTACTGGGACCTCTATTTTCAGTATACAGCTGGACACTTTTTCAACTTTCCCCCTATATGAGATGGCTCTCCTTACCTCTATACTCCATGGACTAGCACAACAGAAACTGCACTAGGTTATGTTCATAAGAGATCAAGGAACCTTGCGCCGGAATATGCGCCGGAAGACAGAGGGTTTCAACAAAAATACTTTAAAAGTCGGCTGCTTTCACATGCAGATCGAGTATCTTTAAAAGATTTACCCGATAATTTTTAATAATGGTAGTAGGGTTATACATGCTCTAAACCCCAGTATACCACAGACCTACACCCAGCATTGCACATGCGGGTTAATCTGATACAAATGACAACCAACCAGTTCCAAACATCGTTTTATAAAATAAAATATTTTGAAGGGTTGAAGTCGAATTCTAACAATAAATTCTTCTGAATAAACACACACATAATAATTCTATATCATTAACATTTCATAGCCTCTTGATTACACGCTATGTGTATATCATATATTATTTATGATAAATTTCCGAGCACAATGTTACTTAACCCTGTAAAATTCTATTCACATCGATTTCTAAAGAAAGGGCATTTCTAAGTCGTTAAATCTACATAAAATACTTATATGATGAAGAAGAATTGTAAATTGGAAGCTGAATTTCAAATGACGTAAAATAATCATTTATTATTATCTATTGAAGTGTTAGAACCGAGTTGCTGTGTTCAATATGAATATGAACATAAACCACAGCTACTAATGAACTTCAACACTCTTCATTCTGAATTTCTAATTTGAGACGAGTGAATTATTTACAGTTGAGTGCGGAATTTATTAATATTCAAATATCCAATTGATAGGAACTAACGAAAATTAATTGACACAATATTTTTTAACTTTAACGTCCATACAAGTCACACAGATATGGAGATGAGTTGATAAAAGCGTAGCCCGTGATTTATGGTCATATAAATATTATTATAACCTGAAACTAGGGTCACTTAATCACATCTTACAAGCACCAATAAGTAAATGGTACAGAACACGCAACCATCATACACAACTAGAAGACTTATTGACTTTCGTTCGGGAGAGCAGGTCTCTCGTACATAAAAACTGATCATGTAACAAATATTGCACATTGAATTGTGTCTCACAAACATTATGCCTGTGATACACATGCTAGGTTGTAGCACACTATGCGCAATGCAATCTAATACCCGAGGCGCGGGTGGTAAGGGGCAAGCTCCGAGCGTGTATGTTTATGTATAATATGAATTAAAATCTTTATGTATGCGTGCTAAAATAGCATGCTAGTTACCGGCATGTGTATCAGCACTATTATATTAATAATAAGTAATATTACTAATTCTTTTGAACCGGACTTTTAAATGAAGTTACTAATGACTTCCATAAATTAAAAAAATATATATTGATTTGCTTGACATAGACAAGGAAGGTACTGACGTCAGCCAGAGTGCAGTATTCTTAACAGGTTACATTGTAAACACTGATGTAACGATGAAATACAACCCCACTCACCGTAAACAAAGTCAAGTATACATTTCAATTCCTATTTCTACACACACATGAGTCCACAGACCATTGATCAAACGAGACGATTCAAGCATACCTTGCATACATGCACGCATTTGCGTGCGTGCGTGCAGTACGTTGTAAGAGCGTACCAAACATACAGAAGGAATGACATACGACACCTAATAGTTTACGCTTGTGTTATCTAGTACGATCGATGGCTATTTAATCAACATATTTGTCACATGAGCTGCATACACAAAGGTTACTTACTATGCTAACAGGGAAGGAACGCGGCGTTAGATCTGCGTGGAGAAGCGCGGGCGCGGTAATTCGAACATGTCGCTGTGCACCGAGCGAGCAATCGCCTGAATACTCGCCGCTATGTCCACAGTCTCCTCCTGAGCGACATATATTAACGTTACTATAAATACATTTCAACTATCACGCGCTTGTATTGTTGTATTAGAATTTAAACGTCACAGTTGGCGAGAGTCCACGCACATTAAGGGTATTTGAGTATAACGTGAAGCATGATAGTAAAAGTTTGCGTAACCTAGTTAGCGTAACCACGAAACATATTACCACCATTAACTTAGAAAAAAAAACTCGCTATTACCTTCCTCCAAAAACAACAATATCTAGGCGTAAACTCTTAATGATTAAATAATTTCTGCAATTCGCAATAAATTAATTCGTAACTTAAAGGAAACGTTTTCGCTGTGATGTTTGATTCCTAAAAAAAAATTAAATCAACAGTCCCTAGTGACATGTCAAAAATCGAGGTTTTCAGGAGAGCGTTATTAATGTTCAAACCACTCTTTTGCTATCCTCTAGATATGTCTTCCTATACGTAAGGACCGTCGAAATAGGCTTTTGCTACGTTAATGTCAACTACCCCGGACATTTGCCACTTAAGATCACATGGAATTGTCAAATGTGATACAGTCGAATTAGAACCTCCTCCTTTTTTGAAGTCGGTTAAAAATATAATGAGAGTAGATCACTTACATAGTCGTCCATGCCCCTCGGATTAGGCCGCGCTGATCCGAACTTCGGCATATTTATTGGTAGCGAGCGGGCGAGGTCGGCCGGCGCGGCGCGCGGACGGGCAATGTGGATGCCTTCGTCGTTACTGTCTTCTGCTGAAATGTTAATACCTTTGTGTTTAAATTTATGTATGTGCTCACACACACACGAGTGTGAGGGGCAAAATTATATACTCCACTTGCGCTCTGTGTGCGTTTTCCGCGATAATAAGTACCCTATGTCTTATTCCAGATCATGGCCCACCGGTGTGCTAAGGTTCGTGAGAAACTGTTCAGTAGTTTTTGTGTGAAAGAGTAACAAACATTCATAGAAACTTTCACATATTTTATAATATTAAGTAGGATTATTTCCATAGGATGGGTTACATGCTATGTTTTGTATATTTCGATGAATGAGGTAGTGGGTTCTTGAATGAAATGCACTTTATTATTGTAACTCACTCGTATTAATTTTAAATTAATATTATTACAGAGTAAAGTGCGTGCCATAACACATTCAGAGCGGAAGAGAGAGATGAGGTGGTGGGAACACAGATTGTCAATATTCACAGATTATTAATATACAACACTATGCCACAATGATCCCAATTAGATGAACGTAAGATTAACGTGTACGCAAAATGCACATGCACAGACATTTCATTCACACAGCATGACTGACACTGTGTTATAGTAATATGCAATGGACGCACATAATTCACTAACAACCCGAAAATTCTGTCATATAGATCCAGTAGTAATCTTAATGACTTAAAAATCTTAAAATTAAGAACAAAAGTATAAACAAACCTCTACTACCAAGCAAGAGCTACTGTCGCTCTATTGACGCCCTATCTCCTAGCCTGCCAGCATGGCAATGGAGCCAGGATTCTAGATTGCCCTAGTACGGCAAAAGCTTCTTCGAGGATTTCAAGGTTTGACAAATTAATGTGTAAAATTGAATTTTACACATTTAACATTATTAGCAACATAATTATGGAACTTTGGCATTGATGTGAGTATAGTATTAAGTTTAATAAATAAAGGATATATTTCGGTTTGGAAAACACTTACGGTCAGAGTCATAATCATCCCCATCGGAGGCCATATTGTTGCGAGAATCCATGCCTTCCAAGTCGAATATATCTTCAGCATCCAGCGAATCCTCTTCATTTGTAATTTGGTTATCAGACTGAAATTTAACGAATGCGAATACATTACAAAACAGTCACTGAATTCACATTTCAGTAATACACAATAAGTGCCAATATATTTCAGAAACCCATACCCATTATAAATTACCAAAGAAATATTACTGCGTACAGTAAATTATTTTTTACAATGGAGATCTCTAAGGAAACACCATAGCCTAGGTATCACAGGAAAGCATACGTAGGTAAATAACCAAAGTTGTTTTAAACAAGAGGTGTATGGGTAGAACTGGCATCACTCCTCTAACATATAGCATATCAGGGGATACATAGAGAACTTCAAAAGTCAGATTCACATAATATGTATAAGTAACATCCATCACCTCAAGACGACCTGAATTTATTGATAAAGTGTCCTATTAGCTTCATCTTATTGATAGAGATTGACATTGATTGATTGACTGAGGACAGTCTCCTTTTGAGAAGGCCTAGACCACGCTGCTCCAATGCTGATTGATGGAGGATGCTCCTAGGAGTGTCCTATTAATACCTAAAATATCTTAAGAGGATAGACTATAATGTTTCTGTTGTACCTTTATAATATTTTGTGCTGCTTTTTTGGCATCTTTAATAGAAGACAGTCTTCGTCTCTGTAGTGGAGGTAGAAGTGGTGACGGTGGTCCATTATCTAAGCTTGAGTCAGTCCTCTGATTATCATTATCAGCACTGTTCCTAATTTTACTTATAATACTGAAACAGATAATTGATTACCATTTAAAAATCATATTAATAACAAACTAACATTTAAATAAATAATTGAAATGGTGTAGAAGCTTATTATTCATGAGCGTTGGGACTTGGGATCACTCTCAATCAGTGCCCCTTAAGAGGCTCAAACTATTTAACCTAATGTTCAATATGTAGCAAATTCAACTACAATACAACAAAATATTCTTTCAAAGAGCATTAAAACTTTAGATGGCAATTTCACATCCAGGCAGACAAATATACATTTACTTATTAATAGTAAATACTATTAGAATACAATATAATATTATTGATCTATCAAAAATACCTGGATAAAATTTTATGATCCCTTTGTGCTCTTTCTCTGTACGCCTCATACTCAGCATATTTTTGATCTTTAAACTGTCTGACTGTCTCTTCAATTGCATCCAGCTGTGTTTGAAGTGTTTGGTTTAACTGTTTCCTTAGACTGCCTATAACTTGCACTGAGGGGGGGCAAGGCTTTTTATCGCTGACTATAAGATTGTTTGAATCTATGTTTTCCTTCATTTCAATATCATCAGAAACTTCTGGCACAAGTAGGTTGAATACAGGTGAAAAGTTGTGACTTTTCTTTAAGTTGCTGATTCTATCTGGACTGGTCTGAAAAGGTGAATAAATACAAAACAGAACTAAATAAAAAATTACAAGAAACCTTAAAATAACTGCGAATCAATGCCGGGTTACTTACTTGTAAGGATTTGCATATAAATACAATGTCTGATCTATCCTGTAGGGATCCGCGAGTGGTCTGTCCACATGCTAGACAAGATTCAAGGGTCCAGCGCCCAACTGAACGATGATTCACCAGTGAAGGCTGTGCAATGTGACTCTTTAGGCTTGAGGCTGGGCATGACAGTAACTCCTAAAAATATTATAAATTATATAATACTTACACTATTAATATTTTTATATATTTATTGATATTGTATATGCCATTTCTATCTTTACCCTATTTGTTAGAAACTGCGAAAATGCAGTGATTTTACTATGTACCTAGAATATGATGTATATATAAACAAGTAAGGTCAACTCGTCGAAGACCGTCTGGAGGGCAAGACCGTACAGTAAGAATTACAACGAATTCTGAATAACTACAACAAATACAACCCAACGTACAAACAGTTTAAACTGTTTTAGTTTCAATAAATTGACATAGATGGCGCTATTTATGACACAAAGAGAAAAAAATACGTATAAAATTTAGTCGAGCTATCAACTTGCAACACGACCTAGCAACACATTGGCAAAAAAATATTTTAAGTGGTTTTTCATCATATTTATCAAGGTTTGTGTAGCTAATTTAATTAATTATCAATATTATTATCCAAATATTATATTAGAATAGAATAAAACATATTTTTTACGAAGTTACATCTAGTGAAAAAAACCTATCCTCAAATTGCAATAGTGGAGAAGTCCGTCTAGTTCTTGGAGGGAAAGATCGGCATGTGCCGGTCTTCGTCGTTTCCAGATGTAATAAACCTTTTACGCCTAAGCAAATTTTATAAAATTAATCCTTATACATATAATTCGTATACTTAAGCTTCCTGCGTAGTGAGTCTCTCTTAAAATCTCTTAAGGTCTACTCTTAAAATCGATAATCGATATTTCATTTCAATTGCCGTGTTATTTTATTATTTTTCTTTGACTCATACATTATGCTATTATAATATTCTATTTTACTTATACTTTCGACGAATTTATTAGCACTAGCGCTGAAAAAAAAAACAATTATAATATGAATATAGAAGAAGGTGTATTTTAGTACCTACTTCGATCAAGTAAGTTGGTTTTTGATCTCTTAAATGGTAGACCTAAAGAAGGCTATTCCTTTTAATAAAACTGATATACAAAAAAAAGATTTTTTAATTTGATTTAATTGTTTTTTACCCCTGAGTTTCGATCTATACCGGACTTACCCGGCATACGTATTTTTTTGCGATTTATGACGATAAGAGCGTTTAATATGAAAAACGGTAGCACACATTTCAATGGCGTTGAAATACATACGCATATACAATGTCTATATTCACGTAAACCGACTATTTGTAGGTTTTTTTTCCACAAGACGGTCTTATCCGACGTGGTAGTAAAGTCCGTCTATTTCACCATTTTTTGAAAATTAGTTTTTATTTCATTAATGGATAACCTTAAAGTAATTTTTAGAGTTTTTTTTAATGGTCAACTAAATATTTGATTACCTTATTCAATAAAATTTGCCTAAAATGTTATAGAAATGGCGAAATTTGCCTAATGAATTAAATTTTTAATGAAGTATGCCGGTCTTCGACGAGTTGACCTTACATCATTATTGTTCATAAACTCAAAACTTAAAATAATTGTTTAGAATTTTATTCAATATTTTTCATTCATTATAATTATTTGTTTGAATTATGAAAACATAACCCGGATAAAATAACTAATTATCAAAATCTGCTGACATTAAAATCTTGCAATGACAGATTTAAATAGGTACCTACTTTAATTTATGCTAATGCCTATTCCTGTAACATTTGATGTGTGTTATTGTTGGTGTTATAATAAAAATACAAAATAGGTATTCAAGATTCACAATGTAGACTGTTAGCAATTTGTTTACAGCTTGAGTTACATAACACTGCTGAATTAATTTTATGAAAGCAGCCAATAGAAGTTCCTATTGCTTCAAAATAATAACAAAAATGTAAATTATACGGCCTATAGATTCAAGTAGATACCGTGGGTTCTTAAATAATCATCAAGGATAGATTGGACATAAATAACTTAGCCGAAGCTTGGCTAAATATTCTCAAGTCAATGCTAATAACAATAACTTAAGCATACTTGGAAACTTTGTATAAAATTGTACCTCACTGAAAAATATATCCCTTTGTTCGGTCGAAGTTAGATCCAGTTTACCGATGTCTTTAATTTCTTCAACTTTATCACTTTCTAATGTAACATTAAGACATTTGCAAACACAGAGAGCCATTCTAGCTGAAATATGATCGTAAAAGTGATCAAAACTATATAAAAATACACAAGAACGCAATAAATTGCACGAAGTAGTTCAGTAAATAAAAACGCGTTTCGTTTCGTTGTTATTATGTATTGGATTGAACATACATACATATAAATAACAATACTATAGCATACATAGTAACAACATGCACACATCTAAGCACACATCTATCTATCGACATGTGCACACATGTTTAAACTTTGTCTATAATATCGTAACAGATTTCACGCTATCACAAACCATATTAAGCCTTAATTCATAAGTATTACGACTAAATTTGGTATAAAAAATACTATAACGCCAAAACCTATATTATTGTATTTTATCTCTTTCACTTTATCGTTTCTCTCTTTTTGTATAAAAGAAATAATAATATTCTGCATCTGCTGACCTCTATTGGGAACCCGTGTAATCACCATTATAATGTGGAATGGCCACTCCATTCCATTCCGTTTCTCTGCCCAAATATTAATTACCTATGTCTGTGTTATAATCTTTATGTACTCTATGCCCCGTTACGTCACTGTCAGCTGTTGACTTCAAATTCAACGTCAAATGTCACGTGTCATCTCTGATGCTTTCCTCTTCCATTCCAGCTTCTTCATCATCGAATTTTAGTCAACACTCAACGATTCAATTCAAATAGTGCTAGCGTTGTAAAATATCTAATGTGATACGTATTAATATATTTCTTTATATGTGACACGTTTACTTTATTAAAGTAAGTTATTTGTTTCTGATTAAAGTATTTGCAATCATTGACAATATAATTAAAAAAGGGTTCAAATATTGTTCTGTTTACGTTTTAGGTTAGTGTTAGAGTTCTACTCCAGGTATTGAAATATTCAACATGTCTAAAAGAAGTCAACCGAGCTGGTCGCCTCCACCCAGAGCAGATAAAAGGCCGGTTTTAAAACTGTACAATAGTTTGACTAGACAAAAGGAAGAATTTGTGTGTTCAAATGGCAATCGTGTCAACTGGTACAGCTGTGGACCGACTGTGTATGACGCATCCCATATGGGACATGCAAGGTATAACCCAAATTATTTTTTACATTAACAATGTTAGCCATTTTCTGTCACACAAATTATTGAATTGATGATATTAACTTTCTGTTAATTATTGATGATTTTTCAAATTTTCGTCATATCATGTTTCAGATCATACATATCCTTTGATATTTTGAGACGGGTAATGTCAAACTATTTTGGATATGATATATTATATGTAATGAATATTACTGACATTGATGATAAAATTATCAAAAGAGCTAGACAAAACCACCTTTATGATAACTATGTAAAACAACCGAGAAGCTTAGACAACACAATAGATGAGGCAACAGCTGTTGTTAATTACTATGAGGAGGTTGTGAAGAAGACTGAGGACCCTGATAAAAAAAATGCAATGCAAAAAATGTTAGATAAGTGAGTATAGAACCTCTTATGTCATATTGTGTGCCTTTTAATTTAATAATCTAACATTTTAACAAAAAATTAACTGACTTCAAATGTACTGTAATGTATGTTGTACTTTTGACATGGATACCATTGTCAGATCTCGCTCAAATTTATGTGAGACTACACTACAAGCACCAGCTTTCAATTTAAAAAAGAATCTTCGAAATCGGTTGGCGCAATATTGAATTATTTGTCCATTTATCACGCACATACTTAATGCAAATTTAAGACTTATATGATTTTGACATGGATGCCATTGTCAGATATCGTTCAAATTTATGTGGGACTACACGACAAGCACCAGCTTTCATCCAAGAATCATCCAAATCGGTTTACCCAGTCCAAAGTTCTGGGGTACAAACATAAAAAAAAATACAGTCGAATTGAGAACCTCCTCCTCCTTTTTTGAAGTCGGTTAATAAAAATAACATTTATTAACCATACTTACAACTTTCTTTTTCATATCAATAGTCTTAACAGGCTATCTACCACGAGTCTTTTGGTTACATGATATTATATTCTGTGCTTTTTTTGCCACTTAAATATTCACTCAAAAGTTATTGTTTTATACAAGCATATTAAATATATATTTTTAACCAGTTCAAATCCAGGAATGTGTTAAAAAAAGACTATTATCATTTACAGAAAGAATCCCTGTGTGTTGTATGAGTGTGTAAACATTTATTCATTTACAGTGTAGCTAATGCTGTCAAAGAACTTAAGGCTGCAGTTGAATCAAAGGATGATGAGAAAATTAAAAAAACTAAATGTGATATGTTGAAGTCTGCGAAGGATCCTATAGCAGATTGGTTAGATAAGCAGTATGGGGCCACAGTTACTGACAATGCCATTTTTACTGCACTTCCTAGGTATTGGGAGGATGAGTTCCACAAAGACATGAAGGCTCTTAATGTAAATATACCACCATTCCATTTCAATAAAATCATATTGAGGCTTGAAAGGAAAAATTGACTAAGCGACATTGAGCTCACTTTACAGGAGAGCGTCAATACTAACAATGTCCTTTCCTTTCAAGTGTCGATAAGTATGTGCAGTACATGTGCTCAAATCAGTAGTTTGGTTATACACAATTGGATAAGTATTTGTGTAATATAATAAGCATGATAGCTTTAAAATTATATCAACTCCTTTGCCACTGATAGCACATTCAATCTAACATTGTTTTACAGTTTCAATTTTGTGAAATGTACTCCAACGTTATAATGAAAACCTGGCCTTAAACTTAACCTGGCCTTAACCTTATCTTAAACTTAAATTATCATGCTTATTGTAAAGAACAGTCACTGTTTACAATAGAATATCAATTGTTTAATGTACATTTTGGGTTTTCAGGTTCTACCACCCGACATTTTGACAAGAGTTAGTGAATATATACCACAAATTGTCACATTTATACAAAAGATTATAGATAATGGATTAGCATATGAATCTAATGGTTCAGTTTATTTTAATGTAAGTGAGTTTGATGGTAGGGAAAATCATCATTACGCTCGGTTAGTGCCAGAAGCATATGGCGATACTAAGTCCTTGCAAGAGGGAGAAGGTAAAATATTTTCTACACTTTATTATCTTATCATAGACTAATTTCAATTTGACAAATCATGTGGCTCAATGGTTACCATGCCATACGCTGTGCCAAGGGTCCTGGGTTTGATTCCTAATGAGGCATGAATTTGAATGATGAGTTGTATTTTTGTTCTTGGTTGTTTTGATGTTGTATTTGTGTCATCCATGGCACCCATGACACAGTGAATCCTCGTGTGGAACTATGAGTGTGTAGCATTTTACTATTATTAATTATATGTGAATTTATTTTTCTAGGTGACTTAAGTGATGAAATGGCGGAAAAGCGATCCCCTAATGATTTCGCGTTATGGAAAAGAAGTAAAGCAGGCGAACCGTCATGGGAGTCGCCCTGGGGTGCAGGCAGACCAGGGTGGCACATAGAATGCTCTGCAATGGCTTCAGACGTGTGTGGGTTGAAGCTTGACATACACACTGGTGGCGTGGATCTTAAATTCCCACATCATGACAATGAATTAGCTCAAAGTGAGGTCAGTATGGCATATATCTTGAGGAAGTAATAATTTCCATATGTGCCTATATGGTATAAAATGGTTTCATTGTATGATATGAATGATATTATATCTAGGTCAATGTATAGTTTGTAATTGCATGCAAGTATAAAGTTTTTATACCTTTCTTGAAGATCATTTACATTATAAATGTTATTCAAGAAAGGTATAAAAATAGTTCTTCTTCAAGCCCGGCGTTGCATTGGTGACTCCTCTGGTAGTTTATGTCCAAAGGCGAGGGTATCCCCTTCAAGTTAGGTGGCACATCTGCTTGAGTGAAGCTATTACTAATTCAAAATTAACTCATAAAAAATCCACTTATTTTTCTATGATCAAGGAAAAATAGAATTAATTTAAAAAAAGTATATATATGTAATATTGCTTAATTTAAAACGTTTGTTATAGGCACATTACGATACGCCTGGTTGGGTCAACTATTTCCTACACACGGGTCATCTTACCATAGCTGGTTGCAAAATGTCGAAATCCTTGAAAAATTTCGTGACGATATCCGACGCGCTACAGCGACACACCGCCCGTCAGTTGCGGATAGCCTTCCTACTGCACGGCTGGAAAGATACGCTGGATTACTCGGAGAACACTATGGAAATGGCTATACAGACTGAAAAATTATTTAACGTAAGTCATCAATTATCATTATCACAACCCACTGCTCGGGTCTGCATGTATATCTGTATTTTATTATAACTAAAGTTCCAGTTTGAGTATTGACTAACATACATAAGACTACTAAATTCAACCAAAATTAATTTAATATCAAATTGTCACCAATTTAATAATGATAATATGAGTTGTTAAAAAAAATAGTACCTGAAGCAGTGAAATGTATTTTTTTTTATTGTTGTATGAAAATTACCAAATCTGTACTCTTTTAAACACCATATTAAAGAACATATTCGTTTGTCTTGCAGGAGTTCTTCTTGACGGTCAAAGATGCTTTGCGGAGCGGGTACGACGAAGGTTGCGGGGGACAGTGGGGTGAGCCGGAGCAACAGCTGGCCGCCAAGATCACGGCGGTCAAGGAACAGGTCCATGCGGCGCTTTGTGGTGAGTTGGTTCAACCCAGCACTGGTATCTTCTTTTTACGATACAAACAATAAAGTAGAAGCTAGCAATGGAACCATAGATGTGTTTATTCGCGTTAAGAATACTAGTACGCCTAGTCTAATTAAATTTTTTATGTATGTGTAATATGAAAATGTGTGTGAATATTAGTACCAACCACTGAGATTTCACCACGAAGTGAAATTTCTCTATTAAAGTGCGTTTCACATAAGAGTTCCCTTTGCTGTCTTATAGTATTATTTAAATAGTATGTGTAGATGGTGCATTACCAATTTCTACACCATACTGTTGAGATTTCTTATGGGTTCTATACATAAGTATTTTCGTATTCACCATATCTAGTCCTAGAGATTGGGGAAATCTTGTAAAATTTATCAACCTTTTCAAATTGTTACAAAAATTATTTCATATTTTCATTTTGTTACCTTGTCTGCACAACGTCGACATGTGACACACAGTTCGTTTAAAAAATAATAACCCACCTGCTCTTTCTGGCAGTCGGGTAAAAATATGGTAACAATACTAATAATGTCCTCAGACAACATCGACACCCGGTCCGCAATAGACGCGCTCCGAGAGCTCGTGGGCGCGGCGCACGTGTACCTGCGTGCGGCCCCGCCCCGCCCCGCGCCGCTGCTGGCCGCCGCCGCGCGCTACGTCACCGACATGCTGCACGTGTTTGGAGCCGTGGACGGGCCGAGGGGAGGCATCGGCTTCCCCGTTGGCGACGCTGGGGCTGTTTGTGTACGTACACAGCTGGTAGTAACGGTCTCACGAAAAGGACATCCTCGTCCCATCCTCGTCGCCACTTGTAGTGTTCCGAGAGTCAATAATACACACGCTTTACTTTGTAATAGGTGAGGTATGAATACGCAGAGCGCACATCTGCACTTGCTCGCAGCTAGCCACAGACTGCCCGCTATGCATAGACACTACATTGGTACATCACGGGCCAAGCACGTACAAATTATTGTCGCGTCATCAATTTCTTCAGTTCATTGTCTTTTGGTAGAAAGCTATTCAGTTCGCTATATAGATACGAGTAGATAAGCAAAATTCCATGTGTGCGAGTGAGTGGTGTTGTACATAATGGTGCTGCCACAGCAGTAAAGCTTACGTTGTCGTGTTTTCCAACGAAGAAGTGGTCATGTTTAAAGTCACAACCCATATTATCCCTCTGCTGAACTCGGGTCTCCTCTCACAATGTGAGGGGTGCAGGCCATGGTCTACCACGCTAGCTAGGTGCGGATTGGTAGACTTCACACACCTTTGAGAATATTATGGAGAACTCTCCGGTGTGCAGGTTTCCTCACGATGTTTTTCTTTGCCGAAGCAAGTGATAACTAGGCTATCACTGTTGTCAAGTACACTACGGTGTGGTTTGGTGCCTTAGAATTTGGTCAATATATTGGCTTTGCTCATCATGACATCATCAAAATCTACACAGCTGTAACATTAACTTAGCAACCACGTGGAATACGATATTGGCTTTCCTTTACTATTAGTCAATAACTGTCCGAGACAGACGTTGAAACAACAAAACCACATAAACAGTGTAACGCCACCCGATGTTCTATCCAAGCAATGAACTGCAATATTCGTCCTCACTTCCCAGCTGGAAGAGACAGTGATGCCGTACCTGGAAGCGCTGAGCACGTTCCGTGGGCAGGTGCGCGAGGCGGCGCGCGCGGCGGGCGCCCGCGACGTGCTCGCGCTGTGCGACGCTCTGCGGGACACCGTGCTACCCGAGCTTGGCGTGCGGCTCGAGGACAAACCTGGTACGTGCACACACACTATCTCTCTCTTTCACACTTACACACTATTACTTTCTCTTACTTTTTCTTTCAAACACACACACGGCGCGTGTTCACGTATGCACGTATACGCGTGTACGTACGTTCGTACGCGCTCACGCGTGCGAGAATAAATGGCAGTATCTTCACGTGGGATTTCAAAAGAACGTTTTTACTACTTACTTTTTTTTGTTTAGTCAGTGTATTATTATTTTTTTATTACAAAACGATCCACTGATGTTTTTACTCGTAATATACACAGTTATGCACACAAACTAATAAATCCTCCTTTTTTTATTTCGATGGAGTAAAATCATCAAGCAAAGTTAGAAGTCAATGGTACCATTTTGAGAAAATTAACACCCACCTATAACAATGTCCGTCAGTGACTGTCTTCAAACAAAACTGATTTCATCTTGTTGTTATTTTTTGGTAAAAGTTATAAAATTTACTATTTTCCTGTCTTAGATCGTACTGTTGTCAAACTTGTCAGCAAAGAGGAATTGATGAAAGAAAGGGAGGAGAAGAAGCGAGTCGAAGCAGAGAAGTTAAGAAAGAAACAAGAATTGTTAGAAGCACAAAAGGCCAAGGAAGAGCAGAAGAAAATACCGCCCAACGAAATGTTTAAGACGGAGACTGATAAATATTCTAAGTTTGATGAAACGGTACGTTAATAATGAATCGTTATAGCATAGTTTGTATAAGCCGCGCCATTAAAGAAACGAATCTAAAATGGCGGAAATTGTCATTTCCCTCACTCGCACGTTATTCCTGTCTTTAGCGTGCGAGTGAGGGAGAATGATCATTTCCGCCATTTTAGATTCGTTTCTTTAATAGCGTGGCTTATACTGACACTGCTCGTGTAATTCCCAGCCGGGGCTGACATTTATGTAACAGATAAATGTTTGTTCTCAGTTCGTCAGTGTTTGTGATGTTATATCTGTGTGTGTTCATGCCACCCGACTCAGGGTATCCTAGGGTGTGTGAGTGAATGTGACACTATTTTATTTTTATTGATGACTTCAACCTATTAATGGCCCACTAATGAGCACGGGTCCCTCCCCTTGAGGAGGGCATACCCTACACACTGCTTCAGTGCGGATTGGTTAGTGTCCAACCCAAGTTTCGGAAGTTTTAATGCCGCTCGAGGGCCCCCAACATGTCTTAACGACTGTTATCTTACGATAACAACTGGCACCGATGGCTTTTCGTGCCCTCCTAAGCACGGAAACGCTCAATAAATTTTTGCAACTAGCCGTCATTCTACTACCGACTGCGCCCGTGCTTAACACGACAATCACTGAGGATCGATACAAGTCACGTTATGAAGCTTCTAGGATATTATGGTCTATGGTATTTTGTGGATATAAAACACTGGTTTTTGTCATTCACTTACAGGGCTTACCCACACACGATCAGGAGGGCAAGGAACTCAGCAAAGGTCTCGTCAAGAAATTACAGAAACTGCAGCAAGCCCAGGCTAAGAAGTACCAGGAATACTTGAGCTCTCAGAACTCTTGCTGATAACGGATAATTAATGGTATACAAAGAGAAATACTTAATGTGTTTAGTAAATAATTAACACGTTACTTCTGGTTGAAGCATTTAATTTATGCCATAATTATTCATTGTTGTCACAAACTTAATTTATTTTTCATCAAGCTTCAGTTAAGGCAAATCTATTGATTAATCTATAGGAAAATATATAAATGAAGTAGGCAATAAAATTATCTTAAATGTTGCGTTTCTGTTTCTGTTTCTATGTCCACGATTCCTCTTTTTAATTTAGACATAAATAACTCTTTGTCAAGCTTACTGTTAAGGTTTCATATTAAAAGTATTTAATAGTTTAAGATTTTAATAATATGTTAATACAAATTTTTATTACTTTGTATTCGGGGTTTTATTTATTTACCTTCCATCTGCATCCACTGCTGGACATAGGCATTATTTTACTTTCAAATTAGGAGTTCTCTCTCAAAGTAGGCCAATCCAAGTATCAGAAGTTTCATGCCGCCGAGTGCCTACGACGTGGCTTCATGGCTGTTATCTTTCGATAACAACCAGGACCGACGGCTTTACGTGCGCTCCGAATCACGGAAACGCTCAAAAAATTTTGCCACTAGCGGTCACCCATCCAAAGACCGAACGCGCCCACTGCAATGAACTAATATACTGTTGCTTGACTTTGTCGATCATTTAATATCGACAACCCACCCAGCTATGAGCGCTTCTTGTTTATGCATTTAATGCACTTTGTAAGTAATGAGAAGGGGCAGCTCCGCCCCGCCTCCCTTTAGTACCACCATGCAGGCACCTATTCGTAAAATATAAGTATAATTTATTTCTACGCGTCATTTACAAAATTAATATTATTATGATACTGTAATGTACTTAACAAAAATATAATAATTCCATCAGTTGACCTCAAACCAACTTTTTTGTCAGTCAATAGAACCTAGTGATAACGCCTATAGGCCATAGCGTAATATGTATAATTAGTAGATAAAGAGTTATATCATCATATCGATGACAGATTTTCTGATTATTCTAATTTTATCCCTAGGAGAAATAACGATTGAGGTTTGCCGTAAAATATAAGTAGATATAGATAGGTAGGTGGTATAAACGTAAATGTAACATCTCAAACCCCCAGAACCGGAGAGCAAAAATAATCTGTCTTTTTTTATGGAAATAGCCGGCAAACGAGCTGACGATCCACCTGATGGTAAGTGGCTATCGTCGCCCATGAACATCAGCAACACCAAAAGCATCATTGATGCGTTGCAGGCCAAGAAAGAAAGAAGAAAAACAAAGAATGAACTGGCTCTCAAGCCCCCAGCCGGAACACGACGAGTCGTTTGGCGGCTGACTCATGCTCGAGGGTGGTAGCTATCCAGGTAAACCCCATGGAGAAATAATAATAGTAATAATGGTATTAATTAACAATTAAAATCAATACTACCAATATAATCCCTCCGAGGGCCCTACCACCAGCGGCAGTCCTGGATTTGTCAATAGGCCGTATAGGCCGCGGCCTATGGGCGGCAACGTCCTAGGGGCGGCAGATTTCCGAAATTCTTGTTTTTTTACGCACTTTCTTAGTGACTAATTCAGTGCATTCCTTACTATGAATGGAAAATTATTACTTTAGAAAGGTACATGGGGCGGCGAAAATTTATTGGCCTACACTCAAAAAAAATATAAATCCGGCACTGACCAGCGGGCCTGATTTAGTCGCCTCTTACGACACCCATCCGGCGTGGGATTGGGGTCAGTATTCTAAGCCGCCCCAATACGGCTTTAAAATGTTGAAACCCATACCGCCCAGGTAACAGATAATTATGTAGGATTATTTGAAATATTTAAAGTAGGTATGTAGCATTGAATATAGTTCTATCACAGAAGACATAATAAGTACATACATGTTATAATATGAGAACGCACATGAAGGCATGACGTTCTCAACAGTCTCCGCTCAACCTGCCTAATGTTCGAAAAAGTATGGTCTATATTCATTACTGTACCTATTGTTCAACAATGAAAATTAAGTGTTTTTAGGTCTCCTTCCGTTAGAGTTTTGACAGCTAACAGTTGAGGGTAACACTCAACTGTTAGCTGTCAAAACTCAAACTTCTTTTTGTTTTCGTCGGCAACCATCAACAACACTTAACCACGCAAATGACAGCAAGTTTAAATCTTGCGTAATTTTAGGAACACTCTATACCTATTATTATTATAATAGGTAGTAGGCCTTAACGCATTGCGCATTGCCATTAACATTCCTGATTGGTCCTTCGAGCCGGATTCAATCGATAACTGTTGGCAACGGCTGATACCAGCCAGGTAATTTCTTACATTGATAACTTGATTTTAGTTCACTTGCAAGTCTACTTTTATCAATAAACCAGCGCTCTACCCGCGACTTTGCCCGCGTTTTCCAATATATCGAGTACTTACCTTAAATGTTATCCAGATCATGATTTACCTGTGTGCAGTCCTGGATTTGTCAATAGGCCGTATAGGCCGCGGCCTAGGGGCGGCAGCGTCCTAGTCCTAGCGTCGCAAAAAATTGTAATTCTTGTTTTTTTACGCTCTTTCTTAGTGACTAATTCAGTGACTTCCTTACTATGAATGGAAAATTATTATTATAGAAAGGTACAGGGGGCGGCAAAAATTAATTGGCCTACACTCATAAAAAATATAAATCCGGCACTGCCTGTGTGCTAAAAAAACCTTTCAGTAGTTATTGCGTGAAAGAGTTAATAAACATCCATACATTTTTATCCATACTTTCACTTTATTATATGTTTATTATCTATACTAATATTATAAAGAGGAAAGATTTGATTGTTTGCATTGAATAGGCTCCGAAACTACCGAACCAATTTGAAAAATTCTTTCACTGTTGGGACGCTAAACTATCCCCGGGTGACATGGGCTATATTATTATTATTATTATTATTTTTACTATTTTTCCCGAAGCGAAGCGAGGGCGATTTCCTAGTATAATAATATATTTGTTGGATAATCAATAAAAATCATTACATTACTTTAGATATTACTCTTTATCGACATTGAAATCAATAATGTCAACAAATTACGTAAGGAGGGTTGTGCAATTTAAGCGATTATCTACATTTAACTAAACATTAAAAATGAATTAACTCGACATCGACGTTGACAATAGAGGCGCAAAACGCTTCAATGAGATTCGTACAAAAGCGGTAGCCGCGTGCGCAACGACGAAAATACGTATAAAAAGTTAAACAGAAGTATAAAAAGGTAAAAAGTGAAGTAAACAATCTGGGTGCGTTTTTATGGGCTGCAGCCGACAATAGTATTTTGGGATGGCACAAGTATCGCACGCGAGTGCTCTCGCCATCTGCGGGGAGTGCGCATGCCCCTGTGTTAATTAATGTGGTTTCTGAGACTTAAGTTGAGACAGACGTTATCAGTATTATACTAATGAGTACTTATGTAGGCACTTGTGTACCTTGACGGGACTTTTAAAAATTTTGTTAGTCATTAGTAAAAAAGCTCTCCTGAAAGTTAGAATATAGGTAACTGTAGGTACCATGTGGATGACCTGACCAGCCTCAGGTTTCGTGTCACAGATGTGTTAGAACAGCAGTGACAAAGGGGTTTTCTGGCCTGTCAGCTCGTTAACCGGCTATTATGTGCCGTAGTAGTTATCAGTCTGAATTTTTGTCTTATATCAATGTAATTTCCTATTACAAGCAGTCCTGGATTTGTCAATAGGCCGTATAGGCCGCGGCCTAGGGGCGGCAGCGTCCTAGGGGCGGCAGCGTCCTAGGGGCGGCAGATTTCAGAAGATGATATATTATAGATGATTTTGCTAATAAAAAGTGTCGCACAAATCGTAATTCTTGTTTTTTTAAGCACTTTCTTAGTGACTAATTCAGTGCCTTCCTTACTATGAATGGAAAATTATTAGTTTAGAAAGGTAGATGGGGCGGCGGAAATAAATTGGCCTACACTCATAAAAAATATAAATCCGGCACTGATTACAAGTCTAGAAAGATATCCCATCGAAATTAGGGAAGCTGTTCTTATCCATAGAGGAATATCTTTATGATATGGTTAAGCCAATGAAACTATATTTAGAAGAAAGTATAGTCTAAGTTCGAATTGTAGACTAGGCACTTGCAATAACATGCGGAAGGGCGCGTCTTGCTGAATATGACCTTACCAATTAGTCTTCTGTGGACCTAATCACCAGCCGCCATCCCTAGAGAATCGTAAGATTCATTCGTAACCGATATTCGCAATAAATCTCAAAAATCCCTGCTAGAGGTGAGGCAGAAGTTTGCTTTACACAGTAGGTATGTGGTAGCACCTACCTGGTGGACCACAAACAAGCCTACACTTTTAGTTAATAAATTCAATACTAATAAGGAAGCATGGAAATTTTATTTATTCAGTAAGATATATGTAAATTACAAAAAAAAAGTAAAAAATAAGGGGCACTTTTTATCTAGTTAAGGTACATTATAAAGTTAACGAAATTGTTGATTTGTAAGAGGAATTAAAATAAGTAAAATAGTTTATGTGTATGATCGCAATCTTTTCAAATCTGGTCAAATTGAAGTGACAAAGGTAACGGTAGCTTAGGGTGAGAGCTGAGAGCGGTTACTGGGGTGACTGCCAAATGCTAAGACGGCTAGCGGTTGACCGCCCGGAGAGATGTCAATCATTTATTTGAATATCTAAATCGTTCGTTTCCCATATTCCGTTAGATTATGCGATAGGATACGATTGCATTATTTAGGAGCAACGGACTGAAATTTGCTTAGAAAAAGCAACTTTTTGAACGGTTTCGCATTAACATTTCAGAAAATTGCTTAGAGGTTGGCGATGTGGAATATTGTAACGGTTTTCGTATTGATAGTTATTCCAGAATAACTGACACAGAGTCCAATCAATGTATTCATGTCAAGTCTAGTATGTCATCTTGAGTATGTTGTATAAAATGATAAAATCAATTTATTTATTTTTATTTCACTATAGATTTAAGTAACAATCTCTTGCAGAAGCCGCAGCTTATTTTAGTAGAGCAGCGCGAAGATACCCTAATCTCACGTGCTCACATAGAAATGATTCCGCGGTGAGGTTGATAATGGCAACTAAAGTTGTAATGTAAGTTTAACTAATACTTTGGAAATAATATTAGGTATTAGATATCTTACAACGAAATAATCTTTGAGTTAAATCTGTGAAATACCTAATAGGTAGGTAGATACTATGCTACAATACCTAATATGGCTCTGTAATTCTTAGACAAAATTATATCCTTTTAGGTATATAACAAGTACTTGATCTTCAAAGTTGTTGTAAACAAATGCTATTTGGAAATAAAATTAAGAAATATGATATAAAGAGTGAACTCGGAATTATCCCTCGCGGACGGGGTTGCAATTATGGCCTGTTTTTCATAGCAGCCCCACCCGGCTCCCGTTAGCTGAAAAGAAACCAATTTACCACGCTTATTAATTATTTAAATGTCATTAAACACAGGCAAGGCAAGATACTTAAAGGGCGACTTTAAGTAGTCCTGTAGTTATTTTTTTAATCAAATGTAGATACTTGTATAGCTAGGTATGTACTACTACTAAGGAAATTATACCTATTGTCTAACACTGAAATCGTATCATAACTTGAAATATATCAATATTAGGTAGTATCAATTTATCAAAGTATCTATCATATGATAGACAAATGGGATCTTAATGAAAAACCTAATAATATTTAGTTGGTAATAGTAAAATTTACTTAAGCCGAACAGGGGGGGGTTATGTCATCCAAAAGTAGGTAGGTACTTAGTATAGGTACTTAGCATACGCATAATTGCTCACGCAGCCGTGACGTTATATCTACACGGAGGAATTTAATTCAAAGAAGCTGTTGAAAAATCCACTTACCGCGCATCAAAACCATTTAAGTCAAACAGGAAATTATACGTCGTTGTTGTAAGTACCCACGATAAATAAGCAAAATGTCGCGTCGACAGTTCCTTCCGATCGGCTGAAGACTTCCACTCTGACGGAGTATGGAGAACGTTTAAAAATTGGGTAATTAAAGTTTGATCTCCTGTAAATGATTAAATAGAATTAGAAATCAGAGGCTGTTTCACTACTGTTTGCGTAGACCAGGTACTTAAGCAGACCTATAAAATATGATTTACGTGCACAAATAATTATATTAAACGCATACTACACTAATACAAAAACGTGTTTATTATAATTTTCTTAATTTAAGATTGACTATGCCTCAGGGCGGTGGAGGCAGGCGTCTCGGAGCAGGGGGGGGGCAGGGAGGGGGGTGGAGATCACTCGCCCGTGCTTTAATTGCTTTTCACTTAGCAACCGCTCATGAACAGAACGTTCGCTAAAATGAAGAAAAAATCATTACATCAACATCTTTTAGAAATGGCTCAGATTTGGGCCGTTCAGAGACAGCGAGCTCCGTATAAGTATAACGCTTTCCTCTTGTTTTTCCAGCGCGCCTCATTTCCGGCCGGGGGTCGCGAGTGGGCGCGGGTGGCGAGGGGTCTAAGTAATTTTGCTTAAGAACTCTAAACGTAATTAGTGTAGGGCGTGCAAAGGGAAGGGCTTGAAAGTTGGAGAGGGTTGCGTCCCGCGCCCGCGCCCGCGCCCGCTCCGCTCCGCGCGCCGCCTGAATATTTGATCGTGCTCGTCTCGCGATAATATTTGCCGGAGGAGGTTTCCGTAAACACGAGCATGTTTCCCCATCTACTTATACTTACTTTCTTTTATTCCGCTATTCAAACCTGTCTCGCGCTTTTAATTGGAGCAGGTTTTATAAGTACGAGTAAGTAGGCTTGCGACTTGCGAGAGAATTAAAAATATCACGCTACGCCGCTTGCGAATACGTCTAATGTTATTAAGTTTTTCTTTGCGAATTTTTCTTTTGAGGAAAACATTTAATATGACTTCAAATAAGTGTAATTTACGAATGGCTCAAATCTCGACGCCTATTAAATTTGTTTGTAGGCAATGTGATATCAAAAGTTATAGGAACATAAAGTAGGTAATCTATAGGTACAAAGCTATATTTTATTAATAAGTATATGTAAATACAATTAAAAATTAAAAGTGTCTGTCTGTTATGTACATAAAACTAGTAAACTAACATAAACTAGGGTAGGCTCACTATCGACTGAGCCACAGGGTCCCTCGTATTTATCACTTATCAACTCCTAAGACGCCAGTAAACAATAGATATGCATGTATTCTAAAGGCAGGATATTATTTTTCCATTATTTTGGACTAATATTAAATTATTATTATTAATTTCACATTGTATGTATCTACATAATTATCTTTTTTTTATAAATTGTTACAAATGAGAGAATCTGAAAATTAGGTAGAGTCATTTTTATTCTGTACCCAAGTAAATGGAACTTTTGAGGAAGATAGGTAATATGTACAATAAAAAAATAAGTATGAAGTACCTACTAAGTACATACACTATTATGTAGGTACGGTATTATGGGAAGAACGCGACTGATATTGGTATTCAGACAACTCTTATTTGTAAGACCTTTGTGCTATCACTGCTTACATCCCGTGAATTAAGATGATGATGACTCAATTACCTGGGTACCCAACACAAATCTGAGTATAACTGTGTAATTCATCTTTCCCAAAGCATAAGACAAATCCCAACCAATCTTAGACTATATCTATATTACCAATCTTATCTATACTAATATTATAAAGAGGAAAGATTTAATTGTTTGTTTGCATTGAATAGGCTCCAAAACTACCGAACCGATTTGAAAAATTATTTCACTGTTTGGAAGCTACACTATCCCCGGGTGAAGCGAGGGTGATTTCCTAGTAATATAATATAGACGAAGACGACTGGGTCAACTAGTTAAAATTGACAGCTTTTTTCTGTAATATGTACCACACAGCTTTATTACCTCTAGCTACGCGTATACAGTGAACAGATTTTATACTGGTTTTGTTGCGGTGTCAGTGAACAAGTTTACAATGACTTACGCCCCAACTCAGAGTCACTAACAGTTACTTAAATCGCTATTTAGTACAGAATTTGTATGGTGATACTTCATTAAGGAGCGATTAAAGTAACCATTCTGAACAACTCTGGGTTGGGCGTTAATGTAATTTTAGTGTATGTCTACGGCTACGGTGAAGACGTAGGTAGGTGGACCGTTTCCTAATACTACAACTATGTGGTCAAAGTTGTTTCAGCCGACGCTGTTCTACAATGTAATCAAATCAGTTATTTCAGCTCTCTGAACTGCCTCATCGAAGACCCTTATTAGGCTGCAACTTGACTATTTCGAGATTTTACGTACATCGATATTAACTCTATGAGTTTTGGTAAATTTAAGAATAATGTGAAATATTTCAAAGTATAAATTTAAAAACAATAGTTACTTCTATTCTAAGTAACTAAAATAAGATTCATACAGTGATAATGCAGCATCACACACCACACACAGACACGCACATGCCACAGACACACACAAATACATAAACACACAAACACACACACACGCACGCAGGCACGCTCGCACACAAGAATGCATGCCGGACACAAACCGTAACTTAGTTTAGTATTTAAGTTTCTCATTTTAAGTGATGTAAAAATCTTATGGGAAATAAAGTTCATTAAACCGACTTACACATTTATTTTATTATCGTTGTATCCTTTACTAACCCCTGACACAAAAAGAGGGGTGTTATAAGTTGGACATGTCTGAGTGTGTCTGTTCGTGGCTTCGTAGCTCGTAGTAAAATAATTTTCAGATTTTTAAAGATACTTAATTGATGAAAATAGACTACAGTATTAGTTTCCAAACCTATGTTGAGCTAGCTATGTCTCTACAAAATAAATATAGAGTGAATACGACTCCAATCACTTAAATCGCTATAAATAAAGCACCATTAACATAATGTTGATATTAATGATGTGGCTAGCCTACTTGTGTATAATCTTAGGTAAAGAATGATATAAAATAAGGTATCGTATTGAAAAATCGTTCTGCGTATTGCGGCGCTTAAAACGAGATTAGAATTCATTTGATATTTGGAAGCAAGGGCAATAATTTATAAATTCAAAAGGCCTGTGAGACAAGAGAGGAAATTAGAATTCGTAATTAGAACGAAGCAACGCCGCGGCTCCTTCTACAACATTTGATTAGCAATTATGGTAATTTGACTTAGAGCAGGGTAAGATTTCTCCTAATTTGTTAGTTAAATTATAATCGCAACTGACAGAAATTCTTCTTGAATTAAAATGTTATAAGGATAACATTTTGATTCAAGGGAATTAATTTTACTAATTAATGTATCTACAAGACATGAAATATTGAAGTTGAATAAAACTCTACCTTAGTATTGGGTATACTTTATCAAGTAAATAGGAAATCATTTCTACTTATCCAAATGTCATTTAAATACGTAAATTAAAAAGAATAAATAAATATTACCCTTATTTTTGTTATAAAAAATAAAAAGCTCCTTTATTATAATTTCATCTGATGTCAACGACGTAATACCTAGTACACAACTCTAGTAAGAATGATATCGAATTTATATTAATTAATTTAAATAAGTAAGCGTCATCAGAACAACCACAAACCTATATTACTTACTAAAGCTAACAACAAGAATGGTTGTAAGTCTGTAACTACGGCTAAAAAAATTAACAGATTTTGCAATCTGAGTGTGTTATCATTGAAGCGGTTGGCAGGCAGCCCGCGCGGTGCAATTTAATTATGGAGTTCGCTCCCGCGCTTTACCCTTTTGTATCTTAACCCCCGGATGAAAAAATACTCACCCATAAAATAGAGGACGGGTAACGAAAAAAAGGAGCGTATGCAAATTCAGGATAAAATATAGCCCGTAAATGCCACCGTTTCTAAAAGAATATTAGAGACGTTTTTCAGTGGGTGGATGGGGGTTGCTACTTTATACTTTGTCTCCTCGCTAAGTACTGCAGCTCCGGGTGTCCGCCAAGGAATCCGCCTTAATTTGCGACTGTTGTTCAGTAATAAATCAACAGCCATTCCTATTTCGCGCGGGATAAAGTTAGGCTTAAAAAATGACCAAATACAATATCATTCCGAAATATTGAAAGAGATATTGAAAATTGTAATTTCACATAGGTGTACCAATGTACCTACCTGATGACTAATGATTTATTAAATATTTAAATAAACGTTTACCCGCGTATTCATAAAAAGTCTGCATCCAACAATTTACTAATTAGTGATTACTAGGACTCTCCCCCTACTGGCATCGGTGTTCTGTGAAAACCAGGAGAAAAGTGGTTACGTCTCCCACGTTCCCATGTTTTGGCTAGGAAACTTTACATCACCTTTGTCAACAGTATACATAACTAAGGTAAACGTGTAAAAGTTGTTTCACGATATGTTCCGTCAAAACTACCCAAATATCACTTATTAAAAGTGGTTATTAAAAGTGGTACAAGTTAGAAGTGGTAAATAATGGTTTGTGACACCTAAAATCGCTGCTTAACATTGTGAACTATAATTTTTTATTAAGAATCTCAGACGGGACTCAAAAAATATGCAGTTTTATTATTTTCATTTTCAACGAATTGCACATGAATTGGACTAAGGTGATATACATCCTAGCGACCTCTAACCTAGGGACCTAGCGTCTGACTCTTCCGTTGATCAGCAAGGTGCACCACGGTAAGGCGAGGTGGAATGAATGAGGGTGGAATGAAAATGTTAGTATCCGAATGTACATATTTATATGTGTACATTCAGATACTAACAATAGACATTTGTACCATTGAAACTTTATCCATGGATAAAGAGCCGTATCTGCTTATCAAGGTTTCATTGAATTTTGTAAAGTCGTAACCCTAATAACGCATAGCAGTGAATAAGTAAAATATTATGAAAAAAATCATAGTTTTATTTTAACTAATAGAAGTTTTATGGGAATCAGATTATGACATTTGACTCTACGCAAATTAAATAATTTAATTTCCATATCTATGTAGAGTACGAACGTAGTAGCCGTAGTAGTTTAGCTAAGTAGTTAATTGGAAATAATTATGTAAAAATTAGGTAATGAGTACATAACCATAGTATATCGTATATAGGGTATCGTAGTCATAACTTGCCTAATAAGGGTTTTTTGTTGATTGTATTTTCTTAGTTAGGTCCTTTTATTATTCTAATAGGAAGGAAAAAGCGACATTTCATACTCTATGTTTAATGGTACAATTGTTACAACGGGTCAGTATGGTAGAACGAACAAACGAGTTAATAGGTGTTTTAATTATTGACGAGTGGTCAGGCGTGCGAGGGGCGCGGGGTGCGGGGCGCGGGGCGCGGGGTGGCGAGAGGACAAGAAAGAGACAACATCAAATATTTAACGCGTAATGCCGACCGCGCTCTCGCTTGTAATTAAAGCGTTCTTTCCTTTTTTCAGCAGCCTGATACAATATTCAGCACGAGAAGGAAGCGCTCCGGTGGCGGGGTGGCGCCTCCATTGTATTCGCTAAGGAAGATAAATTAAAAAATATAATTACAAGGCGGCCGCCATAATTCTCGGCAGGCGGGTGGTGGGTGGCGGGAAGGGCACGGGAGGGGAATAGTGGAGGAGCGGGCGCTCCCGGAGGAGGCTTCTTAAATATTTGGGGATAGCGCGTACCTACGCATTACGTAAATTAATGACACGGATTCGAGGAAGGATGGCGCCCGCCCGCGCCCGCGCCTCTCCGCTGTTTGTTTTGTTTTAATGTGCGTTGTTAACGACGTTATTAGACGCGAATTATAATACGAGAGCGGCCCTCCCTTCCGGCCAGCGCCGGCCCAACGCCGGCCCAACGTCGGCCGCCGGATTGATTGCCCTAATGACTCTCTTCTATTCGCATAATTGCGAAAATCAGACTTACGTCTTTTACTTGATTCAGTCCAATTTATAACAATACATCAAGTTCTCTTTTAAATTATATTAACGGAAAATGGTTTTGATTTAAGAGCTTGACGGTACTCTACGACTACCCTCATTTTTATCTAATGACGTACGAACTATTACTGATACTAAATTTGTAAACAAAATCCACAGATACAATTACTACTAATACATACTAAGTTTACAAATTGCTGTAAAACAATATATTAGGGGGACTATGGTTTGTCGCGGATATCGTAGGTGCGTGATTGATAAGGGATGTAAACAGGTAGCAGGACGTGGGTGTGTGTAGTGTGTAGTGTGTACGGCACACGGCGCGCATGCCCACACGGCCACACATCGGCTCAACAAGTGGCCCCATGTGCTCGGCTTTCACTTTCAGCCGCTAGCCCGCCTGGCCGTGCCCCGCTGTTATGACCGACCGCATTTCCCGCGTTTCATTGCAAGTGTCATTCACGACACTATTGCTGCGAGAATTCGAACTTGGAATGAACTACTAACTGAAACATGAAAGTACCTAATAGGCACATCTAAGGATTTAAATGTAATTAACATATAATCGTTTTCATAACAAAAACTACGAGGTAAAACGTGTGCTTATTTTAAATTAGGATGAAAACTTGATCTTTGAATAAAAAAATGTATCAGTCTTGTGGATCATAACTTTAAAAATATCTACAGTTTAATGCCGAATTAAGACAGGTATAATTGTGTGGGTGAATGGAATTTTACAATTCTTTTATTCATAAACCGAAGTCAATGAATGTTTAACAAGCCAACATTAGATGTTATTGTCATTTTCGTTAAATATTTAAAATTCACCTCGTTTTATTAGGGCTCCATAGTCAATACGAAACATCATGATCATTTTTCCGTTCGTCCGTCAGTCCGTCCGTCCAGCCGTAGCTCAGCTGAGTGACCCTTATTATGTACCAGAAAGCTGGAATTACCCAAATTCCAGCTTACATATTTATCAGATCAACAAACTGGTAGAGTAAAATCGCATGATCAGAATAATATTTTGAGTTGGTAGTTTAGTTTTACATATCGTGGCACTGCTAGCTACCACAATTTCAGCTAGAAATTGTATTACCAATCATGAGTTCTGTCTGAGCTTAATCTTATTTTTACTTAATTATTATTATTATTATTATTGTTTTATAAACATTTATTGTCTCCTCATAAGGGTAAATTTCAAACTCTCGTGCGGGCCTTAACCAAGCACGAGAGCCGATGTGGTATTATCTGTGGCAAAAAATTTCCTGACTATTCTGCACGTATTAAGTATGACTGCTTTCTGTAAGGTGATGTAAGTGAGCGGATGAATGTCTAAGAGTTTAAGGCTTGTGTGTAGTGTGTAAGGTATGATTCCGGTAGATGATATAATGATAGGTATCGTCTTGACTGTCTTTACTTTCCACTGTGTTTTTAATTCTATGGCTAGATCGGTGTAGGGATGTTCATGTAAAAAAAATATCGATATTTTTTTCGATATAATATATCGTAGTGTTCTATCGATACATTGCGATATATCGTAAAAATATATCGATATTTTCGATATATCGTAAGTAATTTGTTTGTATTTAACTGGTATATAAATGGTTAAATATTAGATTGGGAACAGGTTATAATTTAAAATGAGTAAAAAGCTTGTATCTGGCAGTTTTCTCGTAATACTTTCAAAAATACTTTTTTTTGTTAAGTGCCATGTTTAAAGGAATCCTTAGTTCTGAAGAAAAGAGAATAGCGCGAGAAAGCAAAGAGAAAAGTCCTAAAAAATAATGAAATAAAAAAATACATCGAAAGAAATTTAATCAGCCATGTCCCATCCCTAATACTCTTGAAAATAAAAATAAAATGGTCAATTGCTAACAATAATATTGCTAATAATATAATTGCTAAATTATAATATAATTATTATATATAATAATATAATAATTATAATTGCTATAATTGCTAATAATAATAATATTGGGGAATTTAATGCAAATACTGAGGCATTCCATTAATTAATGTTTTATAGATACTATTATATAGTAATCTTTGATAGCACTTTCAAATCACGTTATATTATTTACTGTATGAAACGAAAATCGTGGTAAACAAATCATAATAATTGTCACAGCTATCTATACAATTGAATAGTATCCGTTTTTCTATATCGTTAAACACAGTAACTCAAGACCTAAGGCTAGTTTTTCAATATCAAGTTGCCAACCATAAATAAAGGAATCAGTATAAAAAAGAAAGGGAATAATAATTATTCTTTTAATTTCTCACGATATTTGGTATATCGGATGAAATATATCGATTGTATGTATCGATACTAGATGATTCGATAATATCGGGTTGAAGCGATATATCGTACATATATCGATATTTTATGAAATATCGATTTATATCGTGCACTCCTAGATCGGTGTATTTGTTTAGTTTTTCAGTGTGTGTTGTTGTAAGGTTATGTGTGTTAGGGATTGCTATATCTATCAAGTATACTATTTGGTTTTTCTTATCGTGTAGGGTTATATCTGGACGATTGTAATGAATTGTCTTGTCTGTCAGTATGGTTCTGTCCCAATAGAGTTTATAATTTGTTGTGTCTATTACAGTCTGAGGGGTGTATTTGTAATATGCAATTTTTTCCTGTATAAGTTTGTATTTGAATGCGAGATATTGGTGGATAATTGTTGCTACTTGATCGTGTCGGTGTTTGTAGTCAGTTATTATTATTATTATTAATCTGAGTGGCACATAGCCCAGTGACCTCTAACAGGAGGGACCTGGTGCCATACCATCGTCCACTATTCCACAGGCTGCACTACGAACAAGGGACCTAGTTAAATTCCAAATCTATAATACTACTATAAATGTAAAAGTGAATCATGACTTTTCAAATCGGCAAACAACGTACCGCCTTTCTAACGTGCAGCGTTC
Source organism: Thymelicus lineola (assembly GCA_963932265.1). Lineage (NCBI taxonomy): Eukaryota > Metazoa > Arthropoda > Insecta > Lepidoptera > Hesperiidae > Thymelicus > Thymelicus lineola. Next base: position 7,202,042 of record OZ010687.1, on the reverse strand, counting down.
TTTTATGGGGTACGGTGTAAAATTTTATAATAAAGTCCCAAACTAAATACGTGACTTGCCGGTGGAATCTTTCAAGAAACGTGTAAAAAGTAAAAACTCAATTCGTAGGCAAGGGTTATCATAGCATAGATGAATATTTAAATGGTGAGGATGTATGGAAATGACCAACTAGGCAACCAGTTCTGCTCAGGTTAGAGAATACCTATTTTTGTAATATATGTAAGTTTTATTTTTAAAAGATGTACTGAGGAGTTTCTTTACGGCTTTTCTTCTCCTCCATGATAAAGCACCTTTCCGAAAAGCTGGTAGATTAAAAAAATTATGTGCATAAGTGTATCAGTGATACCTACATGAATAAAAGATTATATTTTCATTTCATTTCATTTAATTTCAATCAGGTACTTTATTCTTTGTACTTTTATCACTAACCCTAAAAAGCACAGGTTACCTATTAGAGTAATCTTTGCTACCGAAATTTAACGCAAGCCAGAACGCGGGTAACAGCAAATGTTACCTACCTCTTTTATAAAATTAAAAATTCAAATATTGGTTTGGTTTAAGCAAAAAAATAAACACTTTTTGAAAGTCATGTAAGCTACGTCAGTGTTTCAACTAGACCCTACCATGAGAGGGTCCGGGAGAAGAAGCAACAAGAAACTACCGAGGTGCTACTCCTACTCACAGTTACAGAAAGCACTTATTAACTACTAAGTACATTCTATATTTATAAAACTCATGTACAATCAGTCTTGTCTTTAAAATAATCATCTAATTTGTCATAAGAATGCTTTTAATATGAGTTTTAAATTTTAAAGTATAAAGTTCCGTCAATTTTAATGAATTTTTTTATAAATTTTAACATATTATTACCCATGAACGAGCCACCAGTTTTACAGAGTCTAGAATTTGGTACAATCAGTTTAGCCTTGTTCCTCATGTTAATATTATGAATGTCACTCTTCTTGGGAAAACTGTCGTAATATTTCTTAACAAACTTAACATTATCATATCACAATATGCACATATATCACAATGTGTATTGTGACGCCACAGCTAAAATATTAATTTCCTTAAAGAGATCTGAGCGAGTCCCTAGGGCTGACTTTTTTGTTATATTGCGCGTACTAATCTTTTCTGTAATATAAATATTGACTCAATATCTGCAGCCGAGCCCCACAGCAAAATGTACTGTGAAAATCGCTAAAATAAACTAATCTTGCTATTAAAATGTCCGTTAAGAGCCTTACTTTTTTAACAGCGTTAGCAGCGGAACCCAGACTAGGCTTTAAAAATGAGGGCTCCATTTTAACCGTGAATCTATAGTAAGGCCAAGGAATTTTGTAAAATTTACTGATCAAGTACATCCTTATTTAGAACTATTCGGGTTGGAACCTGCTTTACATTTGGTAATGAGAATTTAATACATTTCGTTTTTTATAATGTTATATGTGAACCATTGTAGTACTTAAGAAAGAGTATTGTTTACATTGTCAAAACATTATGACAACAATGTTTAGGAGACACCTATCCACTTTAAAAACAAGGGAAGTATCATCTGCAAAGAATAATGTTTCACACAAGTTCCTAGTGAAATAAGGAAGATCATTAATATATATTAAAAACAACAGCGGTCCTAATATTGACCCTTGGGGCACTCCCGTGGTAATATGTATTCCATATGTGTAAAGATAATTGATGACGATTTAAAAAATCTAACTTATACCCCTCCTCTAGGAATTCCTGATTCCTTTCCTGTGTCGCCTTTATCATAGATATAATGTAATATTATAAATTGAGACTTCCAAGTGTTGTGAGTTTTACATAGGGAAAATACCCTTCGGCGCATAATGTACAAAACGCAAATGAGAAAAAATCCGTTCTTTTAGATTTTGACAAACGCATTGCAATGGATTTCACTCAAGTGTTATGAAGTTTTTTTAAACACATTTTGCACTCGCAAGCACTGTGTGACCTCACAGTGTTGTTTCTGAATACCGGCAAATAGGCTTTAGGAAACAAGGTATTTTCATTGTGTACAATTTTAACTCCAATTTATTGCAATTTAAGTATCAGCTCATATAATAATTACTTTTTTGACATCTAATTGGGCAAAGAGTGTTGAAGAGAAGGTAAATTTTTCTTCATTTTCAGATTCGGTTTACGTTATAGGTAGGTAACCACATAACTTGCTTGAGGAATTTTTTTACTAGGATCACTAGAATCTCAGTTGACGTACGAATATTCTTTTTGAAGGTACGGTAGGTACCTCCCCAATTTGATCATAGGCAGCATTGCTGAACAGGCAAAACTTATTAATTTCGGTCATTATGAATTCCGCAAGCGAAACTCGAACGTCTAATTTCAACCCTAACTTATCAAGACGCGAATAAAAAAGTTCTCCCCCGGCACTCCCCACGCTCACCCCCTTGTTTAAAACGCCAGCGAAAAAAGAAGCACATAAAAATGCATGAGGCCTTCCTCGTTATAAGGAAAGGGTAGCACCCCCCTACCCCCCTCGGGAGGTAGCTGTAAAAATCGTCTCTAATTTAAATTTGGGAAGTTTCGCGTAGCGCGAGGCACGTTGATGTCTTGATAAATGTGCGCGAATTCCACTAATTTGGAGTCTTCAGCGCTCGGAACTTTTAATTGGGTGTGCATAAATCGCGCTAGCATAATGGGAGCCGCATTAATTTCATCTCGCGACAAAATGGCGGGCCGTGAGTTCCAGGACTCAGATAAGCATCTTATTTCCCGACAGCTTCCTGATTCGGGTTCATGTTGAAACTCCGTTGGACAATTCAGATTGCTACTTACACTTCTTAAATCTTTAGTTGGGGAATTGTTCCTGAACTGGAAAATATCAGAATTGTTATATTGATACACTTTCAAATTTATTTCAAGAATTAGTCTAGCTATTCAAAGGGGGAACGCTGCCAGTATCTTCGGAACCTTGCCTAAAGGGACTCCTTTTAATAATATATTTTAGTTATGTATTATTTTTATATTATTTAAGGTTTTTAGTTTTAGGTTAATTGTTTTTCAATAACCGATATGATAATAATATTAAGTGCATTTCAATTAAATCTGCAGTTGGCTGTAGTGTTGGTAGTATTGAAATAAGTGTCTTTTAAATTTCAATAACTATTTTTTGGACATAATACTGTTGTTATTATGTTCATCAAAGGTAATAGCGATATTATATATTACGAGATATTATAAAACATTACATTTAATATAACATTTTAATTTTATGCTTCTGTATCATTGCTACCGACATTATAGTCAACTGCAGATTTAGATGAAACGCACTATAAAACAATTCATATCAACAGCACCAAAATAACTCTGCCCACAGTTTAGCAGCAAAATCGTTGCCAAAGATCCGTTGATCCGATAAAAATAACCTTTGTGTTATATTATATGGTATTCATAAAATAAAATACGAACAAAATTGAGATAAAAAAGTTACTGGAAATTTAGGCTAAGTATATTTCGCTCCCTATTATTAACCTAAGAAACTGAATTAACGCCCCAACTCAGAGTCACTATTACTTAAATCGCTCCTTAGTACAGAATTTGTATGATGATTCTTTACTAAAGAGCAATTAAAACCGTTAGTGACTGTGAGTTGGGGCATTAGTATCATTACTTTCAGTAAAACTACATTTATGTACCTACTATCATGTCTTCTTTGGTAAAACATGATTTATTTTGTAAATATCCGTCAGTTTCGTTATGTCCGTCCTACCGTCCGACCGCAGCGACCACAACATAGCACAAAGACTAAGAAACTGTAATTTGACATAGCTATACTTATATATGTATATTATGTTACGATAATCTATACTAATATTATAAAGAGGAAAGATTTGATTGTTTGCATTGAATAGGCTCCGAAACTACCGAACCGATTTGAAAAATTCTTTCACTGTTGGGAAGCTACGCTATCCTCGGGTGACATAGGCTATAAATTTTTTTTGTTTCTTTCTTACTATTTTCCGCGAAGCGAAGCGAAGGCGATTTCCTAGTAAAGTGATAAAATAAAATCTTTAAAAAAATATTTTAGGGTACCTGAAAGTAAAGTAGGGATGATTTTTTGTCTCGTCTTAGTCTCTACTACATAGGTTTTATCGAAAAAATTCAATTTCAATAATATTATTAGCCAAAAAATACCATTTTCGATTCTTATTACATATTATGTCCGTTTGCGAAATATTCGGCTTCAAAATGCTACTTTTGGTTAGAGCCAATAATCCCCCGCCAGGCCAGCCAGATAAATAGGTGATGGACATGTGAAAAACATTCACTTCAGTAGGATATACTATAATTATGATGAATTTAAAAGAAAAACTGTCACAGATAGGTTAGCTTAAATAAGAAGTTATCTTACAACTAGGGAACTCTACAATGACATTGCGGGCGGCCTGACACGCACGCCGGTTTTATAAGGCTTAATCTATGACAAGTTATTATAAGTATAATATTTCCATCCATACATACCAGTTTGCTTAATTTTAATTTCAATAATACATTTTCGAAGTTCCCATAACTTGTAAAGTTAAATGATGTGGGTTTTATGAAAGAGATTTGTTACTTGAGCATGGGGCACACATGAGGTCTTGTCTCGACCTCATCTAGGACAGAGCATGCTCGTAAATAGCAGTTAGATTTAGGACCTAATTATGTTAACCTTTGTGAATTTAGTAATAGAACTCATCAGATACTCTATGAATCTCAATCTAGAATCATATCTGTGGCTAATTGCATGTACTTACAAGACTTATAACAAACTAATCTGTCATATTTTTAGGTTTCGTATAGAAATCACCCGAAAATGTTTATTTATTTTCAGGATTAGTATGTTCGTGATTTAATTAGGCCATACTACATGATCCAACACGTAATTAGCTACAACTGTGCTGGAATTACCTGGAATATGTAAGACTAAGAGTGAATGACATAAATTGAAACAAAAATAAATAGGTCGAAATAATGTCCTCCTTATCATCGTCAATCAAAATAAAATAAAACTTAAAACAATAACTTATGACGTTTAAGCAATAACAAATGTATAATAAAATAAAAAAAATCATAAGTCTAATAAAATAAATAAAATACCTTTTTCACAATAATGAAAAGCTAGTACAGTATCGCACTCCGTTCTTCTTCATTAAATTTGCACAAAGCAGCCACTGACAAACTTCGACGGGTGTAATGTTATTCATTTGGGAAAGTCAAAGGTTTTATTCGCAAAAAAAAATAAGTCGCCAGAGAGCGGACGGTGGCATTTTTTCCATTCGCCGCGTTCCATTAGCGTGCCTTTGTTTGGCGGGAGCGCGCAAATTAATTTAGCTCTCCCGCCATTTCCTCGCGCTTTCACCCGCGCATCCTCCTTGCCCCTGCCGCGCCCTTTTTTGTCTACGCTTTGCTCGACGTATCGTTTTCTTCTTTATGGCTCATTAGGCATCATCGTCGCCATTGTTTTTGTTCGCCGTACCCACAAGATCTAATTATTATGATCAGCAGTCTCATCAATGACTTCTTTGTGGGAATGTCCGATATATGAGTCACCATCTTAAGTAAGATTCAATGTTATAAAGATATATGTCATAATAATATGTAAGATAAAAAAACCCTAAAGATACCAGAACATTATTAGCAATTTTGTTTTATAAGTATTTTATTTAAAAAATAATTGACCTCTATCCAAGTTTACAACAAACAAACTACGCATTATCTAATACTTCAGTAATTTAAGAAGAAAACCTACTGAACAAAATTGTAAGTAGGAAACCCACAAAATGCCAAAGTACCTGTAATATTCTATTACATCGACTGATCGGAGGTCTTTATAATATTTAAGTAGTAACTTCGATAGGTATTATTATACGACCCGTGGCCTAGTTGGTAACGACCCTGCCCGCGAAGCGAAGGGTCCCGGGTTCAATTCACGGCCGATAATATAGACCCTGTACATTACGGGTCGATGTCACCGGCGACAAAGAGATTCTTAATACGAAGGCATGAGTTCAAGCTCTCTAATATTCCTTAGCTGAAAATTCAGTTATATATTTTTTATTTAAAATACAGGTAATATTAACGAATTAATTATTAATTATTGGGTAATATTAGTATTACCGAATTATAAGTTTAGTCGGTTATCGTAATAAAACCTTCAATATCATATGTAATTTTATAGCCACCTGACATAAAGAAAAGTCTTCTGACATTTTGTCTAGTTATAATGTGAACGCAATAAAATAAAAAAACCACTTCAGATTTACATGCAGCTTTTACCAGTATTTGGATATCAACTTCCTATGTATGGGAATTAGAGTGATTATTGGTTTATTATCGGAGCTATTAGTATTTTAAAACGCATGATAAAAACTTACGAGTTTCTACTAACTAGTCTTGTATTATGTAAACATTCATTATTTGAGACAATATTTAAGTGATTGCCTCATAAGTCTGCATGTATTGTAATAAACTCTCGACTCTACATATTCAAATTATAATTTTTTTTTCAGGCATTATAAATACTCACGCTTTGGCTGAGTTTTCGCTCAACGAGCGTTTTTGTTTTTGATCGTAACATATAATAATAAATATTATTCTAGTCATCTAGTGAATACAAACAGACAACCTACTACGAATTTTTCTGTCCATTTTTTATAATATGCAAATAAAGGTACCTTCATTTGCATATTTACTCGTACATAGGAGAAAATCCTCTAAAGTATATTTATTTAGATTACATAATATACAAATATTTTGTCTCTACATGCAATTAAATGATTACATGTATTAAGAACATTGGGGACAATCCTAGTTTGAAAATGTATGTAAATAAAAAGAAGATATTTATTGTATTTAAGCATGAAATCGTCGGTCTAGATATGACCGTAACTGCAATATCGGGTTATTGCAAGTACGATATCACGTATCATATACCGACCGACGATATAAGTATGTTTGTCTGTAAGCGATTTGAAAACCGTTTCAATTTTAAATTACAGACTTGTCTATCCATCGATCAAAACCTGACCAATGTAATGTAGATTAAAAGCTTACTTTTTTATATGTTAATAAAGTATTCTCACCTGCGCCGGCGCCGGGTCGGTACGCGCGTTCCCTGCCACAAAAACCCGCCAACTGACGGCTGGTCTGGCCGTGACCCACAGTTTTTTAACCCGCGCGTGCCCTCGTTCCTTTCCTACACTAAAACAACCCTTGCGTATTCATAAACCGTCACCCTGTGGATTTAGCGTTGTACGTCAACCAACTAATAATGCTTTTTATACAACTTATAAATTTACTTTCACTAAAAGTAGTATAACTATTTATATTCGTATAATTGTTGAAATAACTTGCAAGTTTTAAATTAATTTTCATTTACGAAACGAACTCTGATCTTGAAGCTTGTTCAAATTTTACAATTATAATTTTAGAAGTGTACCTAGTCCAATTTAATTAAATGCTCTACAGTTACGAAGTTTCATTTGAAAAGAAAATAAATATTAACCTTAATAAAATTACAAACTTGCGCACTTGTAATTAGTAATTAATTTCTCCGTACACATTTTAAATTCTTAATTAAGCAATCCGTATTTTCTCCTGCCTATAAATTAGATCGAGTCGTTTCCATAGAGACTACTCATCCTTTAAAGCGGGGTGGGGGAGAGAGGGGGGCTTTACAAAAAATATAACTTAGGGTGAGTAAAAACCGTGGGGTGACTCAGCCGGCCGCTGCACCCCACGACGAAAAATCTACGATCAATATTAACTCTTTTTTTCAACGGGGAATCGCTGAATTTTTAAGTCGTTTTAAGCAGTCGTGCCTTGTAATATAGTATGACGCGTATGACGCTTTATGGCGCGTGCTACACTGTGTGCAACACGCGCGCCATTGAACGCGAATTTACGTCATTATTTACGGCTGAGAGTGAAAATCTCTAATTTATTCCATTTTGTGAATTTGTTGAGGTTACCCAACACATGTAATTGACATTATTGGTTTTTTTAAACATACTGCTGAATTAATTGGTATCCATATATCCACGTTCGGAAGCATTGCGAATAAAACACGCAGATTTTTGTATACTGGTTTGTATAATGATGTAGCTTTATCCAGTTGAAAGAATTTTTTAAATTAAGTAACTAAGTGCTATTTTCTTGTGTCTCTGACCTGTTATGTTTATGAAAGATGAGGATAATGAATCATATTTGAGGGATATTCAAAAGATGCTCGACGTTGATACCCCATCAAGACTTTTGGTGATCCCGCGTTTTGTTCTTCTCTTCTCCTCTCTCTCTCTCTCTCTCTCCTCTCTCTCTCTCTTCTCTCTCTTCTCATCAAAACAATCTCAATCTTCAGTGGCCGTCTAACAATTGGGGAGGCTTCAGAATCTCACGTGAACGCAAAGGACTTCTAACCACTAGATAGTCGAGTCTTCTCTAGTACGGTTGTAGTGCTAACAGTTTTGCAACGACTTGCACCCAATAAACTAATATAATTCGTTCACTGCTTGCACCCTACTCTGCGGTCTGCGTGCTGGACATTAGATGAGCCACGATATCACACTGAAGAAATGTGCGTTGCCGACCGTAAGCGAAGCAAACTTAGGCTCTTCATTAGGAAAAAAGTGATAACTGTAACTGTAAATGAAATTAAGAAACACGCCTTGGTAGTTTTTTGCTGCGTCCTCTCGAGAGTCCTCTCACAGTAGGGCTTGTTGAAGTAATAGCGTAGTGGACTTTCAAAAACAGTTTATAGTTAAGCCAAACCAATGTTTTGAGTATAATAATAACATTTATATTTTTTTATTTTTTATGTTAAAAGCTAATACTTTTAACATTAATTTTAATGATAAGGATACTTGAGTTATTAAAAAAATATTTTGTTTAAATATCATAAAAGGCTTTATGGCTCTGATGATTACTACCTCTGTTCGTGGTTTTTTTGGTCAGTGTCATAACGTCTTCAAGTTCACATCACACAAAAGCATACTCGCGTATGCATGCGTTATAATAATAATAAAACGCTTTACTAATTAAAAAAAATGTAAGGCCGGGTGTGTGCATGCACACCCGAATTAAAAAAGAAACAGTTACAAAAAACTATTTATGACAGCGACCATTATCGTCCAATAAATCAGCTGCCCGCTCTTCTGTTTTCGATAATGATTCTATTATTATGGAAAAGCGTTATGTAACTGTAACATTTTTTCCTTACGGGTGCAAACATAATATGGAGACTACTTTTAACAGTTTTTGACGAGAAACAAGAAAGTTATCACGAAGAAAAATTGTTAGCTCTCCCTGACTGGTTGCCTTAACGTCGGTTCTAATATAATTATCAAAACGGATTGTAATTTCGAATTATTGCCTCTCTTTTCCCCTGAACTTCATCAAAGTAGTACAATGAGAACAAAATGTATCTATTATTGCTGTAGCCCTCAAAAAAGAGCTTGGTTCAGAGTGGCACTAATAATATTTTTTGAATGTAGCTTTTATAGCCAACTGTGAAAGAAAGCAATTTTCAAAATATAAGTAGATTTTTGTATAGTGCGTGATCTGATACACAGCACATCAGATGAAATTGTTTCTATACATACCCTCTGTTACTATGACTTAGAATTTAGCTAAAGAATTGCTGCTTTATATAAAAGTCCTGAAAAATGTACCTACGTCTTGATAGCTACAACTTTTTTGCGTTAATTATCTTATATATTTTTGATTTTAACATTCAAATTCCAAGAAATGTCGCAATGGATATCTTCAAAATTTTTGACATGTTCTAACATGTAAGACATGACGGTTGCGTGCTGGTTGCGTGATATTATCACGATTAGTATTTTATTTTAATTCTTAATTAAAGATTTTATTGTCCTGATTTTGACGTGTCAAAAGTGCCTCAAAGTGGCCTGTTTGAAATAAATTATTTATAAATTGAATTTGAATTGAATTAAATAAGAAAACTTAAGAGAAGTAGCAAAAGCTGTCTCCATATTAACATGGCTCTCTTGGTTTTTATGCGTGCCGGGGCGCGCGGCCGGCGCCCACCGTACGGGTTACAAATTGTGGGGTGAAAGGGGTAGTTTTTTTCTAATCGACTTTTCTAACAGTAATAAACGATATTTATCTTTCTTAATTATAGTTTCACTCCGTTATTTGGTAGCTTTGTTCATGTTTTTCTACGGCAGCTTGTATTATTATCATATTAAGTACGTTTGTCACAGACATAAAACTATTTGGTTGTTGTTGTAATGATTATGATACGTTTTATAACTTTTTATCCAGCTGCCAAGGAAGGGGGTTGATACCATTGTTGACACTCTTTATCTCTGTCATATTTTCAAAAGCTGAAGTTTTCCACTTTGGCATTATGGAGGAATGTTTGGCACTATGACTGTGGTTTGGCACAATGGACTTTGACATTTTTTTATTTAATTCAGATTTCATTTCAGGTTCATGGCCCACTGTCGCCTGTCTAGAACTTGATAATACAATTTTAAAATTTTGAAATATATATTATTGTCATTGACCTAATTAATATCTTTGTGAAAACGTCTACTGATCACAGAGAAGAAACTCTAGTAAGTAACAGTAGTAATGATATTATATTGATATTACATAAAGCAATAAAACCACGTAACAACTCGTCTATTGTGTGAATACGGCTCTTTTATTGTCAAATGAAACTTTACTTGACCACACTTGAATAAAAGACGGCCTGGTCTGTCTACTTTTTTACGCGTAACTAGTTCTGTATAAAGAATTTCTTTACGGATCCTTAGTCATCAATATCTAAGTTATGGTATCAGAGAATTACAGGATTAACTAAGATCGTTAGATTTCAGAAATATAAAAGGTTTTTATCCGTGGTCAGTTTGGTTTCATATATGTACAATGATAGGAAGAATCTTGTTGTTTTAACGGTTTAGATCACTAAGCGTAGAATTGATTACCCATTTCGAAATTAAATTTTGTATAGTCAAATTTTTAAATGAGAAACGAGGGCAGTGATCCCATGCGGCGCATGCGTAATATTAACCCTTTTTTTACCCTTTCGTCTCCCTGAGCATTTTTTGTAAGCATTTTTAAAGGGTTGTGTGTACAGGGGTACCTGCTACGCCACGATCCAAAGGGTTGAGTTTTTTCACAATGGACCGTCACGCTTTTTGTATTGATGCAGTTTTTCTATATGGACCCACGAGAGAATAATACAGAGTGCAATGAACTCTTTACCGTCACATCAGCTGATGCCATAATAGTGCACTTGTAGCTTTCGTTCTATTGATTTTGATAGTTCAAGGTCGGTTCCCATTGATTTTGTAAGTAGTGAGTATGCGTAAACCGCTATACTTAGTCGAAACTTAGTTTACTATTATGTATTATTATTGTCTTCTGTGATTTTACTATCGAATATTTGAATATAATATGTATTATTTCTTTCATATATTGACTGTTATACTGTCTAATGCTGACAATTATACGATATGTTGAAGCAGAAGCAGCTTTTAATAAAGAAAAATCCTAAGATCCTATACATAAAAAAATTTGAGCGCGCTGTACAGTTGTCAATTGAGTTAACACTATAGCACCGGATGGTGTCACCTTTCAGCGCAACACCCGTTCATTTTTTGGCAATTGAAGTAAAATATCAAACAGTTCGCAATAGCTGTGCCGGTACCAGTGACCCACATTCAACAAGGTGTTAAACTGATCGGGTTGCAAGCCCGTTATAGATTGCACATACATTCTGAACTCTTTTACGAAAAAAGTTTCCCTCTGTGCATCTTATTGCACCTTTTATGTACATACGGGTACTTAAGTTTCAATGCCAGTAGAGTACGGTATGGAAGGTAATGTGATACGTCAGAGTAGGTATATTAAGGTATTTAGTGTTACAGACAACAGTATCACGAAGAATATTATTAACGCGTTGTTGACTTGGAAGGAAGTGATAATCACATCGTAACTTATTGCCATATGATTATGCTCTTAATTTAAAAAATTCGTCATCTTGCATTTGCTTATACAATATTTACTGGGTTGTCCATATAAGGTTGTATATTATTTAAGTACATATTTAATTTCCTAATTAACTCTTTATGCAAGAAAGCCTCAAGCCTTATTAAATTTAAGTTAACTTTGCTTAGACCAGAGGTGACAAGGATGGACATAATATCCCTAAATCATATCAACTTGAAAATTTAAATACAATGTTTATTACATTGTGCAGTTGGTAATGTACACCCCCACAGTACATTACTTTTCCAAGAAATTATATGTTTAAAACTTCTTGAGCGTTTCCGTGCTTCGGAGGGCACGTAAAGTCTTCGGTTCCAGTTGGTTTCGTAAGATAACAATTGATAAATCATGTCGGAGGCCCTCGAGCGCTATGAAAACTTTCATCACTTGGGTTGGCCACTAACCTGAGCAGCGTGGTGGAGTATTCTCTAAGCTTTTTCAGGAGCAAAGACCCGTGCTCAATACACAGTAGTGCGAGAATGGTTGAAGCCAGAACAAATTGTCTATTTTCCTTTTTATAATACAAATATTAAGGAAATAAAAGTTTAAAGCTTTTGAAAAAATATAATTGTATTCAGTTTTGGGTAATAGCCAATTCATTTATTAGTGCGTCCAAGTTCGTCCGTACTTATTATTTTCACAAAAACAATTTTACTGAAATACGTTCTCGGTAATTTAAGGTGGGCCCAGATCTAATTTCGTGAAGATAGAGTTTCATCGATAAAAGAACCGCTTCTACGAGTTCTTTTTAATTATAATCTGATTTTGGCAAAACAGGGAGAGGCTCAGGTGACCCTATTATTCGGATTTCACCCGTTTCTGAGAATTGTAAGCCAGTATTCTGGTTTTTGAGTCGTAGATAAGTGTCACGGAACCCACATACTATGTATTATGAAAAGAAAGTACATAGTTGTTAAAATTCAAATCTAGAAGACGTTAAATGAGATCCTAACTCTATCTTCTCTCTATCTAGTTTAAGTTTTTAAAGCAGTTACAGATCTTCTAATTTTGAAAGGAACGCAATTCTACTAAACAAAATTGTTACAACGTGTAAGTGAAAATATTAGGGAAATAATTTATATTAAATAAATATTTCTTATTTCACCTCCATGCATTCAGTTTTAAATTATACAATCTCTACGTCCGTAGGAACGTAGTCAATTGATTACCAGCTTTTATTAAATAGTTAGGTACTTCAGGAATCTATATATAATTCATCAAAACCACAGCTAGGTACTATAAGACGCTAATAAATACGAAGGTTCTCTCAAGCACAGTGCTCAGAATCATTGAGTAAAAAATAATGCTCAAGGGTACTCACTAACCCCGCTTTACTGAGTGCTAACCTAACTAAAATACACGAGTTACTAATATTGATATAAATTATTGTTATTGGTATTTTATTCATTTAATTTTGTACACCGACGGTGTTCGATAGATTCATTCCAAATCACAAATTCTATCAGGCAAATCGAATCAATTTGAATAATAAGATAAACGTTCTGTTATTTCTGTTCTGCATTCTAAAAATAAAATTTTAGACAATAAAGTTGGATAAACTCGCACAATATGCCTAGATCCGCAAAAAAGATGATGAAAAACTATTTCGCTGTAATCGTTGAAGAGTAAAGGAAACTATGCATTATTTACATTACATGGGCGGCCGAACACTTTGTTCCTATTATAAAAACATTGAATAAAGGACATTACAAACGGATTAAATGCAAACAAAACCAGTAGCCGCCGTGTTGTTACATCAAACAACTGATGCAAAGCGGACACAAACAAACTCCTTTGAGAGATCTTTCGGCAACGTTGCCCACAAACAGAATAGATATACAATTTCAATGACCATTAGAGAATTGTTAGTAGCTCAACTGTTTAGCAAAACGAAGGAGTGATACTCGTAGGATTAAAGGATTAGCAAACAACTTTGCACGCAAATCCTTTCTTCTCACGTTTCTCTTTTAATATACGCCGAGAAAGGCAAGGAACACCAAAATTCCACCATAGTTTTAACCATGGTGGAGGTTATGTTTAATTAAAATGGAAATAGCATGCGCTCTAGCTAGAATCAACAACGTTACTGAGACGTACTTTGTGAGGATCATCATCAATGTACCCACAGAATGTACCTTACTTTGATTGTTGCATTATTGTTCTTTGCAAAAAATGTTCTAGACAACATTAAGGTATTTGCGATAATATTTTAATTGATTACCTATATGACGTAGGATAACTTATGAAGTCAAAAACTGTAGAAAAGAGAATGACTTGCCGTCTATCTAACGCAAATCCAAAGTTACATTTGATGTGAATACATTGAATTGCAACAAGTTCCGCGCTTTATAAATGACACAGCTCCTTCATCCTTTTGTACGCGGTGAATTAAATAGACTGCGTTATAAGGAACTTTAATTGTGACGAATAGAAGATTCCAAAAGGTATTATTTGGCGTAAAAATCAATAATCAAACGGCATTGTGACAATGGACGGCGGTTAACCGAATTCACTATCAAAATAAAGGTCCCTGCTTGACGAGGTGCGGGTGGATTTTTTATTGCGTTACTTCATACTGAAGTGGTGGGATAAACAGTTATGTCACACTACATGCAGCCACAGACACAGTAAATTAATACGATGAAGTAAATAATATTTTTTTAATAGTTCTCTTTTTAAAAGGAGCCATTAATCTTGTTTGACCACAACTTACTCGTACAAAATGATTTGATCTATAAAGTATAGGTACGATAAATAATAGAATATATTAAATAGCATTAATTACAATACACTCAATTACCTATCTAATATTAATTAGTTAATTAATTAGATAATCAATTACCTATCTAATATTGACTTTGTTAAATTTAATTATTGTTTAGTGATTGTGAGCTCTCAAAATTTGTGATGGATATAAGCAATGATATTATATATTAAAAAGAGGCAGATAGGTCACAAGCGCGCGCGTTGTGATGATTGAAAAAGTTCCCAATTGGGAACTTTTGTGATTAGTCTGCGTCGAGCGCAATCACGAGCGTGGCGCATCGTAGGTTAACACGTAGTTATGAAAATATAACAAAATGCCATCGTGTGTGTTTAGAAAGTGCGCCAATTATGACACAAGGAATCTCATACCATGCGTGAGTACGCTAAGATACTTAGATTATTTAATATATTTCAATTATTTTTCTAAACAATCTAATAATCATGCAAAGACGCCATATTCAGATGAAGAAAGAGATAGCGATCTAGTTTTGACGCGAGAGCGATAAAGACCGTAGCGTATATAGATTGACGCGAGCGACAAACACTAGCTGTCTTTTTCACTATTATGGTTTTAGTAATGCCATCCTTTTTACATAATTTGCCAATGCACTAGTGATTGGTGTAGGGAAACAAAAGATTAACATGTGTGTGTTGTAGCTCGGTCGGAACAGATTTTTCGGTCGATTTGTAAGGGCATAACGTATCTGTATTTATTGAACATCTTTGGATATAAGGTGGGTGGACCATGGAAGGCCACTCTAACGATTAAACAGTCACTACTTCGTTATTTACTGGTTAGATGAATCAAACAAATCATTAAGTAACGCTTTGTCTTATTATGTATCATATAAAACATTTTTTTTTATAAAAGGTTTAACCATTATTTAATAAACTTAAGTTTAAATAACCTCTGCCAAATGGCCTTGCAAGGAACAAGGCTCCATACAAGGCCAATATAATAAATCAGTCGTTTAACTTAAAACTAACATTGTGAACATTAAAATATCTACTTACTTATACTTAAACTACATAAAAAGATCTTTCATTAAAACGGAATATTAAATGCCTACCATAACATATTCAGATAAAAAATAATCAACGAACATTACTAGAACTCTATCGTAAAACTAAGAATGTATTTGTGTAATTGTTTTAAAAATAATATAAATGAGTAATAAATCGAAATCAAATAAGTTGCCAATAACCTTTATAGTAAAATGATAAAAATATAAAACTGATTAAAATGGCCTTCTTAAGGGTCTGTTCCTTGTAAGGCCAAAATGTTAGAACACCTCGGAATTGGGGGCCTTTAACTAAGTGGTAGCAATATATTAACTTGCACATTGGTTTAAATTTCCAGATATGTATTTACAAGTGAAAACAAAGTATTAATATTTTCATAGTTTCTAGATGTTCCTAGGAAGAACCTTGTGCCCTAGCAAGGCCAACTGTCAACTTTTTGATCGGCCTTACAAGGAACCATTGGCTTTCCTAGGAAAACTACCAATATTTTAATTGTATTGGAATTAAAGTAATATTTTTTTCTTCAGTGCCGTAGCAAATCCTTATATTATCAATTTAGAGTAAAAAAATAAAGAAAACAATAGTTTATTTACTTGAAAACTTACATTTTACTAAGAGCAAATATTACAATTTTAACATCGATGACCGAAGTCAACAAAGAGAGGGCCCGCATTGATAAAATAGCGGTGCGAGGGACTCGCCGCCACGTTTGTGTACTTGAATTCGATGGATGTTAGTGTAAGTGGAAGGAAATTGTCATCGGATGGCAATAAATACGACTTTTAAATAATTGGCCTTACAAGGAGCATGGCCTTCCATGGTCCACCCACCTTAAGTAAGTTAAATTAAGATTTTAAACTTAGCTCATCATGGACTGAACTCATTTAACTGTTATATAATACGAAAATCATAATAAAAAAAGTTAAATTAAACCAGCAGATATACGGATCAATGACTAAATACTTGCAGAACATTTTAAACACTGCCACAAAAAAATTAGAAGTAAGTGAAGTTAGACTTTTTACGCACCACTTTTTAGGTAGTCTCAATAAACATCGACCTACTTCGCATGATACAACTAAGAACATAAATCAAGAAACACATTGACAAAAAGGGTAAGCAGAGCGCATAATTGATTGTAACGTAGGTGATCAAGTTCGTTTCTTGCGAGGACGACGGTCACACACGTGCAACACATCGTCTCCAATCACAATGCGTGGCCAAATCCATTCATGTGTATTTGCTTTCCTGACGGCTATTGACGCGAACTCAAGTTTTTGCGTCATTTACTTTAAATCGTCTTTATAAACTACATGATTCGAGGACTCCGTGCTATTTCAAACAGTTCGCTTTCAGAGAAGTTACCTGAAGAGGTTGCATAAATATTTACTACAACAATAGTTAATGTAACATAGTATGTTCAATATCATAATATATACCAATATGTATAATTCAATACAATGTTCAATACCATAATATCATAATATAGGGTGGCGCAAAAGTTGTCACCCGATGTTCTTTGACTGTCATTTTTTTAATTTTAGTTTTGCTAATGTTAATAGATTAATAGTTTAATGGATTGTGTTTATTTGATATCTTATTTTTTTCATTGGGAAGAAAAAATTGTATCAGCCAAATGGCCGCCGCCATAATCGATGACCATACGGGACCGATTTATGGCATTTTCCATCACTTTTGCCAGAACTTCCGGCGATAGGTTAACGCATTTATGACGGATATTCTCTTTCAGGGCTTCAAGAGTTTGAGGCTTGTTCACATAGACTCGTGATTCAAGAAACCCCACCAAAAACCCAATAGAAGTCTAGAACGGTTAAATTGTGTGATCTTACCCGGCGATCTTATCCAGATCTTTATTACGATTATTCCGCGTTATTGAGGAGTATAGCGATGCATGTCTTATTAACGTGTATTTTGTATCTCTACTTCCCAAATGTCACAGCAGAATTGGTATTTACCGCCATTTACCAAAATTATAGCATCATCCGATAGGGTGATGACTTTGGCGCCACCCTTTAAAATGCCTTTAGGCACTATTCCTTACACCTTGCACACTCAGTGTTCTAATAGCACATAAGACATAATAGTAGGTATCTACTAATAGTAAACCTATAATTTATTCACTAATAATACTAAACATTTCCTCGCTAATCATTATCTTTTTGTATTCGTCTATTTAGCTAGTGGCCAATCTTTTTAATCTTTTCTTCTATTACAGAATGAAAGTCTGTGAGTATATAAGAAAATTCCTATCATTTAATTGTTTACCGGCTTTTGACTTATCGTTAAGTAAAATAAACAAACTCATCAATGGATTGTTAAAGTATCTCAAATAATCTCAATCAAACCTTTTCTCAGTTCAAGCATAAAAATGTGACCTTTAAGTCATTAGTTTGTAAATGTCGTTTCCCGTAGCATCTTCCGGTATGCTAAAACTGTTGGTGTTGCGAGAATGGCTTACGCAGGTTTGTAGATGCCGGAAATACGAGTCAGCTGTTAAATCATTAAGGCGTTTTAAAATAATAATATGTATTATTAAATTAATTTAATGTGTTTTTTAAATAATAAGAAAAAACACTTGAAGTAAACATGATGTAATATCTATTGTAACAGGCATGGGTTTTCCTGATTATAATTAGTAACTAGGTATTTTTGTAATCTGTAACGTATAAAACAATGCAATGATATGTAAAATTATTTCTTTACTGGTGTCCAGCTAACTGAACAAAGTAGATAAGTTAACTTTTTATGTTGTTCAAAATAAACAGTATCACAGCGTCTTTTGTAATTTATCATCAGAATTATTAAATGGCAAACTATACCAATCTTTTAATTTTATCGAATGACGGTAATAACAATTTTGAAAGTTCTAGGAATTACTTAAGGGAATAACTATACGATATAATTACACGTGGAATTCAATTCTGCAGGACAACTACCTACTGGCAAGTATTGCTATAATGAATGTAGAAACGTCTTAGCCGCACCTGTCGCGGATCTCCTCGCGCGAGCCGCGGTGGCCACGGATGTGCCTTAATCAATAGGCCCACTCCGTTTCCGCCACCACACACAAAAACAAATGAATGTTAACTTATATTAAAAAAATAACAAAGCCGAAAGTGTTCCAAGCCGCAGATTATGAGCACGTTATTTTATTAATTTATACGTAGCATCGCGGTAAAAAACTCTACCCTACTTAGTAAAAAACGTAGCGCGCGTCATTCAAAAGGGAAAGGGTGTCTCGGTCGACTCGCGTGCTGCACTGGGTTTTTTAACTGTATACTCTGTGGTTTGTTTTTTACGTTTCTTTTTTTTACCAACAGTACTGCTGTTAAGATATATTTTTTAAGAGCATCATATTGACGCCCGATCTGCTGACGGGCGGAGGCGCGAGCTCGCGTTTTTGTAAGATTGTTATTTTAAATCTGCTGGCTTCGGGTGAATGGGTGAAAGGAACCCCTTTTCACTATTTAGTCACGGATTCGAATGGGGAGGAAAGATGCTTATTTTTTATACTCATTCTGTAGTCTAATTATCTGAATCCGCAACAAAGGAAAGCACAATCTTTAACAAACCATATGGCTGGCTACCCAAAATAAGTAGCTAGCTAGCATGTTATTTGAATCATACTGTTTTATACTGTTATTTACGTAAATAAAAACGTATTTATTCAGGTAGTATTTCTGAACGATCAAATAATTTAATAATTAATAATAATTTGAAGAAAATTATTTGATTATTTGATTAATAATTTAATTTGAAGCAGATTAACATAAGTTAATAACGCGCACGGAAATCAAGACGTTTTGTATAGATTTCATGTCTTGTGATAAGGGGCCGTTGAAAAACAATGATAGCGATAAAACAACATCAATAATGTTGGGAATTCGTAAGTGCGCTATAAAACATGAGCCATGAAAATGCTATTAAATATTAAAAGTGGAGAAACGGAGAGCTTAACAAGAAATAAAACATCGTTATAAGAGGCACGGAGACGGCGAAGTCGCCCCCGGCCGGGCTAGCTATCGGCGCGCCTCAGTTAATGCCTACTTATACCTTATTATATAGCGGAGTTTGCGTTGAGGAACAAAATTAATTGGTTAAAACTCCTCTCGGTATCCAGGGCGGGCCTCCCCCTCTGACTCCCTCTTAATTCCGACCTCCGCCGGCACTCCCGCACCCCGCGAGCTCCTTTGAACGCAACCTACCTAAAGAAAAAACAGAAAAGTATGAAGTTCCCTACCAATACGTTGTAACTTAATTAATGAAAATTATTTTATTTAAAAAATACTGATGATAATGAATGAACTGTAATAATTTACTTTTTTTTGGAATATAATAAACAACTCAGCTCTTACTCGTAAGCCCCATTGTACTTAGTATAACCAGGCCTGGCACTTTCGATATGAAGTTACAAGTAAGTATATGCCGCGTTTGACGTGTCGGGCTAATTCAGAAAATTCATAAGGGCTGTCACACGTTCGTAATCTATCACACATGACACGACATCATACATGTCACACGTTAATTTAATACAACGCCCTGCGTCGTGCTAAACGATATTTACTAAAATGAAGGCAATAGCATATTGCATCGCATTCCGCTACCCAAACAATAACGAGGATCCGAATCTCACTTTTTTGTCGTGTGTCATTACAGATTTGATGCGCATACCTGCTTAAAAACCTAAGAGATAATATTTGTTTCATAGACAAGTTAATTATTATACAAACCAACATAATGCCGTATGACCATCTTCTTAGGTGAAAATACCTATACAGACATTGTCAAATAAAATGGTTTTTTTATCTACATACTACTAAGTAAATAGGTATTTACTTACTTAGCCTGGATTTATTTAAAACACATTAGTTCATAACAGTAGCATGAGCCTATAACTGGTAATTAAACTTTCACATTAATTTTATTTTTTCAAAAAAGACATTGCCTGAGAGGATAAGAGATAGCGTTAGAATATGTAATGACATAATATTCCGTCGGAGCAAAAGTCGCTATTCATTTTAATGACTTTGCGGAGTGTCTTCTGTACAATTATGTAAAAGCCGACGAACGAGCAGAAAAATCACCTTAAGTTAAGTAGTACTCATGGTCGATCATGGACGTCTGTGTCATGTGCTCCTGAAGGAGGAGCTGTGGCCAAAGGGGGTCGTCTTCCGAAAGTTCCGTGGACGTCGACGACCACCGGGAGTCACCGGAAGCGCGTCTCACTTCGCGAATAAGTGAATTAGTTTTTAAGTCTATATTTTTGTATGTATGTTAGTCTGTAAGGTATTTATGTTATGGGCCTCGATGCCTGAAATAAAGATTTATTATTATTATTTTTATTATTATTATTAATACCAAAAGCCATATGGGATTAGGACCAATTTTGCAAATTAATTCATAAATGATGGAGTTCTGAAGTAATAATAAAAAAGAACTGAATTGAGAACCTTCTCCTTTTGTTGAAGTCGGATAAAAATAGTAAGTTTTTGAAGAAATCTACAGAAAATCGGTACAGATATAATGCAGAACTCTGCCGTAGCTTCTCTATTTATTGGGATGTGGGGTTAATGTAAGATAAATTATCTATGCGTACCTAGGTAATTAAGTGTTTGTTTAATAAAAAACTTAAATTAAATCCAACTAAAATAAGATAAGTTTTCTTTTGTCTAATCTTACACAAAATTCATTAAAATTATTCTTATTTAATTATTATAACCAATTATTTATTAATTAAACCATAATAATATAATGATTAATAATTACACCAAAATCATAACTGAATTATTTAAAAAGCAATTGTGTGGATTTATGAAACCACGGTAGGTATAAGTGAAACTTTTTTTCGTATTGTAGACATTTAACTAAAATTTATTGGATAAATATTCGATTTAGGGTATTAAAAGATTTAGGGTATTAAAGGCGCTCGACAGAGCAGCCGAGGCCAATATGGCGCCGTTAATGAAACACGTATCATTTGAACATAGATTTATTAATAAAAAAATGTAAATAATTTGCGAGTTACAACGCATTTCGCGTGTGTACGTAACGAAGGGCGAAAGCAAAGGGTAGGTCGGGCGGAGCGGGGCGCGGGGCTCGTTGCCACTTCTCCAAATAAATTATAATTCGCCCGCTCTCGTCCTTCCAAGCAATCTTTGTGACTACTGTTTTAAACACTTCTAATGTAGGGCTAAACACATTAGCCCAGTGTACGTTAGTATATTAGTTCATTGCATAAGCCATTTATGACATGACTGTGTACTTACTAAACGCATAGTACTTAACTTGAGGCTTAAGCGCAGGTACTTATAATTAAAATTAAATTCGTTTATTCTTCATGTAGCTTAAGTTATTAAATCCCAAAGTTAATGGTTATTGGAAACCATAATCTCTATTGTTAAATAGGTACTACATTTATGTAACTAACTGATGACTAATTAAATAAGTCCGGGGCGATGAATTAATCTTTTAGTGTCATAATAAAATAAAATAAATTGTAATATTTTATGCACTACTAGTGTGCACAATAAAGAATATTGTATTGTATTTTATTGTAAAATTTAATTTTATGCATGTAGTCCAGTTTAAAATAATTTGGAATAACATATTAGGTACATACTTACTGTATGTTGCGATGTTGCAATTTTGTACAAATATTTTATTTAATTAATTATTTTGGGTGCATTGTGAGATAAGTGACACAATTCCCCCTTTGGTCAAGAGATTTAAGATATGACTTGAAAGAGAAAATGATTCATACGAGCTTCAAGTCCTCCAAATTTAACCAGAATGTATCTTATTAGAAACTGCCCTAAATACCGAATAACAGATTACTGGCGTATATCAGAGCCTATAATCTGAGATCAGAGCTGAGATCAGAGCATAATTAATTTAAGAAAAAATTTAATGTATTAAAAACATTGAAGTATAATGTCATAGAACAGACATCTCGAACAAAATGTGTATCCCTCCCGGGAGGTTCGATTTTCAAAATTGAGCCCCGGTTCTCCTTTCAAAATCGAACGAATCCATTGAAGATTGAAGCCACGTGGCGCCAATGCATTGGAACATACATCGTGTTCGCGGTGTCGGTTCTATACGCTTGTAATAATACTTCAATGATTAAAAACAAAATATTATCACAGGCGAATATATTTTCTTTTATATTTATTTATATAAATTTTCTTTATGGTAACTGGCCCATAAGTTGATATTTTGTTTTATCCTTATCCACAACACAAATAATTTACACTTATGAGTAATTTTGTGATGTGTTGATTTGTAGGAATTATTTTTGGGTGTTTGGTTGTCTCTAGAATTGACGAATTCTGAAGCCTACCGCCTACTCTGAGAATTCCCTTGCTATCTAAGAATCGTGAAAGGCTGATAAGGGAACTTCTAGTTTTAACCTTTCTTTCCTTCTTGATTTTTTCAATTTCCCTGCTATTAACAAAATTTTGATAATATTAATAAGGAATATGTCAATCTATTTGGAACATACGTAGGATATTGTATGGAATTCGATTAATGATCACGGAGTAGTAAAGATTGTCACTGATGTGAACGTTAGGAGAACTGGATATATCATGGTGTAAAATTAAAGGAATATTATTGAATAAGCAATTCCATAGAATATACCTTCTTCCACAAAGTTAAAGTTCACCCCTTTATTTTGAGTGCGACCTCTTTTTATCAGGTTGTTTCTGCTTCAATACTGCATTCTTCAATCTTCGATACAACATTCACTAGTTTGTATAAGAATAAAACTATAAAGCTGATTTTAACTAAAAATAAAAAATATACACCTTTTAAGATATAAATTAAGTGTGTACCTTTTTCGTAGTTTGTACACACACGGATACTCAATGCACATTGCATATATCAACATATTATGAATATGTAATTTTTCTTCCTGGCTTGTCAGTAAAATACTTAAGGGATGACCGTATTTAGTAAGTGACTAGTAAATACTTAAAATAATGTTTTCTTATCAAAACGTTAACTTAATAAAGCTAATATTTTTTACCAATAATCATAATTTTATATTTTTTCATCATCAGTCGACGACTTTGTAGACTCAGATGACATTAAAACTCTAGCCAATGAAACTTCAGAATAAGAAACCAGAAAGGGCAGATAAATGTTTTTGTTGCGAGTTTTTGATAATAATTTTAGATACTCGTACTTTAATTTACAATTCCATGCGATTCGTGAAAAAGAAAATAGATAGTAAGTATACGTAGTGTAGGAGTCTTATTTATTGCTAAACGTCTACTTCACAAAACATAAAATTGATATTGCTATACATATAGGCATGGGTGTGAAAACTGACTCATGACTGAATGTGTGGAACTTGATTTCTCCTCGAGTCTAAGCCAACCCTACTTGCCCTGCTTGTGGTGCAGCTTGCTAGCAGCGGACGAGGTACTGGCTCCACGTCTCTAGTCAAGTCTAATCATACCTAGGTTTTGTTTTTCGAATGGACAGTTGCTGTTAATCCTATTAGCCTTTACAGCTTACCGCGTACAAAGGGGCGAGCTTGGCTAGGCTCCATTTTAACCGACTTTAAAAAAAGGAGGAGGTTCTCGATTCAACTGTATTTTTTATGTTTATTAAATATATTTTTTATGTTTTTACCTCAGAATTTTCGACTGGGTGAACCGATTTTGATGATTCTTTTTTTAATCGAAAGTTGGTGCTCGTCATGTGTTCCCGCTTAAATTTGAGCGAGATCTGACATTGTGACAAATTGACGAATAACTCAATATCACTCCAACCGATTTCAATGATGACAAATAAAAAAAAGCTTGTACGTAAAAACTAGCCAAATCAAATCAAATCAAATCACATCTACACAGAATTTGGCACCCATTTAAATCTCATTCTTTTTTTTGAGCTCTCATTTCCCATTCAAGTCTACATTAAGTTACTTGAACACTAATATAAAAACTGGTATAAAACTTAATAAGGTTTGTCTCGTGCAATATTGTTGCATTTTTACACGCTTTATATTAGCTTCACGTATGTTTGTTTGTTTGTAACTTCTCTTTCTCGTGGGGTGCTTTTTAAGATATTATCAAAATGATAATCCTTCTGCTCATTCACACCATGCACCTTAATCAATGCATTCTTAATTCAAATTTATTTTCTATTTTTTTAGTTATAAAAGCGTGTTTTTTAGTTTTTTTTAAACTATTATTAACTAGGTAATAAAAGCAATGTTACTCTACAAGTGTTCAAAAGCTTGTAATAATAAACCCGTTTAGTTCAATGTTGATACTTGAACGTGAAAAAGTGTGTACATATTACAAAA
This sequence comes from Thymelicus lineola, assembly GCA_963932265.1. Classification (NCBI taxonomy): domain Eukaryota; kingdom Metazoa; phylum Arthropoda; class Insecta; order Lepidoptera; family Hesperiidae; genus Thymelicus; species Thymelicus lineola. Next base: position 7,176,883 of record OZ010687.1, on the reverse strand, counting down.
ATAATTTGTAAGATTCACACATGATATTAATTCATTCCTATATCTAATTAAAAATATTTTGGGCAAAGAGTGCTCACGACCTATAGAAAATAGACCCTGACCTGGAAAAAAGAGACCTATTCCAGTTCTTTTTATTATATTTAGTGTAAATTAGTTAGTTATATATTTTTATTATTCAATAGCAGTGAGTGGTTTACACATGGTCAAGTGTTTTCCTTCAGACGAAGTTGTACTAAAAGCTATTTTTTCATCCACTTACACTAGTACTACTCGTATATGCCTGTACGCATTGAGTTTTGACTTTTAAGTTTATGGAGGCCATACAGTAAACATAGCTATCTGGCCATATAGCTATCTCATGCACACTGGATGCCGCGTCAAGTCAAACTGCAAACTTGACAAGCACACTTGATTGTGTATGGCCTCCATTATAGTCCTATGATTTTAAACATGTATGTATCATCGCGGAAACCAATATTTTTTCTGTAAACGGTACTCACTATTTTTGTTTCTAAATAAAATCAACCAAATGTATGTATGTATCATTATATATAAATGTTAGTATTTGAAAGATTTAGTGTTTGGTGATATTATTATAAGGGTTAAAATCTTAGGACAGTATTTATAAATCGCATATTTTTGGATCTAAATCTATTTTTAGATTTGATCTTGTGACGCGAACGAATCTGTACGCAAGGCTTTATGCAATGCTTAATATACTCCATTGTTTCTACGCCAGGCTTCTGAAGCTTTCTATTAAACAATATGATCTGCGAGGTATCTACAAAGTATAATTGATCCGTGAAATGAATGAGGAAATTCATTATCGGTGCTGTGGATTGCGGTCGGTGCGGCGTTGTCGGGGACGATTAATAAATGCCGGTCGGATTCCCGTGCGTTTGTCTCCGCACTCCGCAAAGACGTGAGCCGTACGCTTCTTAAATAAAGACCATTAAATAATTCTCAATACACCACCGCGCACCACGTCTTTCGACACCAATACACGCTTTATTTGTATTCTTTATCCAATTTCAAAAAGGCTAAAGGATAAGTTTCTAGTCCACAAAATATGTACTAATTGATTCTTATTTTATTTATTTTCACTATCATTAACAAATTAGTCATTTTTTATGTAGTTGTTTTTTTATCTGCGGTTATAACTTGCTTTTTTTATTGTAGGTATATTAAATACATAATATCAAAATTGATTGAAGATTAAACAATGTGCTAGCACAGATCAATAAATAAGTGATCTGTGAGTGCTAGTTTAACAAAAGTTTTTTTTGTGTTTTTTTTTAAGATAGAAATGAGACAAAATATTTAATAACAAACATCTCTTTATTAATAGTTATGTATGTACTGGACATTGATAAAGAAATACATAAGTATATTTATCGTATCATAACTATGTGATATTCAAATCCTATGAAATATAAATAAGTAGTACAAGTAGAACAAATTTTTCACATTTTATTTTAAAGATCACCTGATTTACGAGATTGAGGTAGTTGGTATGTAGATAAAAATTACAATTTCTTATTATATTATGTATGTAACTTACAATGATGGCACCCAATTACTTTAATTAATTCATACAAACAATATTTGAGAGAAACAATTAAACATATAGATTAAAATAGGAACTCAAAACAATTGCAAACCGCAGTTTATAGGACGATGCGGAAATAATATTGTTTTTTTTAACAGAAAGAAAATACCACAGAAAAATTTGAATTATTATTATTTCACAATAAATTTGTTGTAATTTAATGTATGTATTATTATTTCACAATAGGTATCCTGTATATTTTATGAAACAAAATCAGTCTCAAGTATTCAAAAATGTCATAGAATGTTTGGTAGGCGGATATAACTAGATAAAGCTGGTATTTGTAAATGATCTCAATAGAGGTGAAGAATAGAAAATATTCGAAGAACTTTGGCTCTTTACCCTGGCACAGCGCTGTCCTTGAGGTAGATAATGGCACCGTCACTAACATTACTCTAACTACCTTAAATTACAACATTGCAACATGAAATTACGATTTCTAATTGAAACATTAAATTTGTACACATTCAAATTTGTACCAATTATTTCTTTGGGAGAAATATTCAATTTATAATATTTATTTATACACTACAAAAATCCTACACGTACCATTAACTGCTAATGAAAATAAAATAATAATAAATTCAACAATCAATACTGCTTAAATACGTTTATAAGATCATAAATCATGTGCGTAAAAACATTTAGAACAAATTCCCAAGCCATCGTAAGGAATTAAAAATTAAAAATAAAAACACTATACCTAGTAGGAAACTAATACCCGTAGAACAAATTGCAATAAAGTTGCGTACACATTAATTTTTGGTAACGCATTTTGTATTTTGCTGTTCGTAGCTCCTAACACCGAAGGCCATATGCACAAAGAATTAACCACATATTAATGAACTAAACGTATATACAATTACATTAAATACTTTGACTGTATCTTAAATACTATACGAATATACAATTAAATTTCCTAACAGAGAACAATTCGAAGTGTACATGGCCTAACCTTTAAAATACACCTTGTGGCATCCTCTAGCGACGTCGAATGCAACAAACACATATCATCCACAATTTCATACATTTAAGTTAATTCTCTTCACAGTAAATACCCAGTCATCTATGACGGTCAATCTACCTCGAATATTATGTACACAAAATATTAACAATAACCGTTTTCATGGTCTATAACTTATAAGCGAACACCTACAATCTAAGTGATAAATAATAAATATTTTAAAGATAGCATTATTTACAGAAGCTCACTGCGCCAGTCGGCTCGTCTTTTGTCGACGCGGATCGCTCCATCGGAATTACTTATTTTGATCAGTAATTACGTATCGCCGACCCTTCGTTGACTTCAAATAAGCATCCCCTATATGTGTATTATGTGAGAGTATCGATTACAACACGTAATTCCGTTAAAATGATAGAATAAAATCTCGAAAACGAGCAAAAATTGAAGAATGTATTGAAAACCTGAGAATCGGGTATAAGGGTGATTATGAACCGGTTGTAACGAGCGCGGATCAGGGCGCGAACAATGGCGGCGTCTTTGTCCGGCGGCGGAACTGCCGCGATGCCGCCCGAATCAATACTTAATAATCACAGATTGTTAACTAGCCTTTGTCGCTGAAATAATAAGGCAATGTCGCGGCCTTCTCGCCGGATTCCGGTTACAGTTGGACGGGCGCGAGGGAGGACGTCGATCCGAGATCAATAAACGCTAAGCATAACGAACGCGTTTTTCTATCGTTTTTCGGACAAAGAGATAATAAATCATAAAATATCTTTTGTGCAACGCGTTCTATGTTTTGTAACTTGCGAAACAAAAGAGTAAAAATGCTCGCGTTTTTGCACTGCCTTGCGATTATGCTAATGGCACGACATTAAAATTCTAAACTGTAACATCGATGAAAAGAGCGTTTTTTATGGTGGACGTAAAATGAATAGGTGACTGACTACCTAACGAGACCGTGTCAGTAGTCTTACCGAGAAGGTTGACGATAACAAAGAATGTGCAAAAAATTGACCGTTGCAAAATTTCTAGAGCAATATTGTCCAAAGACTGATCTGACAAAAATACACCTACAGGGGACATACCTAGTCAAAGAGAGCGAACAAAAAGTGGTCGTTAGCAGACGGCCGACGGTGGCGCGACTCTACGAAGAAGGAACTCGTATACCGGCTCAACGTTGCGCAGCCTGCGGGACCCCCACCGGGGAGGCACCCGGCACCCACTACGCGGAGTGCACGCGCAGGTCGGTCGGCGAGTCCGGCGTGGCCGGCCGCCGCGGCAGCGACAGGTCCTCGGGCTCCGTCTGCTCGGGCCACTCGTCCCAGCGCCAGTCGGGCGCCACGGCCGCCGGCGGGCTGGGCGCGTCCGCCTCGCAGCCCCCGCCCGAGCAGCGGTGGAGCGCCGCTGCCTGTCTCCGTCGGAACCTCGCGCCACACCGGCACGCGAAGGGTGCGTCGCCCTCGTGCACGAGCGCGTGCGCCTTCAGCTGGTTGGAGTCGGAGAAGCGCGCCGGGCAACGCGCGCATGCGTAGGGCCGCTCGCCGGTGTGCACGCGCAGGTGCCGCCGCAGGTTGGCAACCTGGACGAAGTGCCGCGGGCAGTGCGGGCAGCTGTACGGCTTCTCCCCGGTGTGCAGGCGGAGGTGGGTCTTAAGGTGGTGATCACGGGTGAAGCGCTTGTGACACTCGCCGCACTCGAAAGGCTTCTCGCCGGTGTGCGTTCGCTCGTGATTCTGAAGAACGTGCTTGTAGCCGAAGGATCGGGAGCACACCTTGCAGGTGAAGAGCTTGTCGCGCGGCGGGTCGGCGGCACCGGGCGAGGAGCCCGAGGAGGGAGGCGAGGGTGGCGCGGCGGGTGCGGTGTCGTCCAGCTTGGGCGTGCGGCGTCGTTTCCTGGCGCGCTCGAGCTCGGGCGCGGGGGGCGGCAGCAGCGGCGCGGGCGGTGAGGGCGGCCAGGCAGCCAGCAATGCGCCAGAGTACAGCTCGGCCGGCAGCCCCGCCACCAGCGCGGCCGCGCGGCTCGCCAGCAGCCGCTCCGCCAACATCGGCAGCGAGTCCTGACGCATGCTCGACAGCGGCCTTACCGACACACCTGATGACAAAATATTCACCGGTTAAAACCCCACTTAACTCATAAATAAAACTCATATAGATTATTTTACGATACCCGTTAAATTAAAATCGTTGGTTCCTAATTTTAACACTTCCTTCACGGGTTACGTCTCGGCTTAAGCAAACACGAATCCGAAGCTATCGATGGCACATATACTTATCAGTGTGAGAGGGCAAAAAATACGGCAAAAACCGTAAGCCAGACGTTGCGGAGGAAACATTTGGTCGCAATCACGACGCTGCAGGTCGCTTCCGCCCCGACCTGTTGCGCAAATTGCCGCTACTATGCTGCTTAGTATCGGCAGTTTCGTTACAAATATCCTATAGAACTAAATTATAGCCGACCTAATAGAAATTTTTGCCTTGTCCTGCGCACTTATTAATTTCTGTCTTTTCATTGATACGAAGCAATTAAATTGTGAAGCTGTGTTGACTGGCTCGTGGCGGTGGTAGCGGGCCGGCGGGCCAGCGGGGAGGGGAGGCGGCAGCCGGACCACTTACCTACATAATGGAATTAATTATTCCTCCGGCGGCAGACTCCGCCCGCGCGCTCCTCCCAAATTATATTCAAATATTAATTTCGAGGAAGAAAAGCCTTTTTAAGAGCACTTAATTAAAATTAGACAAAATCATAATTGAAAGTTCTTCTTGAGGCGTGAAGAGACCGGGGAGGGAGCTCCTTACATTATCTACTTAAGTCGTGGAATTAATTCCGAGCTGCTCTATATTGTGCGTCGCTTCATTCCGCGAACAGAATTATTTAGTCACAGCGTAACGTGGGATGTTATTACTGTATAGAATGTTCCAAAATTTACCGCTATTTTTCTATTCTGTTTATTTGGCTTTAATTTTCGTTCTTTATTGAATAATTTTAAAACTATCTATTGTAGAACTATAACAAAAATATATTATATAATGATCCTTACAACAAACCCTTTCTTTTGACATACTACACAATACGGTTAGCAAAACAGCTTTTGTTTAATTTTGATTTCGTTAAATATTTTTTTCAAAATTCTGTTGTTTACTTTGTACCTTCGTCTTTGGGTCACAAAAAGTTAATAAATTAATAAATTGACTGTAAAAGGCGGACAGATACACGAGTCATTTTTTTCGTATGTAATCCTAAAAAACAACGTTTCAGTGTGAGTTATAAAGCTTTATTTAATTTAATGCTGTATTTTAATTTTTTATACACAAATAAAGACTAAAGATTTTGATCGTATGTATTGTGTTAAAATATTCCAAAATGCGATTGATACGTAGGTGGAAAGGTGTCGAGGGTATTTCGTATTTAAAGTTTATGATGAGGTGCCGCACGTACCGGCTTATCCCATAACTTTTTAATAACATTCCTTTGCCGTATTCCAGAAACCGCGAGCAGTACTCGAGATGTGTTCGGAATTACAACACTTCGTATTTAGAATAAACCATTACTCTGGGAAATTACGAAGGGAACCTCCCTTCGTTCATCAACTGATTCTATTCAATTTGTAAGAATTTTGACTTTGGCACTCCACGGGATTTACATTGGATCTTGTAGACGTTGGAACCTGTGATTGCTACGAGTATACTATGACTAATTTTCTTTTACGAAGGTAATAGATTAATTCCGTATCTACAATGTAACTGAGTATAATGGTCGTAGCACACATATCAACTCGTAAACGGAACGTAAACGTATCAACTCTTGCATGTCAGTATTCTTTGTATGAAACTCCCTACTGTAAAGCACACTTATCGGATTCGTAACGTAATCGCCTCGCCTCGAGACAAGCTCACGAACCGCGGTACGGTGCGTGGACGACTTGCCGTACCCGCGCTTACGTCTCACCGTACGCTATCCTTCGACTTTCCGTTTCCTCGTGTGCGCGCCGCGCCGCAGCTACCGCTGCGTCGGCGAACTGCTGTCATTCATTCCGTCAACCAGCGGCCGGCGAGCCGTAAGCGCGCCGTCGCCTAGCCGTAGCCGAGTCGATTTGGAGCTGTTGGTCGGTTATAACGCGCTTACGTTAGGTTGACGGCAAGGCGATCCGGTGCCGATCCCTTTCCGAGTTGATATGTGCGCTACGACCATAAGTAGGTGAACAAGATTACGATGGGCAAATTTGGAACGTGAACATCACCATAAAACATTGCCTAACTTACCTGAGTTTGTTTTCGACATCTTTAAGAACGGTTTATAATCAATATTATCTACCTATGTTCAGTAAATTATTTACATTAATACACAGAGTGCTTAAACACTAAATTCATGAATATACATGACATTGTGTTCATTGTGTTCATTTTCTCATTATCTGTGACAAATCGATAAATGTAGTATTTTAATACTCTGTAACCGATAAAATAAGAAGCCAAGCACTGAAATATAATGTCATAGAACAGACATCTCGAACAAAATGTGTGTCCCGCCCGGGAGGTTCGATTTGAAAATCGAACGAATCCATTGAAAATTGAAGCCACGTGGCGCCAATGCATTGACATACATGGTGTTCGCGGTGTCGGTTCTATACGCTAGTAATAATACTTCAATGAAGCCAAGTAACCTTTTTGGCTGCTGAATACAAAAGTTACGTTATTATGTCCTCTGCATCAAACTGTCTTTTCATTTTCATGTTTTTACTGGAGGTTTAATATCACATTATAATACTGATAAATAAATTGTTACTGATAAATTACTGAGGAATGTAATTATATGTTTCTATAATAGCTTTGTCTGTTATTCTGTTTTAACTAACAAATTGAGTTTAATCGACGGCACTATACACAACAAAAAGTATATTTTTGTACAACAACAATTTTATTCAACATGTAGAGAATTATGCAATGGTAACGTTCAACTTATGAGATGTATCTATTATAATAAATTAAAATAAATAATAAAAAATACAATACGAAAATTAAAAAAATATTCGCGTATGACAGCAACTTTTCATAACAACAAAATAGACTAGATAATTGATTATAACTTTTTAATAATAATAATTGACAATTTTAATAATATTAATATCACCATAATATTAAAATTACCAATTTTAAAGAATAATGTCTATTATTATTAATAATTAAAGCCATAAAGAACTACTTAGCGTACTTTACTCGTGGCTCAATGGGGTTTATTGTCGGGCACTGAGCCCCGTCGGCGATAAATTTTTACTAGAGACTGCGGCGCACCCTTCCGTGTGACGCTTTTTATGTGCTAAAGAGTTGTAATTATCCCCTTTTTATACGCCATAAATATTTGTCAATAACCCATAGTCAATACGTTTATGGACTCGCCTGTGGCTGCCACTCCACAAGTCATTTGCGCAAGGGCCGAGGCCTGTATATCTGTCAACGTTATTTTTGTTGACGACATGCTTAATAAATCAATTATTGTACCTTTAATGGATTAATTTAGAATAGGTTTGTAAGTTTAATGTACTTAATTCCCTATTAAACTAATGGTAATGTAATCTTTATGATTAACTTTTGCAATCTTTCTACGTTATGTAGTTGGCTAGATAATAAAGGTTTACATTTGTTTTAATTGTGGTTTTAATTCTCTCACTCATTATTATTATTAAGACGACCCTGTAGTGAGTTGGTCGCAGAAATGTCTGCCGAGCAAAGTCTCCCGGGTTCGATTCCTAGCCTATTCCTGTATCCTGCATAATTATAATAATGCTTTATTTTTACATTTCCATCAAAGGAAAAAAGGAAAGAAAGTATTTGATAAAAATCAAATTATTTTAGAATATTACTAACTAAATGTCCCATGTGGCGTACTGGTTACCATGTTTGACCGTCGTCCCAAGAGTCCTGGATTCAAGGCGGAAATTTGAATAATGAGTTTAAATTTCTATTCTCGGTTTGGGCTTAGGTATGTGTTCATATCCTTGTGTCGTCCATGACACCCACGATAAAGGGATAGGGATAGGGATAGGAATAGTGTGGAATTATGAGTGTGTATTTATGTATTTAAAGCCTCGCATCATATTGTGAAAAGAAACCAAAGCCAGACAGTACAATGGATTGCAATAACGATCGGATTCTGAAATTAAGTTAGCAGTGTGGTTACTAAGCACTGGCCATTACGTAAGCCCAAGTGGGATAGTTAATTTCGTTAGACGTTCCAAATTTAATAGGATTAAACTGGATCTATGCTTCAATAGACTTACGTACGAAGACCGTCACCGCGGCCGGACAGATTACGGCCTCGTACGGTTTCGGCATTTTAGGGTTAAGCACAATACTCGGATTTTGTATGGCATCGGTCGTCGTGGCGGCCATATATGGTACGATACATGTATGTCTAACGTTAGGCATGTAGTACCTAATCGAAATAGGAGTATATACCTACTACGCTGTGCATTATATGTAATTTATTTTTATCGAAATTAATAGTAAGTTGGTATTGGTATGCCATAAAGTCATTTTCTTTAAAAAACTAATAAACAATGTAGGGTTGTTATATTTTCATATATGAAGCTGATATTATGAAGCTGTACTTGGACTGTACTTGGACTTCACATAATTAAGGTTTCCGCAGTATGTATGTATTGTTCAAATACAGTTTATAAAATAAATGTCGTAATTACCCTGATTATGATTTTTTTAATTCTTAAGAGATTTAAAACATAGTATATTAAGTCTTCGTATCTCATAATACATAATTCTCATAATCATAGTAATTGTAAACAATTAATAACAACAGCAATAATCTCATGCATGTCAAGTTTAACTACTAAGTACATAATCATAGTTTACGAACAGATTATGTACTAAATTAGTCTAACTGCTCTGTTCCTATGAATAATATGTTTCCAATATATTTGTCTCTAAATGCGAATTAGTACAAATCTTACCTTTGATACAATCAGGAAGTTCGTAGAACCACCGTACGTAGCAAGTTATTTGAATAATCCAAACAACTTAAAAACACAGTTCGTAGCACGGCGCTACGGAGGCGCGCGGAAACTGTAGCTCGCCGCTACGAGCGCGCCGTAGACTACGGTTGACTGAATCTGCAAGAGCTGCTGTAAATGCAAATAAACCATATGTGCGGCGGCGTGTCGGCGCGCCGGCAGCCAATCCCCGCGCCCGCCACACGCATGTCGAACGCCGCTAACTTTTGAAACTTTACACACATGCACCTACATTATAAAGCGCACCGATAACGATAAAATAAACAAAATCCACAAACCTCGGGCGTTCTGAGAAGACTGCAGCGATAAGGCCATCTCACACCAACTTCACGCAAAAGTCATTCATTTATTTCCACTAGTATTTCGTTTTTCGATGATCGTCCGTTAACTTTTTTAAGAACTACATAAATATTGATGGGATGTAAGGAAACTGAAAATTTAGGAGTTGCCGAAAAGATGATCCGACGGCACGGACTCGCGATCGTGAATGCCGGAGCTCGCAGTGCGAGCGCGTTCTGTGGGACCTACCACAACACTGGCGCTGAGCGGCCGAGCGGCGAGCGTGCCGGCCGCCCCTCCTCGGTAAACACACCCCCACGCCCCTCCCCGCCGACCCCCCCGCGACCCCCCTCGCCGCACGCCCCCCGGTGCACTCCACGTGCACGCAATGCATTCACTTTTTATGGCCGCTACTACATTATGTTCCTTTCCTACCAGTTTTTTAGCCCTCCGTAACGAGCTTCACATAAGCACTTTTTATGTTTACGGCCGGCTTCTGTACGTACGGGCGGTACTTTCTTTTGGAACTAATTTGAGAACACGTTAAGATTTTTTATCTTATGCTACTGGCACCAGTGGCAAATTTACTGCTTATTTTTTAATTTTATTTATGAGCTTTTCCCAGTGGTCAACTGTCACATCCGAAGTCCGATTTTGTAAATTATTGAGGTGTCGAACGCAAGCTATAACTATGCTGTTAATTTCGTGCCTACGTCATTAATTAAGAATGGCATATCTATTAAGTATTAATGTTAATTAAAATTTCGTAAATGAATGAAGTGTAATTATTAACTTTGTTATGCTAATATGGATTCAAATTTTTTATATAACAGACCTCTCTTTTTATTATACAATACGAAATTATTTTGTATTACCTATAAATATTTGCACAGTTAGATGAAATATTTGTTTAATTATCATTAATTTTATGGTAGTTAGACATGTAGAGAAATTACTTCCAATGTTTCTTCATATGATAAAGCAAAAAACACTAAGTAATATATAAAATAAATGTATTAAGTTTTTTTTATAATATTTAAAATTCAGTTACTCAAATAGTTACTTTTACTATTAATTAGACAAAGTAAAATCAATAAGTATTACTGATAAACATGGCAACGCATTGCAGAATTTGCAGGCAACTTTTCCTTCAACTAGTGATCTAGATTTTTTTGATACTTTCTTAAATTAGATCATAGTACCTTTTTTCATAGATCCTTTCTTAAATTAGACCATAGTAGACACCATGGCAACTGGGACTGGATGTTTAATGTGAGTTGATTCATAACAATATTAAACAGGAGTGGGCTCAGAGCTGACCCTTGGTGCACACCAACGTTGACTTCAAACTTCGCTCAGACCAGCGGAGGATCGCATTAATTATTTAATTATCTAATAATAATTATTTAATTATCAAAGAGAATAGATATAAATATGTAAATGGTAAATATAAGAAATTGGACTACCAATGAACATTATCTCTAATCTATAATATTATTTATTTAAGTAACAAAACGAGTAAGTTACATAACATTATTTAGTACCATATAGGCAACCAAGTAATAAGTATTCTCGTCATATTAATCACCCCTCACTGTCGTTAGTTTAATCACATGCGTACTTTTAATCAACTGGCTGTTAAATTACATTACTTACTTAGCAGTCTTTTTGTGAAAGTGGATTATGATTAATGTAAGCCCCTAATGACCAAGACTAATCGAGTTCAGGCTAAAATAAGATTATCAAAATTTTGAGAATATAATTGTTAATATGTACCTACGCCTAAAATATTCCGATCTATATTATGCAGTTCTTTATCAATTTATCCGTCCTTGCCACGCTTCTAGCTATTTGATTGATGTTTTATTTATTGATAGGTTGGTATTATTTCTTTCAAATAGTCTTCGGGGTCTAACACGTTTCTGACTCCTGTTATTCAGATCAAATTCAACTTACTTTGTCAAGGTCTGATTATTATTTATTGTCACTAATTGCCATAAAACACTAATTTTACACCCAGCTGATACCAACAAATGATTACACATTTTTAATATTTCACATACATATGTAAATCAAAATGTTATCTACATTAGAGGCGTCGATGTCGATTTAAGTATATCGGATTTATTGAAAAAGATGATTTGACTTTGACTTTGAATTATTATTTAGCATAACCTATTCACTAAACGCACGGCAAGTTGTATTCTTCCATTAACCAGTTTCGCAAACTTGAACTTCACTTCTCATAGGTCAGTACGATACGAAATCAAAGAGCAACAACTGATAGCAAACTGATATTAAACGTGATCTCTGGTTTGGCCTTGTCTATAACATCTAACGACTGCATCGATTATTGTCTAATACCGAAGTTGTATAGTTCCTCGATAAACTCTTGGTCGATCTTTCTTACGTTGGATTAGATTTTTACCTCATCTCTGTGATACACTGAATGATTGTTGCGTTGTCAGCTCACAGAAACGATAGTTTTCTCTTATTCTTATTCTGTTATTTACTTGTCGGTATGTGACTTCTTAAAAACTTATTTGGTCAATATAGTAAAAGAAAGAAAGAGAAAGAAAATATTTTTATTCAGACTAAATACAGTTACAAGTAATAACATCTGATATAGTTAGCCTAATGTACTTATATTATTATAGCATTTAATCTGAAACGGATCTCGCTCAGCGTTATGCTGGTTATACAAGGACAACCAGCGCTGGTCTTCCGCGAGGCCCGCGAGTGGTGTCACGGTGGGCCTGTACAGTATACGTTTGGAAAATTAAAATATTAAAAGTTAAAAATAAATAATAAAATTATTACACGGCTTGAAAATAAGACTTAAAAATATAGTCGCATATTATATTTATATAATACTAGGAAATCGCCCTCGCTTCGCTTCGGGAAAAATAGTAAAAAAAAATAATTGTATAATATAGCCTATGTCACCCGGGGATAGTATAGCTTCCCAACAGTAAAAGAATTTTTCAAATCGGTTCGGCAGTTTCGGAGCCTATTCAATGCAAACAATCAAATCTTTCCTCATTATAATATTTAGAATTTAGATATTGTATTTACTTATATAGCACTTGTGTCATGTAGTACAGCTTCCTGACTTTTCTGATGGTTAAAAATAAATATTTTTAATTTTGTTCGAAAACCATGAACATTATGCAGGTTTCTAATTGGCGGAGGGATGTTATTCCAGCATTTTGAAGCTGCATAGCGGAAGCTGCCCCTGAAAACGGCTAATTTATGCTGCTTTGTAATGAGCTGTGTTGCACACTGACGAGAACCACAAGCTCTTTGGCTTGATGCCCAGGTCAGTTTATCGTAAAGATAAGCTGGAATCTGATGCTTAACAAGCCCAAAAAGGAGACAAGCTAGATGTAATTTTTGTCGGTGTTTCATTTTTAAAATTGAGTGTTTGTTTAAATATGGAGTGATATGAGCTCTAAACGGAATATTGAAGCAAAAGCGAGCGCAGGCATTTTGGACCCTTTGTATCAGCTTTTGAGATTTTCCTAATAGGCGCGGGCCAAAAACTATGTCCATGTAAGTAGTTTAATTTGGATAATACTAAAGACTCTACCAACTGAATACGTAACTTTTCAGTTAAAAATGGTCTTATTCTGTAGAGTACTTTGAGTTTATAAAAACAGCTATTTACCGCATTGGAAACATGTTTTTCAAAACGAAGGTTGCTATCCATAAGTAGTCCTAAATTGCGCGCCTCTTGAACCTGCTCTATGGGTTGATCTAGTAGCAAGACTTTCATTGATGGTCTGAGATTAAGTAAGGCTCGCCTGCTCCCAAATACTAAGTATTTAGTTTTTAATGGATTGAGTAATAGCGAGTTACTATTAGACCATGCAGCTATACTTGAAAGGTCCTCATTCAGTTTAGTTATTGCCGAGTCAATTTCAGAGGGATTGCAAGAAATGTATAACTGCGTATCATCTGCATAAAAATGGAACTTACAATGCTTGATGCGCATTGCAATATCTGCAGTGTATAAAATAAATAGAATAGGACCCAGAAGGGATCCTTGAGGAATCCCTCTTGTACATGCAATGCGTTCTGAGGTAACAGTTGAACCATCGGCTTGTGTCAGTTTTACACATTGAAAACGATTACTTAAATAACTATTAAACCATTGAAGAGCTTCTATATCAAACCCATAATAACTTAATTTTGACAATAGCAGAGTGATATTTATTGAGTCGAATGCCCTTGAGAAATCAAGCAATACTAGCAAAGTGCACATCCCCTCGTCTTGGGCGCAAAGTATGTTATCAGTAACATCAAGCAGAGCAGTTGTCGTACTGCGCCCCTTTCTAAAACCTGACTGAAACTCCGGTAAAATATTATTTAATTCTAAATATTCAGTTAACTGTATACAAACTGCTTTTTCTAATAATTTTGATAAACAAGGTAATAAACTGATCGGTCTTAGATCTTTTAATTCAGTAGGATATGAAACTTTAGGTAAAGGACGTACAATAGCAAGCTTCCAGATGTCAGGGAAAGTCGACGTACTTATGGAGGTGTTTATTATGGCTCTAATCGCCTCCATAGTGTGTGGAAGTGTCATTAATAACATGTTCAGATTTATACTGTCACAGCCTTCTGCATTTGATTTTAAACTCTTGAAAATTTTGCACATATTATCTAAAGTAATTGGTTTTATATGAAAAACTGAATCATTATACTTATTGAACTCAAAAAAGGTAAGCTGTGATATAGTAACCTCTGCAGTGCCTGGAATGTTTAAAAAATGATTGTTTATATTATTAGGATCATTAAAGTAGGGAGGCAGGTCTATTTTTTTGTTAGGTAATATTGTATTTTTTAAATTAGTCCACAGCCGTTTTGGGTTACTAATTTCATTATTTATGTTATGTTCAAAATAAGCTATTTTTTCAAAGTATAAGGCTTGGTTTACGGTGGATTTTAAATTCTTATAATAATCCTTCTTACCTGGCAGCTTTGTAGTAGAATACTCAGCTGAAGCCTCATCACGTAATTTCATCATCAATTTAATAGTGTCAGTTATCCAGGGATAGGAGCGGTATCTGATCACTACTGATTTCACTGGTGCATGCAAATCAAAAAGAGCTATGATGGCGCTGCTTAACGCCCTAACCATTTCATTTACATCATCAAGTGTGGCCATTAAATCCCATCTTGTAGCAAGTAGGTCCCTATTAAGATCTTCCCTAGTTATATTTTTTATCGGCCTATATGCGATTGTGAAAGGTGCAAATTTTTCCTTTTTAATATTAAACTCACATATCACCAGACAATGACCCAACAGCGATCCAACATGCTCAAGATAGATTTGCTTTGCGCACAGATCAGTGCAGATGACATCAATAAGGGTGCTGCTAGTTTCAGTAAAATGAGTCGGCCCAGTAACCAACTGCGAAAGATTAAGATAAGATAAGAATGTATTAAACTTTTTTGTTTTGTTGTCTTCATTTAGAGATAAATTAATATTGAAATCACCCAATAAAATTAAATGGTCATACTTAGGAATTGAACTAATGGAATCTGTAATAGCATCAAAAAATAAATCAACATCCATCCAAGGTGGTCGGTATGCTGTGCCAATAATAAGCTTATTTCCGTTCAGAGTCATAATCACCCACATTTGCTCAACTGATTTATGCAGCGGGTCTACAGGGTGAGGCCAGACGCGCACGCTAGTACACCGCTTAACGTAAAAGCCAACACCACCTCCGCGCGAGCGCACGCCCGGCGGCCGGGGGGTGTGGAGCAGTCGGTATGCAGGCAGCGCGGGAGCGCGTCCCTCCTCGCCCGTGCGGATCCACGTCTCATTAATTGCCAAAATATCCAAATCATTCCGAGTTACTGACACAATAAAGTTATCATGATTTGTTCCAAGTGAACCTGCATTGAACAAACCTATTTTCAAATGTTTCTTAACCATATTTATCACAGACATTGAAACGTCCGTGACTAACATAATTAAAAGTTGGCGCAAGTAAGTACAGTGGACAACAAGTGCTATAAAAAATAATACTCATTACTATGATGGATATACAGAAATAAATGTAATAGAAAAAGTAAGATGTAAAGTAATACAGTTTTTTAAAAGAGCTTATATATTTAAACGTTACATAAATTTTAGGAATAAATGCCAGCATTAAATGGCAACATACTCGTATATTGTTGTAATAGCTATATATAATTAAGTAATCTAATGAGCAGTCTTTGTAAAAGAGCTTACAGTTCGATAGTTCGATTATACTATATTTTTTATAATAGTGTTTATTTATATTTAAACTACAACTAAATCTAATTACACAAACTGGCCTCTCAAACATTACTTGTACCAAAAACACGGCCAAGGTCTGCATCTGAGCGAATGAGGTGGATCTGTTGGCCATCTCCCTGCCGCACGAAGACACGGCCGCGCTTCGTCCACGAGTACCGCCACTGACGCTTCTTACATTCTATGCGAGCCTTATAGAAGAGCAGACGATTAGTTTTGGTAAGCCTCTCATTGACGTACACCCGGCGCGGCGGTCCAGCAAGCCCGATGTCCACGGTGTTTATGTTGCGTCGGACCCGCGCGGCGCGTAGTATCTCATCCCGGAGCTCCCGCCGTGCGAGGCGCACCACGATGCGGCGCGGCCGGTTGCGCTGTCCATCCTCACCCGCAGCATCATGAGCGGTGGCGCTCGTCTCAACCGAACCAACCCGTTCTGCAAATACAATATCTCGATCCTGCAGAGATACGCCTAGTTTAGTAGCCAGGATAGTGACCGTGTGCATGACATTCTCCCCTTTCTCCTCAGGTATTTGTCCGATGTCCAGGTCAGTAAGTAGGGCCTCCTGATCTCGTACATTCAGATCTAACTGTAACTGAGCGATCTTTTGCTGCAAGTCGCTGACATCCTCGTTCCCGGCCGGCACTCCCTTCTGCTCAAGCACCTCAAGTCTCCGCTCGAAGCCATCCATTCGCGCCCCCATGTTTGCAATTGATGCACGGAGCTCCTCGCGGAACTCACGTTGCTCGGCCATGTATTGAGCCAACTCTTGGCGTAAGACACAAACTTCAGAGTCTACCAGCGGGGGAGCAGTGTGCGTAAAAGCCTCACTAGACTGTGGCAGGACATTTTGTATTTCGCAGCTGCCTTTTACAGGGTTTTTGTTGCCGCTATTGTCGCCTTTATTTTTCTTTTTCGTGCATTCAGGACAAACCCAGTCTTTAGGTGGAGTAGTGAAGTCCGGAATTGCAACACAGCCCTTATGGTACTTACTTGGGCAAAATATGCATGTAGCGGCACCTGCCGGAGAGAGGAAGCGACCACAACCCGTACACTTTGCCATTTTGGTTTGAATCTGAGTAGGCTATACTGGTATTGGGTCGCTAGCTACTACGCACTAGATGGCGTGATTTTTAACCTTTTTCCCCTATTACCTACGTGCACTTATTATATTGGCACCAAGTACCCACTTCCCACAATTATTTGTTCTTAATATTTGCCAATTTGGAACTTTAAATACTAAGATATCACACTATTACGAACACTATAATATGCGCGCACATTCACACAACTACCTACAGCAAAATAACGCACCCCAACATAACTTTAACAGCAAAAAAACAAGGATTTACTATTTTAAAACAAAATAATTACGCGAACGTACACTGATCCATGACCGACCGTGACGTCACTCCCATGACCGACCGTGACGTCACTCCCTAAAACTATACCAGCATACATAATTTATACAATAAGTATTTAAATACTCCGTATATGATAAGTTAAATTGTTATTTTATAACGGTGTTTACGATTGTTCAGTAACAATAAGATACTTTAAAAGAGTTTTCTCCACAAATATAAATATCTGTTTCACCCGCAAAATCTTAACTATCTTGTAAGTTCTCGACGACTGGTCATGTAAAAAGAGTAATAAATTGGACTGTTCTCACTTCTCACTAACAAACCCGAAACTACCTTATGTAAAATACATAATATAGATATTTAATAGGTATTGTGTGTACTAAGTCTGGCCTTCAATAGTCCCGAGGCAGCTATTGACTCGAGACAACACGCATAAAAAGCATAAGTGTCGGAGTCGGTGGCGTATCGTGTAAATTAAGCGTTTTTATCGCGCGAGCGGCTGCGGCTATTTTTACCATTTTTACTATTTATACCATTTTAGTGAGCACGCACGCGCCTCCCTAGTAGCATGCACTTTTTATCCCGACACAAGGAAACAGTATTTGTTTAATAACACCGTTATAAGGATATACAGTCCGACAGGCGATATTCTTAGCTACTAAGCAAATATTGTCGTAGTTATTCATTATTTACAATCACATCATCATTTATGATACCTAGGTATACCAGTCGTAATAATGATATTTAATCAAATCCCATGATTTCTAATGATGATTGATTTACATTGCATGATATACAAGAAAAATATTGATTGATAAACAATAGATGGAACAAAAAAGGAACTTGGCCTCTCTCTAATGTAGGTAGCAGTTTTTTAAATACAGTTTAGCACTTTGCTAGCCCATGCTAAATCAAGAGAAAGATTATTTTTGAAGAAAACAGCACAGTTCTTTCACAATACACGGTAAAAAAGGTTGTTAGTTTTTTAAGAAGTTCTCCCACCTGCTGCTGTCGCGTGCCCTCTTCCGGTTCACGTAAAGCCGACTCTACTACCTTATAGTTTAAGGTCTAGATTTGTTCGTGAAGTACATGCAATGAGTTTTTTATATAAAAATTCTGGCTTGCTTTATTTAGGTGCATTATCCCCGTGGCAGGATGTTTAGGTTTGTTATCTCGCACACGCTGTTGCACCTTGCCATAGTTTCGGGAGCAGGGCCCAATGTTTTAGCAGGATATCTATAAATTAGACAACAACAAGACCTTTGTGCCGCCAATATTTGCAGATAAGAAACCGTGGTTAGTGAGGCAGGTGTTTGCAAGATCATATCTTAGACTAATATTACGTATCTTCGATAATTAACGTTTTTTAACGAGCAAATTCGTGTAGATCGCATCTCTAGTGGGCTATTGATTTAGAGTCAACGCAAGCTTTTAATTATTTGTTTCTTCAAAACTAATTATTTTGTGTAGACAGTTATTTGCTTTACACAAAATTGTGACGAGGGAAAATTGAAAAACCCTCAGAATAAAAATTACATATGTGCAAAATGGACTAAGTATTTAGTTAGATACCTACTTCTTACCCAAGATATCATAAAAGATTCTCATGCAATGTACTATACCTAGGTATCTACTTACGAAAAAACCTTTATCGCGATGGGATCGACGTTGCCATCTGTAAGATTAGTTGTCTAGTTTGAGTAAAACTAGCAATGTTAGCTAAATTACAGCGAAGTTCCATTGTGAAAGAAAGTAAATAAAACTCTTAATACTTACCACAAATAACAATAATTATAATAGTGGTTGAAAAGAGATTTAGGGTGCATTTCTTTTGAAACCAATAAAACAATCCTTTCAATTGTCCTAACACTTTCACTTCCTCCAACTAAATGTTGTAGCATTGTTTTGAATGTTATTTGATTTAGTAATAGACTGAATATTGAATAAGCGAATTCATGACATCTTCATTTTGAAACCTACACTAGACCAGCATGATAGGCTTTATCAGATAAACCTACTTTCTAGAAGTCCTTTATCTTCATATTGTAAGAGGAATCCCGATTTAAAGCGCGTTTGATTTTCCAACATTTAAGTATGTAATTACATAATACCTAATTTCAAAAGCTTAATGCTGGTGTTATAAGATAGTTGTACTTACGTTATTCGCCATGTCATTTATTAGCATAATTTGGCGGAAATTATTTGAAAACATAGCTTCCTTAAATGACCCACGGCTAGGTAGGTAAATAAAAGTTGAAAGCGAAAGTTAACAAAAGAATCCGTCACAACACAAAGTGTACCGACATGCGCAAATTGCTTGCAGTTTGTCCTATTGCGTTTTTATGTTAAACAAAGGCGATTTATAGGAGTTTCTTAAATTGGAGTACAACCCGATTTTATGACACCGACCGACGTTTTGTTTAACGAAAGATAAATCCTTGCAAATTTGTTTTTACAACAGATTCCAATGCCGGGTGCCGAAAACTCCGCCGTCGTCTGACAAAAGGTAGCAACCATTTAAAAATTTTGCAAAAAAAATGTTTTGTTTTGACGGTTTCTCCGTAGTTTTGATAAAATGTTATAAAACCTGATAACCTGATTGGCTATGATTGCTAGTGCCGTATGATTGCGTATCGTAGGTACAATGAGATTCGCTCCCTTCCGTGTGAACGACAGATGTGCAGTAGCGGCGTCGAATTTATATAAAAATTGTGAATATTTCATTCACATTATTACGCACTCGGCCGTTACGAATCAATCGCACACAATGAACCCAGTTTTAGCCAGTTTTTTTGTATTTGTTGGTGATTTTAATGTAAATTTTAGGTTAACTATACAACTTGGCTTGTTGTTAAAATAACAAAAGAGTGGCGGTTGATCAAGAATCAATGAAAATAGTTGTAACAATCTTTGATTGATTACAAGCTTGTTTAATTGATTGACATGTCTGCATTAAATATCCAATGAGAATTGCTGTTAATTGTGATTTTTGTGTGAACTGATTTTTAATTATTGCAGGCAACTATTAAAAAAATCTCAGAATTGCTGTAAAAAGGTAAATTAAGATCATTTGTGGATAGTTATGATCGGTTTTAACTACATTGCAAAAAATTACATTCGCAATCATACATAACTGATTGGTCCATTGTACTTCCTGAACAACAGATTTCACAAATAAAATTGAATTCATTGCTTAGAAAATCTAAAAATTATAGGTGGAGACGATAACAGCCATCATCGTGCTAAATCATGCAGGTGAGAGTTTGCGACAATCGCATAAGAATAGAGTATAAAATATTACCTTTAAAGGATTCACATCGAATATTTATTCCCGCCGTGTAGCTCTGTCCGAGCGGCTTTGTTCTCGACGGCCGTTTAAACTTTTGATTCTGCAACGGGCACAGTCAACTGGACCCTCGATATTGACAAAAATACCCAACAATCGAAGAGTTTATTCACCTAAATTGAACGTTATTACAATCAACATTGGTCACAATTTGTTCTGTATCTCAAGGAATAAGATACGTCGTTCGGATAGTGGCAGGTGGCTATTTCTATGCTTGCGTCACGGACTCTCCCCTTCCGGGTGTGATGAATAATTCCCTTTTTCTGTTGGAGAGAATAAAATTGTCCTTGCGAACTAGCCCGGCGACTCGATACGCACCGCCGGTCTCGCATAAATGTGAGTTATATCCTACACTGTCCCACTTATAGACCTCTCCTTTTTTCAACCCTAAAGCGGGATTTACGTTTTTTCTCAACTGAAACTTATGATATGACTCATATGTACTTATTTGCTCCATCAGTTTAGGGTGTAACTAGAGGTCTTAAGGATTCTAGCGAATATTTATTGTTGTTTCATAACATCTGAAAATGTGTTATGCGTATTGCGTATACCTTTGAAAAGTCAAGCTCTTCCCAAAATCAATTATTAGTTTCATTAATTGAGGTAAGACGCAAGAGGAGAGACTCGTGCCCAGTAGTGCGCCATTAAATGGTTGAAACCAATTGAGGTAAGAGTTTAATTAATGTTGCTTGATACAGGTTTTATAGTAGTTAAATAACGCAAAAGAATTATTTTTATGTGACATGGATATATTATTATTATGTTGAAATCTTCATGCATCCTTACGTATATTGCAACTCAAACCCCCGTTCTAAGCTAAGCTCTCCTGCCAGAAAACGCTCCAAAGGCTGATATGGTCAAAATCAACTATCCTTTAGAATAACCAGAGCTCCCTTTAGCTGACGTCTACATCAAAAATAAGCTCAACTTACATGGTTATGTTTTCCTTTTTCTGTATCATTCAGACATTTATATGGTCCGAGTTGGATGGGGATTCCACGTATGTATAATGTATTTCTCATTATATAATTTGTAGTACCTATCCACAGCAGGGTTTTTAAGTAACTTATCATTGTCATAAGATATAGATAGGGTATTCACCCTATCTAGCCTTCACTGTTCTTCAACAGTGAGGAGACTATGAGTCACACACACATACAATATCATTGAGTCACACTAATTGTATGCTGTTCATAATACTACTGTTTTTATAATAGAAAATTAAATAATAAAAAAATTAAATACGTAAGGTATGATTTACCGTTGATATTAACACAAACATTCCGGAATATTTAATATTAAAAAAGGTTTTAGTAACATGCCCTGAATACCTATATATGTTGCATGCTGTACAATACACGTCTTTTCAACACACCGCTAATTTATTTTTCGCATGGTGTGTAACAGGACATCAATGTGTATGTGAAGGCAAACGGACCGTGGGCACATCGGTCAGTGTCCAATCACTCCTTCCCTCGATTTCAACCCTATTCATGTCTTTTCAAACGTCTCGCGCCCTTTGTGTCCCGCTGCGCACTCCTTCCTGATCGCACAAACTGTCACCTTTTGTGACGCGCGAGTCTCGTCTTATCCGCTGTCAAACGTCTTGCACAAATTTAAAAATAACATGGACTTACATTTTTTCCGAAGGCCCTGTGCAAACGTTAGATAAGTTAGCGTTTGGACGCTTTGTTTGATGCAAACAAGGGACGTGTCCTGTCGCTTATCTGTTTCCATCAAGGACCTTGGTTTCCATTGATCGTATGAATGAATTCAAATATATGTAGATAACCAAAAAGGTAAGATTACAATCGCATTGTTAAAACCAGTTATATCCAGATACGCCTATCAAGTATCGTGAAATTCAAGTTCAAGTTGGCTATCATACTAGATAACTAAGGTAAACGACTTACGAGCGTAGACTAGGTAGCCTCAGACTCTACACTCTAATATTTGTTAAAAACCATTCTTTATTCATCAGTTTATACACCAATTTTATTGTAAAAAAGCACACAGTATCATTGAAAATAGAAAGCAGTGTAGCCAAGGGGACTATTCTTAACGCCACTCATATATTATTTTGGTAAATCTACGCCACACGCTCACAATAGCCTCTTAGTTTGACATCAAATCGCAATTTTTAAAAGCACAAAACCTACGCACTCGTACCGCCACAGGCGACTCGTTTCATTGTGATGCATCAAGATGCATAATTTGTTGAGCACATGTCGGTTTTTTATTTAAAACGACGTAAAAAATGACCTACAGAATGATAGGTAGGTAACGGGAACCTATTTATATAATATCTATTGAATACATTTTGACCCATGGACATTTGACAACAAAAAAGAAGTCCAGGTGGGATTACTCAAAAAGAGACCAGGATTTTTAACTACTGTTATTTTTTTATCAAGGAATACCATTTTTATTTAGCAAGCCGAATTTTTTTCAACACGTGTCTGGGACGTGGACAAATGTCGATTTTTAATAACTTTGTAAAGGTGCAGAGTACACACCATTATAAACATTATCCTTTTTACTAAGACCAGTTTATTGGTAACTAGCTGACCCATCGAACTTTGTATTGCCTATTGGTTGGTTTAACAAATCAGAGATCATTAAAATCGGTACAGCCGTTCTTAGCCGTTACAGGTTTTATGTGCATATCTCCTCTGCCTTTCCCTCTCCCTCTCCCTCTCCCGCTCCCGCTCCCGCTCCCGCTTCCCTCACCTTTTGTTCGTAACTATAAGCTTACATATTAATTTTCACAGTTCTAAGTTTGGAAATGGCAAAGTTTCGTACAAATTTACATCCCCTGGTTTTACCCTTTAAGGGATGAATTTCCAGAAAAAACTATTACAATTATTATTTTTTCTAACTATGTATAAGCTTAGATATCTTATTAATTTTCACATTTCTGAGTTCAAAACTTAAACCGTTTACGCGGCGCACGCAACGGAAACTCTTAAAAAGGAATAATTTTTCCCGTTTTTGCAACATTTTCCATTGATGGTTCGCTCCTATTTGTTGCAGCGTGATGTTATAAAGCCAAGTCTTCCCTCATAAATGAAGTATCCAAAAAAATAATTATTTTTCAATTCAAACCAGTAGTTCCTAAGATTAGCGCGTTCAACCAAACAAACAAACTCTTTAGCTTTATAATATTAGTATACATAAAATTTCTAAAGGGATTTAAGGAAAGTATCAATGTTGATATAAAAATGTTATGCGGAAAATCATTGCATAGTTTGGGAAAAACTATTTTGAAAAATATCAATTAAGTACATGTAATACGTTTTAAAAAACAATGTAGGAAAAAAATTAAAAGTATGAACACAAATACTTCAAAACAAACCTAAGAAACACCCCAATTATGGACAGTTTAACAACAAATTTGTGGTATTTGTGAAAATTTACCTATATTGTGAAAATTAGGGTGCTGAACGTACTTAAAGTGTAAAGTCCTGTGCTTATTCAACATTTCTGCTGTATTACGCGTCAGATACTGCAATTGGTTTAAGTTTAATTAACAAATAAAAATTATAACTTTTTTACCCAGTTATGGACACCAAGAACCCAGTCATGGACACCCAGTAATGGACATGACCCAGTCATGGACACCCAGTAATGGACATATGTAACCCAGTCATGGACATCCAGTAATGGACACGAATCTAATCATATAAACCTAATAGGTAGGCTAGTTATCGACGAATCTAAGATGAAAATGCAAAAGAATAATTAAGAATAATTATTAGATAATATCTTTTTAGGTTTCCGAAGTAAAATCGGAACTCTTATAGTTTTTTCGTCATGTCCGTCCGTCTGTCCGTAGCAAAACCCTTAGTACTAGAAAGCTGTAATTTGGCATGAATATACTTATTTATTAAAACTTCAGAGTCGTGGAATAAAATGCTGAAAAACATTTTTTTTTCAGGGTACCTCCCCTACAGGTAACCTGAGAATGATTTTTTTATTCGTCGCATACCCTATAGTGTGGGGTATCGTTGAACAGGTCTTCCAAAAATATTATGCTTCTTCTAAGACCATTTTTGGAATTAGGGATCCGTTTGCAAAATATTTGGCTTTAAAGTGCTAATTTTGGTTAGAGTCAAGTGTCCTCCCCAGCTGGCTAAACGGTAGGAGTTGAACAAGTGAAAAAATTCTCAAAAATAGTTTATATGATGAATTTACAAGGAAAACTATCACGACTATGTTAGCACAAGTAGTCAATGAAAGTAGTCGATAAACTAACTACTTCCGAACCCTACTTTTCATGAAACATTCACATTAAGGAACTTAGTTAGTTATAAGTTTTCTAAATTGACAATGAGGTTAGCATCAAAAAAGTGAAAATTATTAAAATTGTACTCATATTAAGCTTTTTATATATTAATAAGTAATTTACTAACGTAAACGTTATCAGCCTTTCATATAGGTATGCATTAATTATAACTACCTAAACTAAACTAAATTAAGTTACAAATATTACTATAAAGTACCCAATATAGTACACATCCACACCAACATTTTCATAATTTGCAACTAGCTCATAGTAAAGAATAATACTAGGAGTAAAATTGGGTCAAATTCTGAATACACAATAGCAAAGAGAAATTTCGATAAAATTATGTCCATTACTGGAACTATACAATTATAGTGCACCAGTTATGAACACCAACAAAATATCAACAAATATAACTTCTCGGAGTAACAACACTGTGTGTTGTTGACTTAAATTTCATGGTTAACCCAACAAACAAAACACATTTTTATTTAAATGAAGCAATACAAATTTACAGATGAAACTTTTTAGTTACCGCACTAACAATTTCCTTAAGAAAAGCCGCTAATATAAATTTACAATGACAAACAATTTATAATTCGCGCCAACTTGTGTTCTAACAGACCGAATTGAATAAAATGTCAAACTTAGGCAGTTCGATGACTACAGTCTATGACACAGTGTAAAAAATACATAAAAAGGGGTTCATAACCATATTCTAGACGATTTCTTTTTTTTTCGTCCATTACTGGTGCCTTGTCCATTACTGGTGCACTTACGTTATTATACTTTTTTATTTTCATTTATTTTCCGTAAGGTAAAAGACCCATCCTAATCTTGAAGATACTCGTATCTGCCAAAAATATTCAATAGCACTTAGGTCAGAATATCACAACTACAGCTTACAGATAAATAATCTTCAAGTTCATGACCACATTTCCAAATTTATCTATTTCTATAATTTAGAACAGTTTTTAGAAGGCAACTTGAAGCAATTTCTGTCCTGCTGCGCTTAGGTCGTGGTCACAGTTACAGGAAAAATTTAATATTATTACGAATTCAGTTAAATCAATTTAATGTTGATAACATAAGCCAATATTGGGTAATGGCAAGTAAATAGTATGTTGTAAGTGACGGTATTATAGCTTTTACCTATGTTAAATCGCAGTTTTGTAATAATGAAAAACTAAGTAGATATTTAAAGCTTGTTTTAGGGGTTTTAATGGCAAAAATGTAAAAAATCATTTTTTTGATGGGCATTTACTGGAAAACCTAGTAAATTAAATCATATAATAATTCATAATAATAAAAGTAAAGTAAGTATTCATAAATAAGTGATAATAATTTAAAATGCCTTTATAATAAAATAATTTCTATAAACAAACTGAAACGGTTTTACATTTCAAAGATAATTCTATGAATAATTTGTATTGTAACTTGTAACTAAAATTCATTATGAAGGCGTCCTTAGCCTCGGACACGGTAAAATTTTGTCAGCAAATCCTTTCCGAAATGTTGACGTGACGTGAGTGGCGGCCAGCCGAGCTTTGTAGCCCTCGTCTGGCCCTGACAACGAAACAGCCCTTTGCACAACCTCTCACGCCAAGTACTCCCTTTGACGTCCAATTTCCAGCAGAAATCACAAAGTACGATGTTATCGACGTCTCTATTTCGGAATTGTTCAAGACGTCTACCTATTACGTATCCTTATATGTCTTTCATCACCTAGGCAACGTAGGCTGCTAAGTAGTAAGTAGTATGCCGAGTGATTTATTACTGGGATGGAGATCTAAGTTCGAACTCGTCTCTATATTTTAGAAGTTGTGCGTATTATAAATAAGTTATCATTATTATCATTACAGAAGAGACAAAAAAGACAAACGTATAAACTCCGTACCATATACTGGTTTGCTCTACATTAGTGAGTCCTTATTTCTTTATAGAACACACAACTCAGATAATACTAGTACAGCTAAAAGACTGCTAAAAGCTTATATTATAGGGTTTGACAAGATGCGTCTGTCTCTAATGAACGTGATATATTTTTTGTTAGTTAGTTTTTAGTCAGGTACGTGTTTTAATTAATAATATCTAATATCAATTAAAGCTTCGATGGGTTGATTAAGGTAGAACTGAATACAATATTGTTCAATAAAAATACATCAAAAATAAAAAATAATGTATTGATCGGATTACCTTTGAAGGGACAGCTGCGGCCCTTCCACGGACACCTCAAATTTTTTTGCCAACGTTTTGCAGATATCTATCACAAATTGCATCATTCAACATGCACTCCATACTTCCGATTGCGAGTCCAAATTCAATTCAATTCGGACGTATCTAATCCAAAATTCATTAATCTTGTGAAGCTTTGGTGAGATCTGCGAACCGATACATCCACTTGTGCATGGTCAGTTGCTGACAGGAAATTGATTGTGTTCATAATGATCACTTTCGGTACATTAACTTAATATATATCATACCTGCTGAAATACCCGTGCCTGTTAACTTTTACTATTGGGTAGTACGATTTGTTGTAAATTAACGTGTAATAATATAAAGGAACTGTTATCTTAGCTAAGCCTTTTTGGTCAGGCAGAACACATGAGAAAAAGAACTTTGGAATTAGAGGTTCCTAGACCAGTTGAAGAAGTTACCAATGAAAAGTACACTTATAGAGGCTTATGGATGGTTGAATAAATAATAAATTAATTTAGAAGACAATTGCTTCGGAGAGCACTCAGTCCGGTTTACCGTTGGTCCCGGTTGTTATCGTCAAATAACAGTCGCTAAACCATGTCGGAGGCCGCCGGCTGGCATGAAAACTTCCGACACTTGGGTTGGCCACTAACCCTTGCAACAATCCGCACTGAAGCAATGTGGTGGAGTATGGAATAGGCCTCCTCTAGAGGAGAGACCCGTGGTCAGTAGTGGACCATTAATGGGATGAATCCCAATATTAAAAGTAGCACTTTTAGCAAACATAATATCACCACTAATGAATATTTTTTTAACCGAAATGACACAATGTTGCCGTTTTAAAGCAATTTGGTAAATGGATAATGCGCTTTAGAGGTTTTATATACCATATCCTGTACGATTTGACACGTATAGAAGATTTGGCCTTGAAAAAGAGCATTTAATACAGATTTATCATTGTGTGGGCGCACCTACGTCACTCAAAACATCAATGTTACATTTATTCAAAATGACATGTTGCAGACCTTCGAGTTTGTGACGGTTGAAAATCGACAAGAATTTGACAGTTGCTAATAAAAAAATATACTAAAACATACAAAAAATATATATTTCAATTGTTTCTAAATGTATTTTACTTTAACTACATAATTTGATTTTCATTTAAGTTTTATTTAGAGTAATCCAGAGTAATTATGAACCTACTTCACAACCAATCATGTCTCAAATTTGCAACAAGTACCAGTTTGGATTGCTCAATGGATTGAAACTTTTTCTAAGGGTCAACATAATGCTGTGGAATATTATATTTCTTGAAAGAAAATATCCCATTTCCGCATCTTCCCATAACAATGAGTGCGCCATGGAACTATTCAAATATTGCACGGCGTGGGTAAACCCAAGGCTTTTTTGCACGGCCAGTGAATTAATGGATAACCAAACCCGATGCAAAATAAAAAACGTACTTATTAAATGTTGGTTTCACGTAATAACATGTTGGTGGTTTCTTTCATTGTTTCCACGGGCAGCGCCGAGATATCCGGTTACGGCCGTTAAATATTTTGCCTCTCGATGAAAGAGAAACTTGGTAGTTTTTGCCTCAAACGTCGTTTTTGCTCCTCAAACGCGGAAGTCGTCTACGCTTTATGCAAAAACTGGATTTTGGAATCAATTTCGCTTTTACATTCAATAACCGCCATTAGTCGCGAGTAACATGCAATTACATACGTACATTTGCACGACGTGAGTAACGAACGTCAACGATAATTGCGTGTTGGGTAGTTCCGTAGTTCGGTACTGTCGCGGCATTGTTGAAACTGTAAATACAGAGGCAGCCATTCGTTATCAGCGCGTACCGAGCCGCTCATAATTTACGGCATTAATTGAAATATCTGGTTTTCGCCGAATTCAAAGAATTTTCGCTAGGAACATTTATCAATTCTACAAAGAGAGTGAAACCTCTCTCAAAAGGGGCCTGCGCCGGACAGATTTAATTTGTTGCGAAGGCCTTTATAATTGGAACATAAAGATTGTGAGTAATTAATTTTCGCAGCGAGTCAGAAGCAAAGAGGCAGTGCATTGAGCGGCGAGCGGCGTCCGCACCGCGCCTAATTAATATTAATGACAACGGGAGGCGCCGGCAACGCCGCTCCTTTGCTTACCGATCTTACCGGTCTCACCGATCTCACGGATCTCACCGGGGTCTACGGTCTCCGATCTCCGGTCTCCGGTCTCCGATCTCCGGTCTCCGGTCTCCGATCTCTGGTCTCAGGTCTGGCCAGTCGCAATTCTACCTTCATCTACCGGCTGTACTATGCCCACAAACATCTCGGAGTTATTTCAATTCACAGTTCGGATGATATTGGATTCGCACTAATTTCTGAACACAATTTAGTTATTTTTTTCTGATCAATTTTCAGTATGTATAATGTATATAACATGGTACCAAGAAAAAAACTTTGTGTTCAGGTCAAGTGTCACAAGTTTATACCTAAACATCCAATTAACATTTAGGAGATATGTATTATAGTCGCGGACCCCAACTTTAGCAGTTTTGGAAGCACGATCACAATGAGACACGACCATGAGCCGAACACCGATTGGGTAGGTTACATTCAGATTACATTTGTTCTTTAATCTGAGGTAGTAGACTTCAAATCTACTTCAAATGTCTACATCTTGGTCGCCATATACGGCCATCATACAGTCTCATAAACATTAAAAATTTAATATTCAATATCATGCAATAGTTCTACAAAACGGCCAGACATAACTTTTGATGTCGTTTGTAGAGTTAAAGCTTGTAGAGCCAGGCCCTGTAGAGTTGGGATATTGATTTTATTTTTAATGATATCTGGTAAATTTTTAACATTGAAAGCATTATGGGTTGGTGTGTTTTGGCAACCTTATGAACCTTATGAAATGCACCGGTACTGCAATAAGTGCAACAGCTACTTTACACCCTTTTTTATAACTTTAAATGACATTTTAGTTTTATGGTTTTTAATTGTCACTCGAGTAGTGATGTTTTACTCGAGTAATGATTCGATTTCCTGGCCCATCTTGCAAGCACACTCAATAAAAATATAAAATTTTTAATAGAAATATTAAGGTGGAATCTTTCTTGAGCACTAAGAGCAAATGTAATCGAAAACATCGCAACATTGTAGACGTATGAGGCCATGGTAAATAGTAATAAGTATTTATTTATTTTATTTTTATTTTATTTTATTTTGGACACAGACAGACATATAATGTTACATATGTTACAAAAACCTATGTTTGGGTTACAGACATTGAGTGCCAACACTTATTTATGTAATCCTTTTTTATGTTTGTAATGTGATTTTAGGTTTTAGTACATTTTTGTGTATGTAATGTAATAAGATTAACAGTAGGTACATACTTATAAGAAGGTGTATCTATTAAATTATTTCAAATAATAACTGCGTATTTTTTTCTTTAAATTTAGAAATAGAGTTACAAAAAGGATCGATGTGACCGATTTCCCTACTACAAACAGCCAAACAACGACTGAAAAATTAATTTGAGGTGTATTTAGTGCTCGATAAAGGAACAGCAAATAAATTATTGGGTCTGCGA
This sequence comes from Thymelicus lineola, assembly GCA_963932265.1. Lineage (NCBI taxonomy): Eukaryota > Metazoa > Arthropoda > Insecta > Lepidoptera > Hesperiidae > Thymelicus > Thymelicus lineola. Next base: position 7,145,923 of record OZ010687.1, on the reverse strand, counting down.
ATATTTTTGAGAGGTACTTTAAGGTATAGGAATACCAAACAACTTAGAAATTGCCTCTATTTACAGTGCGGGTGGAATTCAAACTATCTTCCGAGAGCGACGAATATTCATATCCCTAGACTATCATATCTAGGTCGCGATGTATTGCGTGTCATATTATCCGCAGTTAATTGCTGCGACATTTGACGTGTGGAGGCGATGTGTCTGGGAGGCGGTGCGGTGGCTGGCGGAGGCAGGTCGGAGGCGAGCCGTGAGCGATGGGTCGCCACTAAAAGCCGGACGGAAGCCTCGCTGCCCGGCTCCGGTTACACCAACCGTGGGATTCCATGCAAACATGCTCAGGGCTGCTCAGTGTCGTAGCTAAGGCAGATTTTTCGTTAGTGAAATATTTTGTTGTCGAACGTTTTCTTGTTTACTAGTAACCGCCCTCGCTTTGCTTCGGTTTTCGTATACCTTTGCTTATGTTTTGTTAAATAAAATATAGGCCATGTTACTCAGAAACAACTGAGCATCATAATGGTGGAAGATTTTTTGAAATTGGTCCAGTATTTTCTGAGTTTATTCTATACTAGGGAATTGCCCTCGCTACACTGCGGGAAAAATAGTAAAAAAAATATACTTATGGCCTATGTCACCCGGGGATAGTGTAGCTTCCCAACAGTGAAAGAATATTTCAAATCGGTTCGGTAGTTTCGGAGCCTATTCAATGCAAACAATCAAATCTATCCTCTTTATAATATTACTATAGATTGTGTTTATTATTGTTGACTACATTATCATTTATTATCATGTGTGTCTTGGTAGATACTTTCATATAAATAAAAAAATAAGCATAAAGTGGTAGCCCTGACTTGATATTATTGCACAAACCAACGCTATGTATATTCCGCAAGGTCTTCCTGTGCATCCATATGCTAGCCATCTCGAAGTGTGTAATCTTATACAAAAACGACACCCGCTTCAGTTTTTGTACACCACTTTGACATGACCCCACTCCGTCTACTTGGACTCTTGGACCGACTTAGTTAGGAAATTAGGAGGTGCAGATTAGACGCATACTCGTCACTCTTCAGTTTAACTTCATAATTAAGTAAAACTCGTACTCGATAAACAAGTCTGAATATTATGTTGTTTACTTGGCAAACTATAAAAAAAGCAAAGTTTGAGATATCTAATCTTCCATTTCGAAACGTTCCGACTTTAACTGTTTTGTCGGCTTCACTTGTAAAAGAGCGAAGTAAATGTAGGTAAGAAGGTTATAATCGAAGTTAAAGTGGGTTAAGTAAAGCAAAAAGCGGCATATGGTTTATTGTAAAAAATCCTTTGAAGGACATAATCTGCACGTGTGTTCGGCTCAAGAGAGCAGCCAAGCGAAAGTCTTCGCGTGCGGCGACTGCACACTGCACCAACACTGATCTTTCACTAGAGGCCTTAGCCCTTAAGGGCCTTGACACCAAATACGTGACAAATTATTAAACTATCTTACTCGATTAAACACATTGAACCCTTGCAATTAATATTAAGTTGATATTGAAAGTAAGCTTGTAAGTATTGTTGTATAATTGTAATTGTAATATAATTGTATAATTAATATATTTGTATCGTAAGTATTGTTGTATCAGGTACTAAATCCAACGTATTTATCTGTATGGAAATAAGCCTTAATTAATAAATTAGTGGTTTAAAATTAAAAACAAAAAAGCTATCATGATATACCTTTTTGAAATCCTTATCGTGAGTTCTTTAATTTGATAAATCGAATAATGAAATATGGGTATTGCTTTATTTGATTTATTTTTATTTTTTGATACAATGGCATCTTACAGCCACCATATTTTTTTATTTTACGTATCTAAGAACACATGGGTTATCAAGAAGAATCTAACGATATTGTAATTATATAAACCCATTTAGCGGTTTAGGAGATATGAGGATACATACAAGATACGCGCGAAAAATATAACCCTTCTTAGCAGTTGGGTAAAAAAGAATATGAACAGCAGAATCTGAAAGGGTTGTAAGTCATTCATAACTCATCTTTTATTTCCTCTTTATTACGTTTGAATGTTTTGAAAAGTTTAAATGCACGAAGTCCATGCTTCGGCGATCGAAAATGATACTGTACACTCTGTACAGGTATGAACTATGCGTACCTATTAAATATACTTACAAAAGTTAAGGCATTTGTGTGTAGTGTCCTGACATATTTTTCAATTCTATGTGGTCTAGCAGTTCAGTGAAGCGACATTTTACAAAATACTCGAAGCCACTAGAGTGTGTAATCACCCGTTCGCAAAGTATTGTGCTACAGACCGACAAACGTCGATACGCACTTCAAATATTAAGCTGAAGTTTGATGGTAAGCGTATGTAGTACATTAATGTTACTTCATTCATGTTCATTTTTGTAAATAAGGGCTAGCCGCACACATGCAATAATATTGTCAATAAAGTATTACATATTATTGTCAATAGTACTCTGTCTGTGTGTGCGACCTATACTTCGGTATTGTTCAATATAATTTCAGATTTAGAATATAACGAATCTGACCGACATGGCGCGGAGAATAAGCCGGCTGAAGTGGCAATGGGCTGGCCATATAGTTCGAAGGACCGATAACCGTTGGGGAAGGAAGGTCCTCAAATGGAGACCACGCCTCGGAAAAAGGAGCACAGGACACCCCCCGACCAGGTGGAGTGACGACCTGAAGAAGACGCGGGTATCCGCTGGATTCAGAAGGCTCAGGACCGGTCAGAATGGCGCTTGTTAGAAGACCTATATCCATCAGTGGACTTCCAAAGGCTGATAGATGGATGGATGGATGGATGGATGGATGAATTGTAGATATACAGAAATTGAGATATTTTTATGACAATATCCCGATATTTATTTATTGCCCGGGGGCAGGCAGGAGTATTGCCAATAAAATAATATTGTCGTGTGTAGTTGCGCGGTGACGTTTTAATTGAGAAAAATATTTCAAGGCAGACAGATGTTCACGCTGTGGTCGTGTTTAATATGGAGAACGACAACAGTATCTGCAGTGAATCTACTTAAGTATGCAAAGCAATGTTTGATGGAATTAAACATAATAAACGTATCCTGAACACATCTATTGATGCATATCGCGATAATGTAAAGAAGAATAATGCACTCTACTCGTATAAGTTATTAGAAATTGATTGCCTTTGACAAAGTTAGTGCAATAACGAATGATTCAATTTTTTTCTTTCTATCCATTATACATATAAATCGTGTACTCGAATCAAGTAAAACTGCGCGACTGAATCAGATTCTACCACAAAAAAAAATACAAAAATATTGTGTACTGTGCGGGATCATTATTGTATAACATTATTATAAAATACTATTGCATGTGTGCGGCTAGCTTTTATTTTAATGTCACAAAAACAAAAGAAAACCTTTTGTAAAATTTTAACAGTGAACATGAGTAAATTATGTAAATATGGGATGGCTTGTAAAAATTAAATACCTACCATGTTTTTAGGGTTCCGAAGTAAAATCGGAATCCTTATAGTTTCGTCATGTCCGTCCGTCCGTCTGTCCGAGGCATAACGCCGCGTCGTGATCCTTACTGCTAGAAAGCTGTAATTTGCCATGGATATGTATTTATTAAAACTCCAAAATCCTACAATGAAATATTGAAAAATAAAATATTAAAAAAATGTTTCTACTATTTCACTTAAAATATACCGAAATATTTATTGTTATTACTAAGTTATTACCTATTCATTGCTACGCCACACGTGGGTGAACAAAAAGTTTTATTATTCATTCTCTTGGTGCCTCGCAAAGGTCGCGATTGAAAATGCAAGTGTTGCAATAATACTTCATCTTTGCATTCCGAACCTTTTTCTTTCGTCTCTGTTGTTTGTCTGCCTAACGTATGTTATAAATGATCGAAACTGCGATATCGATTTACAAAACCAGCTTAAACGTTACCAAGAAGCTATGAAATCGAAAACGAACCTTATCTTCGAAATCATAGGGCTTTGCTAGTAAAGAAATTTATTTTGTAACAAAAAACTAATTTCCTACCTGAATTTAAAAGCGAGACTGTGAATATATTTATATTTTATAACCAGCAGAATAATAATTGTAACATTTGTCGTAAACAAATAGGTAAGTACGTCTAAACTGATGTTACTCGTAATTAGCCTAAGAACAATAAGTGGTTAAAATATTGCAATTACTAATACTGAGTGCTTTATTTAGGGCAGCACATCAAATCGTAAAATTCATAACAAAATTGTGAGTTGGTTAAACTATTGCATAGTTAGTTGTCCGAAAATAAAAACACTACTTAAATTACATATCCTTTCACAAAAGACTCGACAGGCCGAAGTAATTAACTCACGTTTTTTGTCAATCCCATGCAGATTTGATTTATTTTAGGACCCTTTTGAAATACAAGAATTTGCGAAATATTGCGGCCCAATAAGCACTGCCAGTGCTATTCAAACTTTATGTTTTTTTTAATTTTATTTTGAATGAAACTCGTTGTTAAATTTCTAATGAATACAATTACAAACATTCATTTTATTTAACGATTTTTTATGTACTTACTTGCATTGATTGGGATATTTCTGAGTTATAGTAACGTATATTCTACAACTTGATACATTCTTGATTATTGCAAAAGCTCCATTAGTTACCGCGACTGTTCCAGGTCCGTCCTATACATTAGATATATTTTTTCTAGCAATAATAAAATAACTACAATAATAAAATATCTTTATATGTAGATAGTAGCCGTAGTGTGTATAGGCCATAAAAGTATTTAATTCTTTCAAACTGGTAGAAAATGAAAGAAGAAAACTTTGAGAAGCGCAATATGGAGTAGGGCCCTTCTACGAAGGCGATTCCGGGAATAGTAAAAAGCGCAGGTATACGTTGAGAGTGAAAGGGTCGATGCAATTGGAGACTATCCCAGTTTCACTATCCTACTGACCTTCGTTTTTGTGGCGAGATCAGATGAACCATTGATCGCAACTCCCTCGCGAATGTTAAGTAGACACACGTGGGAAATAGTCGGTTTATTTAAGTGAAATCTGCTATTGCATTACTTGCATTCTCTCAGGACTAGTTTTATTTGCCTTTCCAATAAAAGGTTCCTTTCCCAAAATATTGTCCCCTGAATCTATTCTTAATCTATTTTCTATCAGCCATATTATTATTGAAATTATACAAAGTTCTAGCATTATATCATCAAGTCAAATAAATAATTTGACGGTATTTTCAGGTGTACCTTAACTATTATCCTTGTTGTACCTTCTTTTGAATGAACCTACTTTATTTATTCAAAGTCAAAATAATTTATTCATATAGGTATCACTGATACACTTATGCACGTCATTTTTTGGCTTTTCGGAAAAGTGCTTTGTCGTGGAGGAGAAGAAAAGTCTAAAGGAACTCCTCGGCACATCTTTTAAAATAATGAAAAGTTACATAATATGGTCTTACCTACGCGGAAGTGGATGCGGCACTAATTTCCAGGCGTCTATTTTTTATTCTATATCAATTATATTGTATTTATTATATTGCCTACTTACTAATCCATATGCATCCAAACAAACTTACCTTCTAGCAATTAGCTTGAATTTTGATAATTCCAAAAATACATAAATACAAAATTCTAATTCTTTATGAACAAAAGGATATTTACTACCTCACATAATATTTTAAGTGGCATACTTACAAATAAATTAAACAAAGATTCACAAACTTGATGCAATATTAAATTCTCAAACTCTTTCTCTAACGTTCCCACGCATAAATGTTTGTCTGTATTCAGAATTCAGATACGCTTTCAAAATCAAATCCATTTGAGTAAAATTTAAATGTTTGACAGCAAATTTTATTTGCGCAAACTTTTTTTCAATAAGTCCGATGCGTGGTTGCACTTTCTACGCGTTAGGACGTCGTGGGAATGCAGGTGGGGAAGGGTTCTACCTACTAGTTTTTGCTGACTCCGATGTATGCGGTTGCACAAAAGTTAGAACTATTAGCCCTTTGTGCGGACGTCAAGTGATGTTCAGCTAATAGATTATTTATGGAACCGCCACAGAATGTCAGCCTTAGGAAAGCAGACTTTAAAATATTAGGGTTGTCTGGGACTAGCTACAAATCTTCTGTCGCATTTTTGATGATTTGCCAGATAACTTGCACCGGTCTTGCATAAAATTTGTTCCTTATGCTACGATGGTTGTGTTGAAAAAATGATCGTCTTTTTATATCTACGAAGAAGCAAAGTTTTTTCATTATAACCATGTAGATGCTTGGTGGACAGACTGTCTTTGTAGGCGAGATAATATCAGTCAAGGTAGCTACTGAATACTGATACAGTCATGAAATTCTAATGAATACCTACTAAATGTCATGAATTTATTATATATATATAGCAGAAGGAGGTATTCTATGGTATTGGTTATGAAATGATATTCCTTTTACTTTGCACCATGATATATTTCCAGTTCTCCTAACATTCACATCAATATTCCAAAGTACTTCAACACTACGTGATCAATAATAATCTGTTCTACATTCTTGACAATTCCCTAATCTAAATATGACATGACATTTCTTATATGCCAGCCTCTGCATCAGGCAAGCGCTGTAGAATAAAGAGGTCCGTCCCTGGACCTTCACTGGAGATTCATGGCCTCACCGATGCGGCTATCCTGACGTGCGCTCGTCCTCGTGCGCGGATTAATTTATCTTGGTACGTCATCACTGGATCAAAGCATGTGGTCTGCTCTAACTGCTGGGTCCGAAACACGTTGTTTTTGTGTTCACTCACGCGGCCATCGCTGACGACCCGCACGGCCTCGTGTGGATAATAAGAATTCTGTAAAAATAGTCTCAACAGTATCTTGCTCGGCTATTCTGACTACATTAACCTCACTCATATTCATTTTTATCATTCATCATTATTAATTTATAGTCAAGAATAATTCGCTCATTAAGTCTGATATTTTTTAAATGTGGACACTTAAAGCATAGTGGAGAGAACTATGGTCTGGCCATTTGGTTACCAATCTGGTTCATAAAACTCTACGAAACGTCGCAATTATGTCATTGTCGTCTGGTCCGGTTCAAACCCTGCAGACTCCTGGCCCAGTCTCTCCAAGACTCTTCAGGTACATCGCCCCTTCAGTTCTATGCTGGCCCGGACTCTATTCACACTTCTTTCCTTTTTTTTCATTTTTTTTGACACCTTTTTTTACATCCTTTTTTTACTCATTTTTTTTTGTAATTCCATTTTGTTACTAGGTACTCTTTTTTTACCTTTCATTTTCACTTTTCTCTTTTTTCACTCTTTTTTACACTTTTTTTTTAGTAGGTACTATTTTTTTTACCTCTGTTTTTACTTTCCTCTTTATTTTTTCTCACTTTTTTTTTACAATAGCCATTGTTGCGACACATTAAATCGATATCATCATATCATCATCATTAAACCTTCTTTTACTATACTACCAGACCGACCATAGTTTCTCTACGTGACTTACACCTGCAGCAGACATGTCTCCAAGCAAACCATCGGTTTCAGTGTTAGCTCCTGGGTCTCTTGGTTTCACGTGGTAGATCATTATTTCATGTCTTATCGATTTTCCGCAACTGAAAAATAAATAAGGTTAATTTGACTCGTATGATATCAGGTTACTCGTATGATAACACATTTGATGCTAGATTAAGGCTACTTATCTGCGATCCATACTCCTTCAGTCATCATGACACATTGGATGGCTTGGTTTATATGAACTCTAGCTCCACTGAGTCGCATCACTACGTTTTGTATTGTCCACGTCGATTATACGAGTATTATGAACTTCCACATTCTCATTTCATCGTGTTTTGTATTGTTTCATTTCTCATTGCAAAATTTTCTTCAAATGTCATCCGAACTAGTGTCATTCCTCATTTATTTTCCGATTTGTGGGCATGTTTCGTCCATCACTTCTGATATAGCAGAAGGAGGTATTCTATGGTATTGGTTATGAAATGATATTCCTTTTACTTTGCACCATGATATATTTCCAGTTCTCCTAACATTCACATCAATATTCCAAAGTACTTCAACACTACGTGATCAATAATAATCTGTTCTACATTCTTGACAATTCCCTAATCTAAATATGACATGACATTTCTTATATGCCAGCTATAATTCTCTACTAATTTCTCTACTTTCCTCCTAAAAACGACAACTTTCGGACATAATAGCTCAACCTGATTTGTTGCCGAATGGCAGACAAGGGCATTGTGAAAGTTAGTACGCATTACAATCAATTACATAACGACTGACAGTGTTAAAATAGCTACTGATATTTCATTACACATCGTTAGAGCGTACCTGCTTTAGTAGCTTCAAAATAAGAACACCATTCACACTTCACAGAAACAATTTTATATTGCGCCATTGAAGTATTATTACTAGCGTATACAACCGACACCGCGAACACCATGTATGTCCCAATGCATTGGCGCTACGTGGCTTCAATCTTCAATGGATTCGTTCGATTTTGAAAGGAGAACCGGGGCTCAATTTTGAAAATCGAACCTCCCGGGCGGGACACACATTTTGTTCGAAATGTCTGTTCTATGACATTATACTTCAATGTATTGCGCGTATAACTTAAAACTAATCCATTTAAATAGAGATGTTAAGATGAACCGGTGTTATAACCGCGCTGACAAGCTTTAAACCCGTAAATGAAGAGGGCAAGGTGTCGTGCTATAATCCACGTGTAGTTGCGGCAGGCACGTCGGCTACAGCCATGCGTTGGACTCTTTACGACCGTTAAATATACGCTCCAAATCAACAAAAGTTAATTTTAAAAGTCATCAGATTACGGCACACTCTCCGTAATCCTTTGCACAAATACTTATAATCACATGGGTATGACTAATTGTATAGGTATACAAAAGATTGCGTGCTTGAAATAAGTTGCGTATTATAATCCCAATCTAGAATACTTTGTAACAAAAAATATTAGTAGAGCATTATTTTTAAAAATCCAATGAATATTAATTTCCTCTTTAGGCCTAATCTAAAAAACGAGAGTGAATTAATTTTTCAAAAAAAAATATAGTTAGATATAATAATACAAAATAATTATACACCAGCGGAATACATTATCTATTTGTTAATATGTTTACATCGCAACCAACCCCTCCTTCGTAAATCTCTGCGATACATGAACGCGGGATACCTCACAGATGGTACTTTGGATTTATATACCGAGCCTAACCCTTTCATCCAATAGGAACGCGTAGCTCGCAGGAAAAAATAAATAATGGCGCCTATAAAAAAGCTAAAACGACTCGATCGCATCGTACCGGGATAGGCGGCGCACGCGCGGGTATAATAATAACCCTTTCGCGGGAGAAGGGTTAAACAGCCAATCGAACGCGAGGCGGGGCCGCGATGCAATTAAAATCTGTACACGTTTACGATGTTCATTTTTTGTCCACACATTTGCATAACAAGGAGCTTCTAAAATGGAGTATCGGAAATTATAGTCTATCCTTGAATACGAACATTATCTACCGTCGCATACAACAACAGTGTATTTATGTAAGTTACACAGCTGTTATAATCGTTATTTAACATTTTTAACCGACTTCAAAAAAGGATTTTTTTATGTTTGTTACCTCAGAACTTTTGGCTGGGTTAACCGATTTTGATTAGGTAGGTATTCTTTTTTTAATCGAAAGCTGGTGCTTCTCATGTGGTCCCACTTTTTGAGCGAGATCTGACGAGTAGGTACCTAGTTTTTGAGTTAGCCCTAATTTTGAATTCGGTTATATTTTGTCAAGAATTATTCGGATAGTATATTTGTGTGTTAAGTATCTAGATTATACATTTTACGTCTGTAAATTATCGTGTACAACTCATGAATGATGAATTATACATATGTATATGTTGTCCCAAATCAATGAACGCACATTACCCGGCGGACCAGGACTCAGGAAGTCGTTGCTATAAACCCGATGTCAAGGATCTCGTGACGAGTTACGAAGATAAAAATACTCCCGCATACATTTCATCGGCCACAAATGAATTAAGTATGGTCACCCTCTACTACCAATTGCAGTCATTTGTTTACAACGCGCATTGTACACTTCTGAATAAAAATGGTTCGATATTGTGTATGTAATGTGAAATAAGAATTGTTATTGAATATAATACGGATCGGACGTCAAGTCGAACGAATGAAATTTAATAAGCTAGTGTACTTAACTAAGATTATATCACCATCAAGATATCATAAGGTAAGGCAATGTAAATAACTTAAGCATTAACTTAAAATAAAAGAAAAAAAACAGCGCAAGCAGTATGGAGTATGGACTTCATAGAAGGTATAGACAATCAGATGTAAAAAATATTACAGCAAAGATATTTTACCAAAATTCATTAAAATAACACACCTTTTCCGAATGCCTTAAAAATACGAACATTCTAAAGAAACATTTATTATCTAGCTTTTGCACTTCAAAATTGGGGCGAAAGAAATGAGAAGTGTTTTTATTAATTGCGTCATAAAATATTTACGTGCTGAAGTGTACCGACAATTTGTGAACATAATTGACAAATTATCACTTGGTTACGACACTCCTGATAACATGTAATGTAGCAGCTAGCATTTAAGTTTATATTACATTATTTAATATGTACTTTATTTATGAAATACAATGCTTTTCCCGAAAATTTAATTACAGATATCAAAAAACTAATTTGTAAACTATTGGCCTAATCCACAAGCTCAGAGTAGCGCAGCGGGCTATGGAGAGGGCTATGCTCGGTATTTCTCTACGTGATCGAATCAGAAACGAGGAGATCCGTAGACGAACAAGGGTAACCGACATAGCTCAAAGAATTAGCCGGCTGAAGTGGCAATGGGCTGGCCACATAGTGCGAAGGACCGATAACCGTTGGGGAAGAAAGGTCCTTGAATGGCGCCCACGTCTCGGAAAAAGGAGCATAGGACGCCCCCCGACCAGGTGGACTGACGACCTGAAGAAGACAGCGGGTATCCGCTGGATACAGAAGGCTCAGGACCGGTCAGAGTGGCGCAAATTAGGGAAGGCCTATGTCCAGCAGTTGACCTCCAAAGGCTGATGGATGGATGGATGGATGGAATTTGTAAACAGAATTATTTTAATTTCATCCTGTAATGCTGGCCATCCATAGACGATCAAGTATACTTGTCAAGTTTACAGCGGACTTGACGTGGCATCCAGGAAACTTGATGGTGTATGGCCACGGTATGGCTATCTGGCCATATAGCTATCGCATGCAAACTGGATGCCGCATCAAGTACGCTGCAAACTTGACAAATAGGTACACTTGATCATGTATGACCAGCTTAGTCAATCTGCCTTGTTTAATAATTATTAATGTACTAAGTTATTATTAGTAGATATTCATAAAGCATATCAAGCTAATAGGTGATCATTATTTTATATCTGTGTGTAGCTAATTGACACGTAGATATACCGACATACCTATATATTTTTTACTTTGTTGCTGAACGACCACACCGTATCGTACAGTCAAATAACAATTATCTATACCTACTATCTATACTAATATTATAAAGAGGAAAGATTTGATTGTTTGTTTGCATTGAATAGACTCCGAAACTACCGAACCGATTTGAAAAATTCTTTCACTGTTGGGAAGCTACACTAACCCCGGGTGACATAGACTATATTATATATTTTTTTACTATTTTTCCCGAAGCGAAGCGAGGGCGATTTCCTAGTGTTATATAACGGCATAATACACACGCTTAACTATCTTTCATTACACTGAATAACTTATGAGTTATGATATACATAAGTGAACAACACGAGTGGTGCCCGACGTCCGTCGGCCGTCCAACAACAATAATGACACATCAGCTCCGAGAAACATAAAATTGTCCCCTATGAGCTAACGAATTATACTTTTGGAACAATATTTTTTTGTAAATACGTAATCGGGCTAGTAATGAGCCTTTTAAAATACCATAAAGAGCGGTAAAGTGCTGTACAAAAAGGACCAGTGTTGTACTGTGATAGGGGCGTATTCACACGGCGCAGGCTATGGGGGCGATTGTTTCATTTCTAAATTGGTTAAATAACACTACCTAATAGCCGTCAGACACGAAAGCTAGCCTAGTGAATATCAAGTTAGTATGTATCCTGAGATATTGGTGATATTAATCTGACATGTCTTGTCGCCTTCTAATCATTCATCAACAGTCTGTAGATAAGGTCAAGTAGGCCCGGTATATCGAGATTCGAGATCTTATAAAATTAGTTGGTTCTTCACAATATATATTGTAAAGAGTTTCTTCTGTGATACGGATAAGAATCCAAACCCCAAAACAATATCATTCATGCCTTGGTAAGGCTTGGTAATTATACGACATGAAGCGTATTGCATATCATAAAGCAGCCGTAAATTCCGTAATGTATTAGATTGTCCTATCTAAATGACATTGGATTTTGTGTACAAAGGTGTGAGTGCGTGGTTACAGAATGTAGATGATGATGGATAGGTGTAGTCGTTCATGTTTAGTGGCGGCGTCGGTTTATCACGAACTAATCCGGCAGCGCGCATTAGTCAAATTAACACGGCATAAACTTTGGCGTGCCCTCTGATTAGTTAGACAGTGCTGCCGGGCGCGACTCTGCCTAATTGACCTAAAAGTGCTCATCGCGAATCGGTCCAAATTACAACTTACAAACCCAGGGCTGGCACGACTAGGGTTCGCCGCTAAATATTTTATATGCAACTCGAAATGGAACTTCAAAAACTAATTACCACTACATGAAATGATAAGTATCACGTTAACGCATGAAGCGATATCTAATAACACTACCAAATAAAAAATAAAAAAAATATCATCACAATATACAGATAAACAACAACGCATAAAACAGTATACGAATTTGTAAATGGAAAAAATAAAATCAATAATCAATACAAAATGTAGCTCAGCCCTGACGGTTGGAAGTGGACTTGGTAATGTGGCGGATTGATAGTCCCGCGCCCACTAACCCTAATCAAATGAATGGCTACTGAGCTGTGATTAACGCCGCTCGCGATACATTTCCATACCGTCGTGACTCGTGACCGACCCGGCGTGATCGGCGTAGCATCGCCGTAAGCCGTGAGCCGTGATGGGTGCGCCCGATTTATCACCTCTAGCTCATTTGCTCACCCATAATTGGAAAATAGTGGAAACTTTAGCGTCCAGCCCACCTCGCTAGCGCTACCTACCGGCGGACAATCAATTCACCCGTCCCACTTCCCGTTCAGCGCTAAATAGAACCTTCTGAGAATATTTCACCTTAATATATGACAGTTGTAGCGTGAAACTGCAGATGAGTTAATTAAACATTTGAAGATTAAATAAGCTATTTCTTGTTGTTTTATGTAACTGGCTGACAAACGAGATGACGATCCATAGATGGTGAGTGGCCATCGTCGCCCAAGAACATCGTCAATACCAAAGGTGTCACTGATGCGTTGCCGATCGAGAAAAAAGAGAGAGAAAGAAAGAAAAATTTGTCCCCCAAGCCAATAATTGCAATAGAATTATTATTATGGTCAACTCTCGCACTTCAATGCCAAATTTTTAAACCTGTCAAACTGTTATAAAAGTAAGTAAACAAAATATGTTCTTGTGAGACATGTTTAGTATCTAATACCATATTATGTATTCTGTGTTGCTACTTAGCAAGGGCTTAATTGAATATAGTTTGTTTATATTAGGTTGTTAGCGATGCCCTATGGTAAATAACTATTTTCAACTACAAAAGTCTTTAGAAATCTTGATAAATAACATGGGTTTTAATTAAGTGCGAAACGATGTAAAACTCGATATATCGAGTATATTATATTGTTTTACCTACAAACTTTCGACGCTGAGTCTACGCTACTCTATGTATTATATTAGTATAGTAGCAGCACTCATTAGCGACTTGTAACAAGCTCGTCACGTACTCCGGAGAGGATATTAATGGCTCCGATACACCATCCAGCAAACTTCCGTCTGACAACTTTGTTTGATGTAATTAAAATCTCCCTTGAACAGAGCGCGGCGCGGCGCAGGCATCCGACGTGTAATTTTCCTTTCAAAGAGAACTTCCGTTTTAGCTCCTCCCTACCCTAATGAAAGATTACTTTTCCGAGCCTAAAAAGGCTTTTAAGCATCGCCAGCAAAATGACCGAAGTTTTATACTTTAATGACTTAGTGCAAAATTTGCCGATTCTCGAAGAAATTTTAAACTTAGATTAAGATTTCGATGTTTGAAACTGCGAGATGTTTTCGCGAGATTTCCAAGCTACGCTTTGACTACAGAGTATGAATTTTAAGCAATCAACAGTAATTGCTTTTTAATTACTTTTTGAGATGGCTATTGTATACTGGTATACACAAACTTAAACGGGATTATATAATTAAAGTAAAGCACTTAAGTTTCATAGATTTCTCTGATGAAACAGTAATTGTAAAACTGGGTGTATCTATTCGGTGAAAAGATTTTTTTGATAATACCTACACAGTCTATTAAAACACCAAAGACATACCTATCGGTAAACCATCAAGTAACCAAATGTAGATAATAAAATATAAATTTTATACAAAAAAATTGTTAGTTTTTAGGGTTCCGTAGTTCAAACGGAACCCTTTTAATTTCGTCATATTCATCCATTTGTCCGCAGCATAGCACAGAAACACATTATTATTGACATTGACAACATAATATTTTGCATTATATGCTCAGTTATCCTGGTTGTTGTTTCAGACAATTACATTAAGTTTGCCCTTTGTTCATCCTTTTTTATAAGGTGACATTAATTTTAAAAAAAGAAAATGTGTGCAATTCACACGTGGTAGAAGTGAAACTTTCCAAAATTTTGTTTTCAAGATAATGATATGAAAAAGCAATAAATCGAATCTTAAAGCAATAAATCGAAGCGCCATCTATGAATACAACTTAGCACTTTTTAAAAATCTATCTAGCAATAAAACGAATGTTCTATCTTACTCCTCACGCCATCTATGAATACAACTTAGCATTTTTACTGTCTGTATAATCGGCTGGTCGATCGACAGAATGAAAGAATGAAATTCTTATTTTTTGTTGATAAATTCTTTGAAAATATTTAAAAGAGCATTTGAAAGTATTTAAAAACAGTATGAAAATAAAACTAAAAAAAAAATAAAACTAAAAAAAAAAGAAATATTGATAGACACGAACCTGCGCAACAGGTATTGTGTATCTACGTCCTGACCATTGAGCTACGTACAAGTTAAATTGAATTGCGAAATTAGCGGTTATATTATCTTACCTGTCGTTGCATCCGGTTTCAAATCACTAACGATTCTAAAGAAGTTTCACTTCAATAAATAAATAAATACATACATACATATATATTGAAATGTAGGTTTTAATTATTTTTTTTCTACAATCCAAGAAATAAGTAAACAAAACCAAACTAATACAAAACCAGAATAAAAGCGTCTATCTGTCACCAGAGTATTTGAAGTTAATGAAAGAGAAGTTCGAAGAGTGTATTGTAACAAACATAAGCTAACTCAAAAAATATTCTTATCTCAAAGAATTCTATGGTTGCAAATAGTTGAATTGGACAAAGAAGAGGTAAGTACTGTAATAATAATCAGATTTGAGGCAGGCTAAGCTAAAGTTATGTGTACACACAAATGGGTTTGTGTACATCATCATGAAGTTATAAAGTGCTCTTAACCCAGCAGTTTGTGTCAATCAAGTTCAAAGTTTGTTCATTCAAACCGCCTCGCGTCGGTGGGAAACGAACTTACGACCCTTAACACGGCGGTCTGGCATGGTCAACCATTACGCCACGCGGGTTGTCAAAACATGTCTGATGATTAGTTTCTTCTGAATAAACATTGAAATGTTACATTTACCTACTATTAAAAAAGCACTATTCCTTATTACCGGCTACGTGTTGTGTTGTGATGCCTTTGGAGATGACGAAGTCCAATGGCAACGGTGACCTCTCACCGTCAAGACAAGTCTGTTCATTTCGCGGCTATATAAACATATATAATAAACCTATATATAAACATATATAATCTTAATTTCTCCAAAAAATAGAACCTTATTTATAAACAAAACGAAGCGGTGAACGTAATAGATGTTAATGAATACAAGTTGTTCATTAGTGGTTTCACCACAGCCATTCATTTATTTTTAGTTGCGTACATGGTACAACTATGTACATACATACCTTTATTTATTTGATTTTTGAATTTATGATTACATTATTTGAAGATATAAAAGGAGATTTATGACAATGTTTAAGAATACGAATAAACGAAATACTTAACAATATTAAAATATCGCTAAAAATATATTTCTTATAATAGGTAGGTACAATTTTATTTAAGAACATAATTCAAATTATAATTCACAGTGTTATTTTAAGGCAAAGCGAGCAAACGGGCAATAACAACATATCCCAGGGGAATAATTAGCTTTAAGAGTGTAATTAAATCTTTATTTCAGGAAAAAGTTCTATAAATCCCCACTAGTTGGGACATATTGATGGGGATATCGGGAATAAATCATTAATACGAGAGCAATGATAACATTTGATACATCTTAGTGTTTTTAATTAATTTATGGTGATAATAATTTTATTCTACCGTCTCTACAATTCCAAAATAATAATACTTTTGGAATAATATATTTCAATGTTTGCGAGAGTAACGTAACTATGGACACGAATCAAACTATGGACGTTGGGGACCATACAGAGATAGAGGGTGCAAAGAAAATAAAAGCAATAAAGCTTATCAGGTAAACAAGGAAAAGGAGTGTTCGGTGGTAGATAGAGGTGCGTCGCGACGCCGACGGTACTTATTAATTGCACGGTTCTGTGGCGGTCCGTTCGGAGGGCGCAAAAACGTCCTCCCGAGCCTTGTCAGCGAGGGAAAAAATCAGTGAGCGATCGTCCCCTCGCGACCGAGTCCATCATATTGATTGAGGGTGGCGCTGCCATTGGTCAGCGTCCCCCGCGCCCGTTCATTTATTATAGACACTGTGATGCTGCCGCACTATTGATACGGGCACGGCACTACTCTGTACTAACGGACTTCGCATTTCACACTAGTGGCTTAGCATTCGCATTTTACATGCGAGATGTTTATATGTACTCAGTGTGACCTAGGTGCCTGCATAAAGTACAAATTTCAAGTGTTATTAATGACTTTAAAATTTCTCCATCGAAAATGATAACGTATCCTGCTTACTTACAACTTCATTGATTGCAAACTGGTCTACTAGGCTTCTTAGCTGGCTAGATATCGATGAGAAAGATCAATTTTATAAAACGACTCGGCAAACGTTCATAACTTCGAAAGTGAAGTGCGTGTTAACTGTATTTTTGGATATCAAAACAAGAAAATTCTGTTTTTCTATAGTTATAAAAACACAGTCTCCCGAAGCCTCTGTTCGTCAACACCTAAAAGCTGTAGGAAAATTTAAGTCCCACTTGTATTACCGATAAGACATTAACTATCGTCAAAAAGCAAGTGGGATCGTCGATTTGATAGATCGGAGAGTGAGATTTGAAAACTGTCTTTGAGTTCTCAAGAAAGGACGTAAAAAGCTCCCGGTGTGCTTGCTCTACACTGAGCTTTGGAAGTTTTTCCCCTTATCTGAATGTTACAATGTCAAAGTTATGTAACCTCGTGTGTTAAAGTATTAATCTAAAATCATCTCAATCATCTTAATCTATCTCGTATATTTATATTTCCATATTTTTGATTTCACAAGTTGGTATAATACACGAACTGTTGAAATTCGCATGATAATTATATTATGGCAAATGTGAGATCTGTATTGAGCTTAACTGCCTCCTTAAATTGTGTTACTTTTGCAAATAACTATTCTCATTTTATAAATTTAGTAACAAAAAGAGTATTTATATGTAAAAAATAAATAAACTAGATTAAAAACGTTTTTAAAACTAAAAATATTTGTTTTTGTGTCGTTATTGTCAGCGGAGTGTAGCGCCAGCGTTACGACTCCTGGGAGAGAATAAAATGGACGGGGGTGAAGGGAAAGTTTTACTCTCCTTAAAATATGTAGAGAAAGTGAAAAGTAAGAGGGGGTGGCGGGGACGGGGGGGCGGTCAGCGGAGGGATGATGGATCACCGCGGCGCCGTGCCAGAACCTCTCTTTTCTTTTCCCAATTACACCTACAAACACAACAACTTATTTTTTGAAAGTAATACTGTTTGTGTAACCTTTGAATAGATATACGCCATTGTGAATAGATGGCCGAGGTTTTCTGACTTTAAATAATAGCCTTGGCTATAATATAGGTAGGTATTTATTATAGTTATTTATATAATATACAGTTTTATTGAGTAGGTAAATAAAATATTTTTATTTTCAGTACGCCTATTACTATTTTTTAAGCATTAATAAAGTAACATTAGACATCTTAGCGGTAACCGCTTGTGGAAAAAATTCTTGAGCGTTTCCATGCTTCGGAGGGCACGCAAAGCCGTCGGTCCCGGTTGTTATCATATGAACGACTGTAGTCGTTAAGCCATGTCGGAGGCCCTCGGGCGGTTTAAAAACTTCCGACACGCGGGTTGGCCACTAACCCCTCCACCAATCCGCACTGGAGTAGCGTGGTGGAGCATGCTCTAGGCCTCCTCAAGAGGAGAGACCCGTGCCCAGTAGTGGGCCATTAATGGGTTGAAGCCAGCCAGCATTAGCCCTTCAGTTATAAGATTTAACAGGATTTGAATAAAAGCACAAACAAAAAAATAAGTATATAATAAGTAACAACGGGTTAAGTCTCGCTCTTCTAGCAACGTCCGTAGGTACATTATAAGTAAAAAGTTTTCCAGTTTCCTTCTTTACTGTTAACACCTTAGTAATGATCTCCATGGACAACGGTACTTACCTACCATCTTGTGGCCTGTATATTCGTTCGTTAACAGTAGACCATAATAATGAAATCCTACACTATAACTATAACTGTAATCATAATATAAGAAATCAAAAAAATAAGTTTTTTGGTAATAGGTTTTTTGATATAGTATAGTTACTATAATCATATATGAAATCAAAAAACCGGTCAAGTGCGTGTCAGGCCACGCGCAATGTAGGGCTCCGAAGTAGCGAGTTTACCAACTATTACTCATTAACTACCTAAGCTAACCTAGCCGAGATAGTTTTCCTTGTAATTTCATAGTATAAACTATTTTTGTGAATTTTTACACTAAGTCCATCTCTAACCGTTTAGCTGGCAGGGGGGACACACTTGACTGTAAGCAAAATTAGCACTTTTTTATGGAAGTAGCCGGCAAACGAGCTGACGAATCACCTGATGGTAAGTGGCTATCGCCGCCCATGGACATCAGCAACACCAAAGGCATCACTGATGCGTTGCCGGCCAGGAAAGAAAGAAGAAAAAGAAAGAAAGGGATTGGGGTTAGTATTCTAAGCCGCCCCAATACGGCTAAAAGCTTTAAAGCCGAATATTTCACAAACGTGCCCCTGAATTACGATTAACCTGCCCCTGAAACCCCCTGAAATCTGACTATGAGGTACACGACGAAAAAAAATTCATCCCCATGTTACCTGTATGGGAGGTACTTTGAAAAAAAAACATGAGAGGTGTCAAGGGACACCCGGATGGAACGAAGTTCCTTTCGATTTAAGTATTGTTTTGTTGTACAGCGCCATCTCTGTAAAACTCTCTGAATCACTTCAAAAAAAGTTTCGTCATTCGTAAGAATCAAAAAGTGTCGTAATTTTCCGTCTAGCCCCCTTTCACAACGCGCGATAAGGAACTTCGTTCCAATATATTTTTCAATATTTTATTCTATGATTTTAGAGTTTTAATAAATATTCATGGTAAATTACAGTATAGGCACTATGCTTCGGACAGACAGACGGACGGACATGACGAAACTATAATCGGTTCCGATTTTTTTTCGGAACCCTAAAAACTGTATTAAAAGGTAGGACAAATTGGTTAGTTCAGAGCTGACGTTATTTTAGCGACTCTTACAATCACCGGAGACCATCTGAAAAATATAGACTTGTATGCATGCACTAACGCTAACACACTCATACCCCTGCAGTAGGTTTTCATATGTGATGCGAGTGGAATGGACGACACATAGTACATATAACATATCACATAACATCCATGACCCGAGTACAAATATTTATCTGTCACATAAATATCTGGCCCCGGCCGGGAATCGAACCCGGAACCCCTCGCTTCGCAGGCAGGGTCGCCACCAACTAGGCTACAGGGTCGACGATTATATTATTATTATTTAATGGTCGGAGTGATTTAATTTCATCTTATTGAGGTGGCTTAGAATACTAACCCGAATCCCACGCCGGATGGGTTCGTAAGAGCCGACTAAATCCAGCCCGCTGATGGTAGTGCCCCTCGGATGGATTATATCGGTAATGTTGATTGTAACAGCTAATATCATTATTACTACATATTACTATTTCTCCGTGAGATCTTGGCTAGCTCTTGCTTGAGTCAGTCGTCAAAGGATTCGTCGTGTTCCTTCGTGTGCCTAGTTTTAAACTCTGCAAAACTAGTGGCTCGTTAATGTGTCAAAATCTATAATAAAATCTCGTTAGATATAACAGAAATGCCATACTGTTAATTTAAAACTCATGTTAAAATAATTCTCATGAAGAAAGCATATTACAGATGAGTATTTAAATGACAAGACTGCTTGAACATGAGTTTTTTCACACTAAATATTGCCACAAGTAGTATTAAGTGCTGTCTCTGTGAGTAGGAAAAAAATAACCCCGGTCGATAATAATCGACCACAACTTTCTTAACATACGTTTCACAAATTTTTTATCTTTACCACGATGTTTTCACAATTTTTCCTAAATTTCTCCTTCATTTTGAAAAAATATGAGTAACTTTTAAAAAAAAGCCCTCAATCCACACGCACACGGTAGTTTCTTGCCGCTTCTCCTTCCGAGACAACTCATGGTAGGGATTTGTTGAAGCGATTGACTTTGATTGACTTTCGAAAAGTATTTGTAACAAACCTACATCAAATAAAACTTTTTACATTTCATTTCATTTCATTTTGACTGGGAGCTTGATAGCTAGGTCACACTTTGTCTTTTTTATTCTCTCTTTCTTGGCCGGCAACACATCAGAGGTGCCTTTGGTGTCATTGATGTCCATGGGGCCACGAATACATTTGGACAGTCAGCTCGTTTGTCGGATATTTCCATAAAAAAATATATTTTTATATGTAGAGTACGACTCGACGTATAAAATTCCCACACATATTCATTCATATAAGATTGCCACAAATGCATGCTGCTATAGCCTGAAAGACAGTTTCTTTATTACATATTTAAGATTACATAATGACTATATGTACATCATTAGGTATAATAATTTGAATATAAACTACTAGTTTAGTATATTATATTAGATTTAATTTATGAGATTTTCAAAACCAAAAATTACTTAACATCTGACCGAACATATTTTGTGCAAGAACATTGAATCAAATACAATTCGTATGATATACACCGCAGTCCGTAGTTGCACGTTAGAAACAATTGTGTGTCATACACATGTGGGGTTCAACGATGCGGTAGCCGGGAGCCGGGACGTGTGGGCGCCCCCGCCCCCGCCCCGTTGCCTAGCAACCGTTTGTTTTCGCGCCGCCAACACTGGGCGGGATAGAAGGGGTAGGCTCCATGATTGATCAGCCTATCCCACGACCAAATGCCTACAGACACATTTTCGGCCCGATAATAAAGTCTATTTTCCAAGACCATTCGTTATTATTCACCACCTTTACCGTGCCAAGAATTGATGGGAAGCTATACTTTCATACGCAAAAATATAAAATGAAAAATGGCATCGCAGGTATAAAACGTGAACTTTTGAAATTTTCTACTATCAAAACTTATTGAAATAGAATATAGTGTAGGAAATTATACTCAATTTGGGTCTGACCTTTTCTTTTTTCAAGTGCATACTATAATATACGTAGATATATTTTTTACATCAAATAGTCGTGTACATAGGTACTGTTTTGTTTTACTTCGTATTACAGTCTGATAAACTAACGTTTTATAGTCAATTTCTTAATAGTTAATCTATTTCTTTAAAATATATACTCTAATCGTTCTTACAAAAAAAAGTATATAGGTTGTTGAAAAGTATACATTGTTGGAGCTTCTATGGAATCAGGAGCAGGTTTTTTTATTATACCTACATATTTACACTTGATTTTATCTTAGTTCTAAGTCCATGTCACAAGATTAGTGAGAAAAAATATACCTACTCACTAAAAACAAAATCGTCTGAGGCTGATATAAAAGAACTAATGTAAAAGTAGTTAATCAATATTAAATGTGTATTTAGCATGATAGATGAAATAACTGGCGTGCATTCATTAAGAAATTCACCCAGAGTTAGGTATCTTCTACACATAAAAATTTAAAGATTTAAATTTCAAATGTTTGAAATGTTCAAATGTTAAAATTAACGAAGTTTTTTATTTATAAATAAAATTTCTTGATGAAATGAATCTTGAAACTAACAAATTAAAGCATGAATTAATAATTTATGTTTAATTTTTTAGCAAATTTCTGAGTTCAGAGTTTTTTATTGAAGCATTAAAAGTTAATAAAACATAACGACAGGACGTTTTTCTGCATTAGTCATTGTATCATTAATATTAACACCATTCGAGGGTTAGGTACCTATTAGTCATTTAACTATTAATACCTTACAAATTGTGAATTTAATAAGAAAACAAGGTACTGGAATACAGCACATGATATATAGCAGTTTATATATCATGTAGATACATTATACAACCTTCTCTGTAATTTATCATCCAGACACGAACCTTTCCTCGAAGGTAACCTGAATAAAACCTGTGAATCACTTAGTTCCTCACCCATTCATCTCGTGCCCGCCTAGTTCACTAAAGCGATATGTTTTATTCCACCTACCCTGCATGTTACCTTTATCGATATGTAATAAATGATATCAGGATTCTGTAAAATATAACCTTCAAAAATTTAAACTAGCTGTAATTATGTACAATGAACAATGCCGTTTTTATATTCAAAATTTATGCATGTTTCTAACAAACATCATAAATAACAAAACTGGTTAGGGTCTCTTATTCTCTTTGAAACAATATTAAAGTTAAAAACGCTACTTTATAATAATTAACAATCACTAAAACATAACAGAAATAAAAAAATGTGTTCCATATTTCACGGCTACCTAGACCTTTCTGGAAACTCCACTACGGGGCTGTGAACCAGTACCTAAGGTATAAAAAAATGGCAATGCAATTATGTTTAAAATATTTTTGCTCCTTTTCAAATTGCTTGTTATTGTTCTCCCTATTCAACACTTTTTATAAGCTCACAAAATTTGGTGTCAGTATTCAAATTCATAGAAACACTGTCGTGCAATTTGCATCACCGTTTCGCAATTCTTCTTTTGTGTATTCGTCTATACCAATGTAACACACTTTGTTAGTATTTATAACCCAATAAAACTAAAAACTAGAAACGCCTTTCCTTGAAAGAAAAATTAATTTCCACGGTATTTAAATTAAACTAGTAACAAAAAACGACGCCTCGTAATTGCCACTAAGAGTTAAATTATAGAATGAGAACGAAATTAATTAACATTGCCTACTACTCTTTCCATTTTTATTTTCGAATGGAAATACAACTAACAGGGTATAATTATAAGGCGCCTAATTGCTGCAATTGACATCCTTTTGCTGAAAAAACTCTACGACTCTAGAAGTTAATGATAGGGTTACCGTCCTACTAAACAGAACCCCAACTCGCTATCAGCAGTTATCAAATTACAGGAGTTTATTAAATTTTAGAGTTCGCGAGATTGTTTCTTTTACAATAGATATAGTATATGAGTATAGTATACATATGTATAAACAATTCAATTCAAAAATAATTTGTTTCAAATAGGCCAATTTGTTGCACTTTTGACACGTCATAATCAGTACAATAAAATCAATAAAATACAATAAAATATTAATACATATAATATACGATTATAAATTATACAGGCACAATTATCTAAAGCTAAATACATACATAATTATATCTAATCTCTCTTTTAATATTCTAGTTTTAATTTGATCTTAGATATTTTTATAGTTAAAAGAACAGAATATATTAATGAAATATTTTATATTACGCTACGGTAATCGAATGGTCAAGGTCCTCTGGCTCAATAGAATAACTTGGAAAATGTAATAAAGCAGACATTAATTATTTCCATGCATATCTTATCAAGAAATTCCAGCCAGAGCGGCGGAGGGACGCGTTCCGTTCCAAATTACTCCTATTATTTTATAATCCCTCCTAGTTACGTTTTGAATATTAATGAAATTCCACGAGTTTTTCTACACGACCCATTCCGTAAAAAGAAATTTCCGCCACTGTCACCAATTTCCTGAACATAATGTTATACATAGGAATACCTACTTGTTATAAAGTAATAGTTGTTACCGTGTTACGATTTTTAATAGTATCTAACGTTATTACCATCCCAACAATTCAAAAAAATACGTGTCGGATAAAGCTATTTTAATTCAAATTATTCATTCACTTTGCCCAAAAAAATAAAGTTTACAAACCCTCACGCTCTATGCATACAATAATAAAATAGCTCTAATTAAAATATTATAATATCTTTGTGGAAGCTTTAACGGAAATTTATAAAAACTTGACCCTAACGCCTGCAATAAGGTGGATTGAAGTTTTTATTAAGACGTAACGAAGGTATAAAAAACCCAACACACGCGTTTTCGAAATCCGATTAAAAAAGGGGTAAGGACGCGTGCCGTGGAGAAAAAAACCGTTGGATATCGAATAACCCTAATTCCACGGATCCTGATAGAGCTATTTGAGCGCCTTCAAGGCTCAAAACGACCGATTGTTTCCATATCTACTAATTGGATCATACGGTAATCGATAACCTTTCTATGGCAATGTGTTTTCACATCTGCTGCTTTAATTATGATAAAATATTCCGATGTTACTAGGTATATCTAGGATGTAAATTTTTAACATAATAGCGAATTCGGGAATGAATAATTATATAATAATATAATAATAACTATAACTAAGCTAATTACAAATATACGTAGAGCTGGATGAATGATACCGCTATTATTCTTTATTTAATAAAGTGTATAAATCGCAATAGCTTAATATTGATATAACTATATTTTTTAATATTTACAGCATTTGTGATTATTTAATATTATGAGGCAGACGTAAAGTAGCTAATAGTAAAATTGGGTTTCGTTCAGTTTTTACAAAATGGCAGACATATTGTATTTAAGCATTTCACGCCTACACTTGAAATAACTCATTCACCAGATGGAATAAGGATCAAACTAGGAAGACTGTGATGATGGCTATGAATAGGTAATTTTTATTTTAATGTTTTGTCGTATAGTGTATTTCCACACTCGCAAGATTTAATATTTCTATTATAAATGGATAAAATTTTAGACCGTAATAGCGGTTACGATTATTTAATAAATAACATTTTAACAAAAAATTAACCGACTTCAAATGAAGTAAATTGTACTTTTGACATGGATGTCATTGTCGGATCTCGTTCAAATTTATGTGGGACCACACGACAAGCACCAGCTTTCAATTAAAACAAAAACCATCCAAATCGGTTCACCCAGTCCAAAGTTCTGAGGTAACAAACATAAAAAAAAAAAAAAAAAATACAGTCGAATTGAGAACCTCCTCCTTTTTTTGAAGTCGGTTAAAAATAGGTAATCCCATGGAAATTAATAAAATTATATGTATAGTAAATAAAAAAAAATATGCCTGAATATAATAGTCCCCAACCCAATTAATTGTCTACGACCAATTGAGGTTTTCAGTTGTCTATATTTGTTTACCTAAGCGCTCCTTAGGATTCGCCAAATCGTCTCCAGATGTTACTTATTAACTTAACCTAACGGTTTTGTACATATTGGTACATAATCATGTTTAAGCCTCGAACTTCATTAGAACTTCCTAGACCAATAAACACCAATCTGTACCTACTGAAAATAGTGTTAGAGCAAGCAGTGAACCGCTAGTTGAAAACATCACTGATACCAAAATGATACACATTAGGTATTGTAACAAATTCTCATGTTTCCACGTTAATTTAAAATTAAAAAATGTGAACAATAATTAATGAAGTTACAGAAATTAATAAATTGTAATTGAAAACAAGCCGTGAAACCAAACAACCAAACATATGGCTAGCACAAACACCTTACTTTCCGTTCATTCACCGTCAACTAGCTTTGTGTACAAGTGCATCCATACAAAAAACACAATGGAAGGGTTGGAAAGGGTTGCAGTGCATGATATCCGTGTAAACATCGTGTAATTTACCATTCAAGGTAAAAGGGTTCGCCTTAACCAAATTTATCTATTGCTTTACCCTTACAATTACCTTTAAATAAAATTTTAGAAACATTTTTTTGTTTTAATAATCTTTATTTACCTAAGTAGATACCTAAAGGTAAATGTATCTATAGCTAATCCCAAAATGACAGTTCCTCATAAAATGAATAATTAATTAGCAAATCTAAAAACTGAAATACGAATTTGAAAATAAGATTATGCAACATATAGCAGAAAATAATACAAACTAAAAACTACAATAGTAAAACAGATACCTCATCAAAAATGAATGATAATGTTGTTCATCCGATAGAAATCTACCTATAGGGTAGGGTTTATATCTTTACTACTCATGTTAAGCCGTTGTCCCAATATCGCTCGTACACAAGTTCTCTCACAGAACCATAAATCCTTCATAGACAATAAATAAAAAACTTACCTCGTAACAATCACTCCATACCCTTTTATTGCGGCCGATTAAAAAACTGATAAAGCGATGAATGCCGTTACTGTCCGCGAGACTAATTTATAAATGATTGAGATTTCATTTTTTGCAACGTTTGGGGGATTTTTGTGATTGTATCTAAACAGTAAAAAACAAGCAATATTTAATATTATTCTTGTTTTTAAAGATTTAACCTATTTAAAGATGTTTTGGTTGATTTAGTATTTTTATTTATTTTATAAGTTATCACACCTATCATTAAAACAAAAAGCTCAACTCTTTATACACTTAAAGACCAACCATTCCACCACGAACCAAAGTATTCCACCACGCTGGTCATGTTACAATGACCTACAGGCTACATTTGTTAAAGCAAAAAGTACTTAATTATTTTTTGATACAATACAAATTAAGATAAGTATTTATTTTTCTTTAAATATATCATTATGGTAATTATAAAAGTATTTCCTTCTAGACTTAAATAATATTTCGTTTCCAAGAACAGAGACCGTTGCAACACAATAGCGTTAATACGTATCAAGGATTATTTTTTGTGTAACACCGGCAATTGATCGACACGGAATAGTGATTATTAGTTCCAAAGCACCCCTTTCTGACCCACTTTTACCCATTTTTAACAATTTTCGGTTCCCTCTTCAAAAAGCTCCCATTGAAAGGCCGGGCGTGAACGAGTTGATGATATTACATTTTTTAGTAAAAAAGGGAAAATTTACGAACAATCTACTGTATTTATAACAAAGGAGTTGTGTTGTGTGCATTGTGAGAGTTTTTTGATAGATCGCGTGCGCTTGCGCGTCGGCGTGCGTCCTTGGGAACCCTTGCCGCGGATTGCCGGATTGAGCACGGAACCCTTCCCGCGTAGGGCAGGCTATGTGCGCGAGGGTCGCCCCACATGAGCCATATGAGCGCTACGCTGCACTGTAACGCCATATCCTCTCCTTCTGTACCTTACACATACGTCCTTTCGCCACAAGCACCGCTTCGCTACAATTCGCATGTGTGCCGCCCGACAGCTGCATCCAGTTTTTATATATGCTCTTTTTCCTATTTTTTCACAATACTAGAGCGCGGCGCACCCTTGAAACAGTTTGCGTAATCGATGACAAAACTAAACATTCCGCCCGATGATTTCCGTATTTTTGGATAACGCTTCAATAGTCGTATTCTTAATTTGGTTTGTATTTTTAATCGTAAATTTTACTCTCTCAACTGATGATACTTAACCCGCTTCTCTTTGGAAAACTGTATCTACGCACATTTTGAATCATACAATCAAAATGTGTGCAACATAATTATTAAGACATCGTTCATTAAAATTTATGATAAAAATGTTTAAAAGATTTGAAATAAACAGACTTTAATTATATTTATTTACCTGGTACATACACAGGGTCCACTAGTAACAACCCTCGCTTTACTTTGGTTTTCGTATAGATCAATAGTTTATTTTAATTGAAACACTTAGGTATACTTAGCCAATTTTACTCAAAAACATTAGGGCGTAGGATACCCTATTGAATTGTTGAAATCGGTCCCGTAGATTTTGCATTTATTAATCACAAACAAAAAAAAACAAAACTTTCCTCTTTATAACATTAGGTTTAGATATTCGAATAAAAACTAAGTAAGTACTTAGATTTTTCCAAGCGTATGTAGCAGCCAGTTTTAATAAGAAATTACCAATTAAGCACTTTACCATAATGACATGGGGATGTAATGATACTAATTTCACCGAATACCGTAATATAAGGCATACCTAATAAAGCTGAGTATTCCAGAGTCCACCGATCTCAAGTTTTATAAGTGTAGATATAACGTGTGTGACATTTTGCTTAATTCCTAATTGACAGCCTAATGAGTTAATATAAATTACTAATAATTATGTTGTTTTCAAGTAGAAATACGTAGAAATATGTTTGATTACAAGTGAACTTAGCTTAATAAGCCCTTTAGTCCAGCAGAAAGCATAGATCAATCCTCATTAGTAAATAGCAGGTGGTATTGAGCATACATCAAATCTGAGTTGAGTGACCATTGTGACCAGTCCTACCTCAAAATCAGTATTACATTTATTTGATTTCATAGTTCAGAATTATTTATTAGGGTATCATAAAACTCTTGATAGTAAAAAAGTGTGATTCCGTGATAGAATTTATTTTTATACTCTTGTAGCGGCCTATCCCCTACTATTTGAGAAGTTATCAAAAAAGAACAAAATATCTCTGAAACTATAGACTTTTAGATAAAACTTTATGGGGATTTTATGTAGTGCATGATGTATCCTACTATCGCTTCAAATTGGTGGTAATCTATGGCTTCAAAGGATCGTGATCAATAACCAATAACTTTGTATAAAACAAAAAGAATGTAAATCTTCACATAAGATAAATACCTATACCTCTCTTATTTATTTTTTGAATTTCTTAACGGTCTCTCGCTTGGATTCGTAAGTAATAACAATTCTAAAAAGTGGATTCCATAGATAGTTACATACATGCGCAACGAGCAAGGATGCAATTGTCCAGTTTTTTGCAGAAGGGGATAGCGAAGGGTGAGTGGACGCATAGGGTCGAATTCACATGCGAATTGTATCTTACACATACACGTCATGGTGGCTGTTTAATAATGTATGTGTGAGTATGTGTGTACATCAGAGACAGGGGTAACGTTAAATAACAGACAAGAAGAATTCAAGTTAAATTACTTACCATTTTATCTTTCAACATTCCATATGCTAAATACATAGGTATGTATAAATATATTTTATTCGTAGCTGCGGCAATATAATTATACCTTTAATTTTAATGATATCTTGAACTGTTCTGATACTCACGTATTCCAATTACAGCAGTAACATTAGCTCTACTTGATATCAATCTCTACAATTTTAGATTTAACAATTACTTTAATGCAATAAAATTAGTCGCTGTATTCCTTGAATAAAATAACCATTTATTGTCATATGTTACGACTTAAAAGTACTTTTTAAACCTATTGTATGACCTGAAAGAATAGCCATGAAATAATTACATTACAATAGCCGTTTCGTGTTACTAAGCAAGTATCGATTGAAAAGACACAATTAAAGTTAGAGTTAGGTAAGTAGGTACGCACATTTGCTGTCTCACACATGCGTATGTGTTAGTTGCTTTAACCCCACAAAACTTTCATCTCCAGAGACCCTCCGATCGGCGAGGAGGGCCGCCCACCCCGGGAAGGGAGTAAAAGTTGTTGTGACTTGTTCACCTCTTTCGGTGTCGCCCGCAACTAGCCACACATGCGTATTTTTTATAATACACCACTTCGGAACGCTACGATAGTTTTTAGTCTAATAGAAATTTCATTGCACTAATTTGAGTATCGGCGGCTAAGCACGCGTCCTCGGTTTCTATTTAGAAACCGGGCAAGTGCTTGTCAAGGAAGGCGCAATGTAGGGTTCCGAAGTAGTAAGATTATCGACTATTACTCATTATCTACTTGTACTAACATAGCCGTGATAAATTTTCCTTGTAAATTCTCATAATCTAGCACCAACTACAACTGTTTAGCCGGCAGGGACACTCTTACCAAAATTAGCACTTTAAAGCCAGATATTTCGCAAACGAACCCCTAAATCCAAAAATGGTCTTAGAAGACCCATAATATTTTTGTAAGATATTTTCAACGATACCCCACACTATGAGGTACGCAACAAGAAAAAATTTCATCCTCACGTTACCTGTAGGGGACCCTGGAATTTTTTTTTTTTCAATATTTTATTTTACGATTTTGGAGTTTAAATAAATATGTAGGTATATCCATGCCAAATTACAGCTTTCTAACTCTAAGGGTCTCGGTGCTATGTCTCGGACAGACAGACGGACGGACAGACGGACGGACGGACGGACGGATGGACGGACGGACAGACGGACAAACGAACGAACGTGACGAAACTACAAGGG
Source organism: Thymelicus lineola (assembly GCA_963932265.1). Classification (NCBI taxonomy): domain Eukaryota; kingdom Metazoa; phylum Arthropoda; class Insecta; order Lepidoptera; family Hesperiidae; genus Thymelicus; species Thymelicus lineola. Next base: position 7,114,993 of record OZ010687.1, on the reverse strand, counting down.
TTTCGATTTTACTTCGGAACCCTAAAAACGTTAAGTAATAAATATAATACTTCATGCTTCTTTAATTTAAAAATAGATTAATATTAAAACAATAATCTTGTAGTAGGTACCTACATATTTTGTGGAACTAAATTTCTGATTTTATATACAGCATCGGTCAGCAGCAGTTTCATGTTACAATGAAAATATTCGTCAAACTAAATCCGTTGACGTTTGCTGATATTGATCAATGTCCTAAAAGTATCCGAATTCTAAACGCAACCATTTCCGAATAGAACTCTATCTAACATTTTAATTTCTAATTATATTAACTTCATAAAATTACATGGACGAAATGTTTCAATTAATTTTAAAATACATAATATATACAAAAGGGTTATGCTTATTGCAAGTATATATTGAACGTACCACGCCCGAGGGAGGCCGTTAAGAAACAAGGAAAAGGGTTTGAGCAGTCTTACTGCTGTGACGAACAGTGGCATGTTTATCTTATAGATAAGTCGTACGCACCGCGGCCGCGCGGCTCCCCGTGACACGGCACACACCACATAATAAAAAATCCTTCACAAACATAAAATCGAACGCGTGCTCAGCCGACACGCAACAATTGGACTCGATAGCGGGGACACATTTTTTAGCTAAAAAAGTAATTTTATTCTTTAAAAATACTCTTCCCCCGTTACTGTCGTTTTAAAAAAGCCATAATGCGTCCCTGAATGACGCGCGCGCGCCGGCTGAAGATTTGACGCGCTCGCGCATGTGTTTATAATCGTCCCCTCGTAATTTACAACTTTTCCCCAAAATTTGAAACATCCAGTACACCGGTTAGTGGCGATTGAAAGAAAAAAAATGCGAATAGTTGCAAGCTTAAAACGGACATGAAAGGAATAAAAAAACTACCCAAGTAGGCAGGACCGTACTTTTTCACCGTCATCGGTCGAACGGCTGGACGTTATGGGCGAAGTATTTGTAAGCTCAACGGTTTTTGTGTGACCCCCAATTTACAACACAAAAAGGGACACGTCGTACCTTAACATCTTAGCGTCCACGGAATGTAATGTAAATTTGCTACAAAAATGGGAATTTAAATAAGTGCCACCCCGATTAGGCGCCCTTCGCATAAACTACTCGTTATTAATACCGGTCATCGACATAGGTAGGCAGACTATCTGTCAAGGCCAAGAAATAGGATTATCCAAATTTTATTACTTCATCAGTACCGTATGCTTGTAACATATGAGTAGGTATTGGTACTAAATATAACTTTGTATTACTATAAGCAAGCACTATCTATTTGGATTCTCTAAAAATACCAAATATCCAACATTATATGGCGTCATATCGTTGTGACCACATATCGTTTTCTTGCAAAAAAGCACTCTCGGAGTCACACAGGAAATTAACATGATGCGAGTTTTCCTCTGGGTAAAGCTAGAGATATCGGCAATAAATAAAATTGCCAAAAAGCAGAGACGTCGGGTGGCGGCGCGGCGCGGCGAGGTGGGCGGAACACTGTAAAAAATCGCCTAGTGAAGTGACCACTGTCCAGGTTCATATCGATATCGAGGTAACATAACCCTAGGTTTATTATGTTATAAGGATAGTAATCCAGCTTGCAGTGCGTCCACTATCCTCTGACATCCATGGACATCTGTGACAATACGAATAGGACTTTAGGAAGGGCTGTAGTCAGTACCTGTTAGTCCTGTTTGAAGTAAACATTATTCAATGCTACTAAATTTTTATCATTTGTTTACAATCGTCTGTGCATGAGTTGAATAACGTCCAATTAATTGTTCGAAACAACTGAAATCTTATACGCAGCTTTCGTCCAGACAATCATAATCGTTTAGCTTGATAAATCTGAAAGACAGCGATGATGCAACGTAAATTAACAGAATTGATTCGCATTTAAAATATTGCAGCAGTTATATTCAGTAAAAGCTGTAAAAATACTGTACAATGCATAAAAAAGCAAACAATAATGCAAAATTTAATAGTGCAAAATTTGCGTTCTTTTTAAAGTTATGTCTGTCTGTGTATATTAATGTTGGTGTTAAATACTGATTCAATTAAGTCCAACAATACGCATATGAGGACTAACTTTACGCAAGCATTTCACCAATAGTAATAACAATAACTGGTTTTAAATACCAGCAGCATTATAAAATAATGATTATAGGATATTATCTTAACTTTAACAAAAAAAAATATTCCAAGAAATCACAATTTCTTACGCGATAAGTTAGGGCGTAAAAAAGAGTAGGTACCTTGTATGTCGATGAGATAGAGAAAAGTTGCAAGCATATTAGTGTGCGGTTGTTTAGATCAGTGGGCGCGGGAGGGTACAGCGTGCAGGGTGCACGGCTAGGGGCCGAGAGGGCGCTGAGCTGCCGCTGCCCTCTGCCCGCCGCATTTACATCAAAGCCTCGTTACTGCCGCCGCCGCGTCATCATCATCGGCATCGATGTCTCTCGGGAACGTTCAGCGCACGCGAATAACAACACAGGATGGAGGAAATCAATCGCCTTTGTATACCTCAACATGACGCTGATACTTCCTAGTCACAACTTGTACTTTTAAAATCTCAAACGAGACAAGGATTTATTGCCAAATAATAGTTCAGGATTTTATGTTTGGATACGTGTCTTTTACTTAGAATTTGTTACCTTAACAAATTTTCTCTATTAATATCTGTAAATGTCAAGTTACTAAAGTGAGTGCTTATACTACTTCTATGTTCTGTAAGGTAGAACTGAAATGTGTAATTATTAAACATTTGATAAATATAATCTCTTCATATGACTCCTACCTATGTCACAAAAAATCAAGCAATTACAAAGCATACAAGTACCGTTCCATAAATACATCTCTAGGGTAAATAGACGGGTCTTGAGTGAAAGTATATTTATATAGTACAGTAGCAGAGAGGGTAAGTCGCCCTAACCCTTTACCGCGGTGGTGTGGGGCCGGCGCCCGGGCGGAGGCGGGCAGCGGAAGGGTTGCCGCCCGGTCGGGGCGGCGCGGGCATCTCGAACCCCGAACCCGACGTACTTTTACGACGAGCTTTTTTTATCGTGCGTGCCGTCGTTTTTCCTTTTCTATTTTTTATGTTTATTTCCCCGAGATCATAAATTATGTTTGAAAGAAGGGAACTCTCGGACGTCCGCGGCGACAGGAACCGGGGTGAGGCCGAGTGAGGTTTCTGCTTTCTGTTTTGTTTTTTATGGTCTCGCGGTCCGTATGTGTAGTGGAGGGCTGCAGTGTTGTCATGGCGACTGCATCGCATTAGATGCGGGGCCGCTCTCGAGCCGAGGCCTGATTGTCGATACCATATAAATAAACAAGAATATTTGTTGTTGTAACGCGATCTGCATCGACAAACACGCTTGTGCGTATTCATTTGAGCAATGTTTGCGGACAAACTGGCGAGATGGACGTTATTCTATTTGCTCACAGCGGCTGGACTCTCGGCCGTGTAATTGTATACGACTGGTCCAAGATTAGGTACATTTTCTCTACTGTATGACAAATGTTTACGTAAGCAACTATTTCTCTACACTTATAATAATTATCTTAGTCAAAAGTACGCCGAATATGAGCACGCCGTTATATGAGGTATGAAAGTATAATGGAACTGATCAAAATAATTGAAGATCGAAGATATAGAAGATATAAGATGAACTAGGTAAATAGGAAATAATATCTTTAAATTTTGTAACTCTACCAAGCAAATATCAAAGAATCAATTTAACGACAGGTACAAAGAAACCGCCTAGTTAAACGATACACTTAAGAGATTCAAATATCTAAGACCAAATGTAGAGTTAATTCATAGGATTTGATCATCTCATATATACCTACATATATTTTAACTTATTTTGGCAAAGTATTATATCGCCAGAAGACGTAGTGGATTGCATTGCATGTATCGCCAGTTGACATCTAGAGCCAACATCAAATAGGACGAAAGATCGAATCTCATTTTTGATATCGACTTCCTAGTAAATAATAAGTAGCTAGTTAGTTTTTTTGTAATTGTTGAAATACTAATGTTATTGTAGAATGCGGTATTCGACAATTATTGTAAGAAGAAAATACCACATAATTATAGATTTGCCAAATTTCTATCTGGTTGGAAAGCCTTCAATAATTTAGAACAACCGCAAAAACGTAACAAAGCCGCTGTTGTACCTAGTTAATTGCTTACCCTTGCCCGAGACAAAAAAACGTGCCATATTGCGTCCAGCGAACTAACCACCCGCGAAAGAGAAATTTACGAATAAAAGCCGGAATAGTTACACGCTGCATTTAAAATTAAAACCCTTTAGGGCGCCACGCCGACAGACAATAGGCGAATGGCGAAATGTCGGCAGGTAGCGAATATACCGGAGTGAGCCCAGATAATTACTAAGGGCTCCAGTTTAATAAATGGCTCTTTTCTAAATTATGAAGGGCCGATCGCGCCATACGGACGTACAGCGTACCTGGCGCGAACCCTTCGCCGTGTGCCGGTCGCAATAATGAGTTAAATTCATCACGAATTGGCAGGTTCTGACGTTTTTAAATAATTGGAGTGTGCCAGAGGCCCTTGTTTTTTGAATTGAATTAATTTTTGACTATACAAAATACTGGTTCCTGTTTATCTGAAGGTTCCATCGCATTCAATTTTAATTCCACAGCACCTATCTACGAGTACGTACTACTTTATATGATCTAACTTGTAACTGATCGACGATAAAAGAATTCAGCAGAATTTTACTTCGCAAAAAACATTTCTTAAGAAGGCGCAAAGTTTGGCAAATAAAAACTGTATAAATGAAAGGGTAAGGATATGACAACAAACACCCTTTAGGCCGGAGGCAATGGAGTGAATTGTAATGACTTGTAATTCTGATGTTTTCGTTGTTAAAATCGCATTTCCTGAGGGCGACATTTAGCCGAGTCACCGAAGCGCACACGAGAGCAAAGATCCTGATGCTGGGACAAAGCCCGTCTGCTAGACAAAGCCTTCAGGGACTATTTAAAACGAATAGCTCAACGACACCTACGACACATTTGCTAGTCGCTACTAGTGACGGTGTTGTATGGTCTAAGTATTTCTCATCTATCTATATCTATACTAATATTATAAAAAGGAAAGATTTGATTGTTTGTTTGCATTGAATAGGCTAATAACTACCGAACCGATTTGAAAAACTGTTGGGAAGCTACACTATCCCCGGGTGACATAGACTATGTTATATTTTTTTTACTATTTTTCCCGAAGCGAAGTGAGGGCGATTTCCTAGTAGGTATATTATAAAAGGCAAAAGTGATAGACTGATTTATCAACGCACAGGCCAAACTTTTAGGGCTAGAAACTTAAATTTCGGACACGTATTCCTCTTATGACGTAGGCATCCACTAAGGAAAGATTTTTCATAATTCAACCCCCAAGGGGCTGAAATAGGGAGTAAATATGATAAGCATAATTTCCGCGTGCGAAGCTGCGGGCAACAGCTAGTTTTTAATTACTGACTGACTCACTGTTCAATGTTACAATGTTCAATGTTTTTAACTTAAGTAAGCACATCACAAATCAGTAAATGGTAGGTATGTTTTTACAGCAAAGTTTAATCAGGTTAGTAGCTCTTTAATTACATAAATGTTATAAAAAGAAAACTAAACTGATTTTTTTACTATTGACTTATTCCACTACATCACTTTAGAGAGGATTTGCAAACAGAATTTGCGGCCGTAGAAAAGGAAACCAAAAAGTACCTACGTTTTTTCTGAGATATAAACTTTGGTTTTATGAACAAAGGCTAAGCCTTGGAGGACGTTTCTAGACGTAATTGAGTAATATGAGAGGACGTAAAATAATACCGCCAATATTCTTGCTAAGTAGGTACCTACCTATTTTTTTAGTCAGACGTAAGCGGATGGCTCAGTTGATGATAAGTTGTCAAAGGAATTTAAATACGTATAATACAACATGAGAGTAAAATAAATATATTTAGAATTTAACAGTTTCAACAAACATCACCATGACCACGTCATACAAAAGTTTAAGAGGGGACATTATAAAGATCATGTATCTTTTTTTTAAATTGCTTAAACTAAAAGCAAAGTAATAGTAATCTGTCGATCAACTTCCACGCCGTATTTCATGACTTGGACAGCCAGGAAGTTGGCAGAAGTGAGCCAATAGCCGACTACCGCTTCGAGGCATAGCGATGCAGCCAACCGAGAAACAACTGCGCGTAATCCTTTACCGGCACAAGCCTTTCACGAGCGATAGGGTAGAAACATTCCCTAATATTGTTCAATACTTATTTCGAAGGCTGCTACTCGCAAACAAAGAGAAAAAATAATCCACCAATCTTGTCACCAACGTAACGTACTTTTTACAATAAGTACTAGAGAATTGTTTTCATATTTTAACATGTCATTTTAACTGAATTTTAAATCTCCCTGACAAAAGAAAACTATTTGTTCTGGTTGCAATTTTAGCACCAACTACGCTATAATTTTAATGATTTATCGGTATTTAGTTATAGGCAAGCATCCATTTAATGAAGGATTTTTTAATTGTAATACCGATACAAATATAAATTAAATAACAGTAAAATGTGAGAGTGACACACAAATAGTTTTCTTTTGTCAGGGAGATTTAAAATTCAGTTCGTATACCTCTTATTGTAAATAAATTAAAATATAATTGTAAAATCACTTTTCCGCGGGCGAAACCGCTGGCGAACTCTAGTAAAAATAAAATTGCCATTTGATTAAATCAAACAACTTCCAGAAGTCAGTTTCGCAAAACCGTGTAGCTCTTCAGAAAGCTTTAACGGTAGCCAAACAGAAATCTGGACACAAATGGCGATCATTAATACCCGTCAGGCAAAGACTACGACAGACATTTGAACTAAGATCACATCATTAATATTGAGCGGTACACGGGGCGGTACCGGTAGAAAAGGATAAATTTCATGGAGAGGTGCTTACACCCTTTATGACTCCTCTCTATTTGTCACCGAGAAAGGTTCGATATTGAACTACGGAATGAAAGGCAAGCCTATGTGTACTTAACCATACTTAACTGCTACACTTAGCTAATGTAATCCCATTAATAGATAGTAATTTTACGCTTGTCTCTGGATGTTCGCGTCTCTATCGTATCCAAAGAAAAGCAACTTATTGGTCACCTAGAAGAAGTGTAAATAGACAAAGGGGCACGTTCCATCGTTGATCTATACAATAATTTTGTAGTTGTTAGCTTAAAAGTCTTGACATATAAAAACTTTTAATATGTTTATTTGAGTTAACACTTGAAAGAATAAGGATTGTAACAACAACAACGCGTAGCAAGGTAGCAACACATCTTTGACCGATATCAAACAGAAGTTTTGTCTATGTTCTGTTAAAAATAATCTTGAGCTATGGTTATGAAAAGAAACAATAACAATGTTGCGGAAAAAAGTAACTTCATACGCAATAAAAAAGTTGTTAAAAACACATATTTTGACCAGTTGCAATCATAGTTAGGTAACTATACCATTTACGTACCTCACAAAATCCAATCGACCCACAACCCTATTGCCATTTTCTCATTAAGAATCCAAGATTTATAGCCCTGCTATTAGATTCCTCCCTGTCTCACAAATAATTGTCCACCCAGTACAATTATCGACTCTACATACTAAGCTGGCAAATGATACACCGATGTCTAATTAAAATTAATTGCCTCGGCCTTTATTTAACGAAAAATTTAATAAAGGCACGTGGATAAATACAATGTGTGTTGTTATACAAGATGTCGAGGTGATTACGTAGGTACTTTAACTATCAAAACTTGTCCTGTTACATCCCCATTCAAACAATGCAAGTTCCAAATCTATACTATAAACAAAAAACTTAATAAACAGTAGTTAGTAGTAGTTAGTACTTAGTAGTAAGTAGTAATCGTATAATATTAGGTACTATATTTCATTTAGGGCCCTCAAATAAAGAGTTGAATCCCCAAACTCTATTTTCAATCATTGTCAACTGACTGACAGACCATGCAGGCAACAAATGGAAATATGTGATCGTATTTCGATATATCTTCATAAAATTATCTTATCACCTAGAATCTAGGTGATATAGGTCCTTATACTTACTCCGGATTAAATTTAGATTATTTTTCCTTCTTGATCTTTAGGGATGATCGTAAAAAAAATATACCTTTGGGGAGCACAACCTAAACCTATGCAGAGTTTAAAAATAAACAGCAATTTTTTTTATATTCTACTTTTTACTAATGCTCGTGAAATGCACGGTGATGATGTCGTCAATATACACTTATTATTTCAAATATCTATAATAATCCCGTAGTTCACCGGTAGAGGTACCTACTAGCACAATACGAGTAGCGCTGGGCCGGTCAACCCATTACTCCCATTAGTATGGTCGCAGCAGGGGCTTATGATCACTTCGCTCATGTTAATTTATGTGCTTTGTCGCTTTGTCCACTGCACAATAGACGCATTTTTATAGCATTCGGCTGCCGGACACCCAGATTAACATCTACTGTTAGTATTGGCTTTCTCTCGTTTTGTGCAAGACTACAATAAGCTAACCGGGCACCTGGCATTAATGGCTTTGGAGTTATTCATAGAAAAAATAAAAACGAAATAGCCTTATACCCGTTGAATACAGTGCAAAATAAGTGCCACACATAGGTCAGTAGGTGAATTCGGAGGCCCATTGTTCCCTCGCGACATTTCTTGCGCTATTTACTTAACAAATATCAAGTGATTAACTGTGTGTGCTAGTCTTTTGTGTGTGTCTATAACATGTGTATCAAGATTCAAGTTACCTTCGTAAAGTTTAATGAACATTAAACTGAAGGTAACTTGATTTACCTAAATGTATTTAGATATATTTTAACGTTCAGCCCTTCTGGGCCACCACTATTTTTTATATAAAAAGACGACAAACGACGAGTCATCTGATATAGGTAGTCCATGCTCATCTAAGTAGAACGGTAACACTAACTAAAGGCATTGTAACGCAAAATTAAGTAACGCTCAAAAGAAACATTTCACGTAGTATTTTAGGACTCTCCTTCTAAGCCAGGCGAGTAAAATCTAACGCCCCAACTCAAAGTCACTAACGTTTACTTTAATCGCTCCTTAGTAAAGAATCACCAAACAAATACTTTACTTAGGAACGATTTAAGTAACCGTTAGTGACTCTGAGTTGGGGCGTAAGGATTTTAAGTGGTAAGGCCACTTATTCACTAACGTCGGTCGTCGAGGATAAATAGGATGCTACAAGGCCCATCGAATTCATCGGCATTCGTTCGGCCCATTCAACAGGGGCCTAAGCTACTTGTACACAGTCCCAAAGTATCGTCTGTTGCTCAGCACTGCACTACAAGCAGGAAGGATAGGTTAGACTCAACATGAATAGCGCCCCTTACACCCTAACAACCTGCTAAATACTACAAAATTACAAACTACATTATACGAAGTATTTGATACTAGGAAATTGCCCTTGCTTCGCTTTGGGAAAAATAGTAAAAAAATATAATATAAATATAATAGCCTATGTCACCCGGGGATATTGTAGCTTCCCAACAGTGAAAGAATTTTTCAAATCGGTTCGGTAGTTTCGGAGCCTATTCAATGCAAACAATCAAATCTTTCCTCTTTATATATTAGTATAGATTAAACAAATATTCTTCGGTAAGACATAAAGTTTAATACTTAAATAACAAGATTTCCTCTAATGTTAGAAGCACAGTTTCCTTTATAAATAATTGAGCACTACTCATTTTCAATGCGAAGGTCTTGATCGTCTCTGACTATAGTCTGCGATGGTGTCTGTCCCGGGGCTAGGTCGCCGTGCACTCTAATTCGGTATACACAAGTATAAACCGTATGACCCCAATTGGACAGCACACGAAACCGTACTAAATTATACGCCTTACTTGATGGATGATTTACCTCAAAGTACTGAATAGGTTTTGCCTCCTTATTATATTCGTAAGTACCGAAATCGTGTGGGTATTGATCTGAGCGGTATTCCAAGCCTTCTAGTTGAAATAGACGCGGGGCAGACGATATTTCACTGAGAAACAATGAAAGGAAAATATAAGTACCCGCAATAGAACATCCAGAAAATCCTAGATATAAAATTTGTTATTTAATTTTGAGTAACATTCATAATTAAAATTAAATACGTAACCCATAGTTTAAGCTTTTTGACCACTACATAGCCACTAACTACACTACACTACGTTTTTTAACTAATATTATAAAATAAACAAAGGTGTACTAAATAAGTCTTGTTCGTAAAACACTAACCGTGTTGGAGAAATATGAGCCGGAATGTGTTCGACGCTGATGCCTTTAATGCGAACGGATCCAAGAAGACGGATGGTCACTTCACCCCTGGAGCCTTTGAACGCCCAACACTCTCCCGGAAGAGTACCGGGCCGGATGATAGCCGCTGCCCCGGGACAATCTCGGCATAGCACCGAGGCGACTGCGTACAGCACCCAGCCTACTGGAGACTCGTAAATGACATGCTCCATGGTATCTCCGGTGTCTACTATACGAGCACCGGCTGTTTCCAACGCGAAGTCTGCCAACTATAAATAAATAAACTAAACGTAATATTATTTATTTTTTGAGATTATTTTACAAATGTTATAATATTTGTCAGCTTAGTCACAATTCAACAGTGATTAAGTATATAATGTATAAACATAGTATGTGTTATCTGATTATACCATGTACCTAACCACCTAACTGTGAATAGGAAAAAAGACTCCGTGCAGGTGGGAGTTTCTTGCCGCTTCTTCTTCTGATATCATGTACTGGGTGGTAGGAACAGACAGAAGTGCCCAGCAACTCCCTACAAGTAGTACCTACAAGTAGGACCTAGTGCAATAGCCTTGTCTGTATTTCAGTAGGGCACCACGAGGAAGAGAGGTTGGCTTGGAGTATACGAAAGTATAACCCTTAAAACTCCAATCCTCTTAGCCTATCCATAATAGGATATAACTTCATGACTTATTAAATTTGCCCCTATAGTCCAGTCAAGGAATGACTCAAAAGAGGGTATAGAGTGCGTGAGCGGGAACCTAAGCGATTTCTTCAGAAAGTTATTCAGGGTGCTTAGGGAGATAACATACTAAAAGTCCTGGGGTCTAGGAGGTGAGCCGGAGGGAGGGGGGGTTACAAAGGTCTGAATTTTAGGTTTTTCACCAATATCTCAAAAACGGTGCATTATAGCGAAAAATGTTCTAAGATGAAATGAAAGCTTATAAAATTCTCTATAACTTTAATTCTGTACACTTTTTCCATATCTCCGACCGTTTTTGAACTATACGCTCCAGAAATGTAGTAATTTAAGTTATTCAGCGTGATAACAGCGTGATTCACATCAGCTGTCGTAAAAATGACACCCGAACTGATACCATTAAAAAAGACATTAGGCAGGCATCTTTATCTAATGAAGAGACAGGGCAGTCGCAGCTCAGACCTTCTGCTCCACCATTTGCCTTCAAGAATAATTGTTTTTTATGTACATATTGCCTTAATGAAGATATAAAAAAGCCTTTGAACAAAAGGCGGGTTGTACATTCAGTTGAGACTCTAGCTGCTAAATATTGTATCAAGCAGGTATGTTCTTCGAGAAATGATGCCTGGGGTAACGAAGTTCTTGATATTTTTTCCTGCATTACCGATATTGTTGCTGAAGTAGCAAAATATCACGAAGACACTATTACTCACTTGTGAAGTCTGTCAGTTACCCAAAACTCTACAAAACTGAGATCTCTAGAGATATCCATGTCGTAGAGGCTATGGAAGAAATATTTGCTTACATGGATTACTTTCCCACGATGAGATACTCGTTTTTTTTTGTTTGTTTTTGTTAAAAGGCTTTTTTATATCTTTATTAAGGCAACATGCACATAAAAAACAATTATTCTTGAAGGCAAATGGTGGAGCAGAAGGTCTGAGCTGCGACTGCCCTGCCTCTTCATTAGATAAAGATGCCTGCCTAACGTCACTTTTAATGGTATCAGTTCGGGTGTCATTTTTACGACAGCTGATGTAAATTAAAAGGGATGTCAAGTCGAGGAAACTTTGATATTTGTCGTCTTTCCTTTCCTTACTAGCTTTAATACGACCCAGTATTCCCTTTCCTTTCCCTCAGAGACATCGTTACTACCTTCAACGACATTCTCGTCATACAGAATGCATACAGGACTCTTATTAGTACTCATGTTGGATAACCCAATTGTGTTACTAATAACAGTGTATGTATATCTGAAAAGAATATTTTGTGGCTGCCCCCCTGCGTTACCGGCTAGGCTACCGTGACAGACGAAATAAAATTGCGAAAACCTATAATAAGATAAGCCCGAAAGCAAGTATACAATATCAATAGGAGTTTTAGCCAATAAGGTCGCGTTTCCTACAGCGAGCATTAGAGATATTATGCGAAAAGAAATCTTCATCAATATCATGATTGTTTTCCCGCCTCTGCCCAGTTATCCACTGTTATAAAAAACGCGATTTCTTACTGTTACTGCTTTTACTACGTGGAGGTACTCCCAGGTTAGGTTACTATAAATTAAATAATTTTCGCATCAGGTAATGGTTATCACGCTGAATTACTTTAATTTCGACATTTCTGGAGCGTGTAGTTCAAAAACGGTTGGAGATAGGTATGGAAAAAGTGTACAGAATTAAAGTTATAGAGAATTTTATAAGCTTTCATTTCATCTTAGAACATTTTTCGCTACAACACACCGTTTTTGCAATATTGCCGAAAAACTTAAAATTGAGACCCTTGTAACCCCCCCCTCCCTCCGGCTCACCTCCTAGACCCCAGGACTTTTAGTATGTTATCTCCACAGAACATCTAATAATTAGTTAGAAAGGAATTGTGGGCAAGGTAGGCGCGCCAATACTGTGATCAAATGCGCACATCGCACAAAAACACGCGATTGCGCTGTTTAGTGACTCGCAAACTCCAACGGAGAAAAGTACTGCAAAATACTGCGACTTAATTACGTAAAACTGCCTTCATGTGCGGTAATTGGAAAAAACTTTGTTTCGGAGGCCATGATGAAATATGAGTCTGTCGACGGAGTAAGTAATTTCAATCAAAAAGTATAAAAGTATATAATGAATAAGTATACCTTGCGAAAATAAATACCGATAAAAATTTATCGACAATCAATCCCTAGCTACAGAGTCACGCCTACTTCATGCACACATAACAATCCTCGTGCGTATTTGTTCATTTTCGTTAGTAGTGTTTATTGAAACGGCGACAGCGGTTCCCATACAAATTACGTGCTATGCCCCTTCTAACTAATTATTAGATGTTCTGTGGTTATCTCCCTAAGCACCCTGAATAAGTTTCTGAAGAAATCGCGTAGGTTCCCGCTCACGCACTCTACAACTACTTTATTGACTGAACTACTATGTGAAAACGGTTTATTTTACAATCGTTTATGTGAACAATACCTGTCTGTCATAGTCTCGTGTTTCCAAAGAATGTTGGTGGCTTCGTCGCGCGGGCTCTAGCGCCTCCTTGGCGCGGCCGGCCGCCGCCGCCACCGCGGGCAGCTCCGCCGATATCCGCTCCATCTCGCCTTGTAACCTCTCGTGCTTGCGGGTCACCTTCAATATCAGTTTTATTATGCCCCTGCTTCATCTATGATAACTTTGATGTTGCACCAGCTGCACCGGAATGCGCATTAATTATATATACAGGGTGGTCCAAAAGTATGGAAACCCCTGAATAACTCCTCAGGAATGTATTTTGAAGGAAAATGTTTCGTACAAAAGTTTTCTGATTTTTTATCGACTAACCGATGATGACCTTTAATTTGACCTTGACCGTGGCTTTGAAGGTCAAATCAAGGTCAACTTCATTTTTTCAAATTGTAATTCCTATTTTTTATTCCGGATTCGGAAAGGGCAGAAAATTTTACGCCAAAAACGACCTTGACCCTAACCTTCACCATGACCTTGAATGCTTAATCAATGTCATTTTTCGAACGGGAGGCTCCCATTTTTTAATCCGGATCTGAGAAGGGCAGAAAATTTTACCAACCAAAAACTACCTTAACCCTGTCCTTGACCATGACCTTCAATGCTAAATCAAGATCAAGGTCATTTTTCGAACGGGAGACTCCTATTTTTTACTATGGATCTAGGAAGGGCAGCAAATTTTATGTCAAGAAAGATCTTGAGACTGATCTTGTCTATGACTTTGAATACTAAATCAAGGTCAAGGTCATTTTTTGAACTGAAGACTCCTTTTTTCTTAATCTCCGGAATTTTACGTCAAAAAGCACCTTGATCCTGATCTTGACCATGATCTACATCGTTATAAAAAGGTATACACGGTACAATCTGGTATAAAAAATGGAGATTCTCGGTAGAGAATATCGCTTGACCTTGATTTAACGATGTAGGTCATGGTCAAGGTCAGGATCATGGTTTTTTTGACGTAAAATTTTCTGCCCTTCCCAGATCCAGAATAAAAAATGGAAGTCTCCCGTTCCAAAAATGGACTTGTTTAAGCATTTAAGGTCATGGTCAAGGTTGGGGTCAAGGTCGTTTTTGGCGTAAAATTTTCTGCCCTTTTCGAATCCGGAATAAAAAATAGGGGTTACAATTTGAAAATATGAAGTTGACCTTGATTTGACCTTCAAAGCCACGGTCAAGGTCAAATTGAAGGTCATCGTCGGTTAGTCGAGGAAAAATCAGAAAACTTTTGTACGAAACATTTTCCTCCAAAAAGCATTCCTGAGGAGTTATTCAGGGGTTTCCATACTTTTGGACCACCCTGTATATATTTAGCGCGTTCGACGCAGATGTCGCCACCAGAATTAAAATTATTTTGAGATCATGAAGCCTTTGAGTCGTGGTGTGGATCTTTGAGATTTTGAGTCAGGGAATGTTTTGTTATAGGTTATCACGCGTAGGTAATTTATAGGTATTTATTTGATTTCACTTATCAATGAGATTGTAATAATTTGGTTTTCTGTTTAATAACAATTTAAAAGCGGTGCTATAAGTCATAAATATATACCTATATCTTGATCAATTATATATTATTTAAACTTGCAAAAATAATATATACTTAAATAACAATCCATTCCAAAGCCAGGTAGGTACTGCCCTGGCCTGGAATCCCAAGAACCCATACTCCACAATACTTACGACATAAAATGAAATTAAAATACTTGCACTTAATTATCTTAAGCTGCAAATGAACGGGCTTACATAGAATTTTCTTTCAACCAACCAACGACCACGAGACAAGGGTTAGAACCTACTAGGTTTACATTCGTTATTGAAATTTTTATTCACCTATTTAGGTAATAAAAAATAACATTAAATACTTAATCTCTCTCTCTCTCTACTTGATCTCTGTGGTAGATCCTACATCTAGAGTAGGTACCCTACCTCAGACAAACCGCGCGTTAGTTGCATAACCACGTGTTTTATGTCGGAGAAATCTCCATCCACAATATCTTGCGACCCCCACAAGTATGCATACACTTGTAGCCCTAACAACAATGACAGCGTTACACATACAAAGGTACGAAATACATTGGCGAAACAACCTCCATTCTCGTAATCACTATCCATGTGAAACTTTTTTTAAATACGCTGAAGAATATTATAATTTCCAACGTAACAATATTTTACTGAAGATATCAACAAAGGTGCTGTAAACAATAACACACAAAGTACTTTGCAATAACAAATGACAAGAACTGCCACAATGAAGTGAAAGAACAAATAGGTATTGAAAGAATGAAGAAATAAATGTTGTCTGCATAGCTGATGAGTGACATGACTGATGAGGATGAGAAATCACTCGAAGGAGTTTCATACCATATTACCCGAATAATTTGAATAATTGTCATTTCTAGATTTTTAATCTATACATATTAATAAAATTGAAGAGTCTGTCTGTGATTTCGAGATAAATGATTTTTTCAAGTTGCAAATCGTTTCTTACACGATACCAACACCGAAAAATGAGTTTTTAAAATTTTTGTCTGTCTGTCTGTTTGTTTGTCTCCGCTAATCTCCGAAACCACTGAACGAATTTTAACAACACTTTTACTAGGATATTGCAAAGTGTTCAACTTAACAACTAAGCAATTTTTTAGGGTTCTATACTAAAGGGTTCCTTAGGGATGGTTTGTATGGAAAAATAAAAAAATATCAGCTGATTTGTTTTAAACTATTAATAACGTATTCTCCGTACAAAAAGAGTTATACATGCATTTCTTAGATTTTACTTATATTGCATGGAAAGGCCATAAAATGCATTTAAAGGTTATTTTTTTCATTAATTCAAGTCCCTATTACTGAGTGGATATCTATTTTTGTATTTTGTTTTTAAGAGCATATTGTTTGCATATCTATGTCCTCCAATGGCTCCAATATAATTTCAGCGTTTTATAAATTTCACCTGGGAGGTGGTAGAAAAACGCAAATTAAGTCTGTATGAGTACCTAACCGATATGCAATAAATAATCGATTACTATCTTGGCAACTAGATGGCTCTGTATTTGTCGATTCACGCCAACAACTTTAATAACTACAACTACAACAACACAACAACAACAACACAACACAACAACAACACAACACCACTACAACTACACACACAACACTACAACTTTACTTTTTTTATTGTAATGTAATAATTATTTCAGATTTTGTTTCAATTTTAAATTATAATTATTTTATTGATTTTAATTTTAATTTTGATTTTATTTTATTTGATTTGATGTTATTTTGAATTTTTTTTTTATTACCAATGTATTTACTTTCTTAGACTTTTTTTCAATTCTAAATTATAATTATTTTATTTGTTTTAAATTTGATTCGATTCCATTAGATTTGATTTTGTTATGAATTTATTTTGTTTTAATACTATTTTATCAATGTTATTAATATTTTAGATTTTATTTTAGAGCGTCATAATGTGAATGCTGTGCTCACCTATAATTGTATGTACACGATTGGAAGTTTTATTTATCATGTACCAAATATTTATATTGTGAAGTGTAACATATGTTGGTGTGCCAAATAAATAAATAAATAAATAAATAAATAAATAAATAAATAAATACATACACCTTTAATACATAATATAATTATATCTGTCTGTGATTTCGAAATAACTGCATTTTTCATGTTATAAATCGTTACTAGCACGATATCAAAATCGAAAAATGAGCTTTTTAATTTTTGTTTGTCTGTTTGTTTGTCTTCATTAATCTCTGAAGCTACTGAATGGATTTCAATAGGACTTTACTACAATATCGAGTCTTCAACTTAAATTATAGGCAACTTTTTTGGGTTCCATAACAAAGCGAGAAAATAAAATATTTGTGTCGATTTGTTTTAAACATACAAAAAACTTTTCTTCACACAAATTGAGGCATAGGTACATAAATTTCTTAGTTTTCTTTATATTTTGCACGATGGAGCCAAAGCGTGGCACTGGAGTACTTCTTTTTTTTACAAAACAACAATTCAAATACACATAAACAGCCCCGGATCTACGATTTTTTTGAACCGGGGCAAATCCTTGACAGTGGCGCCCCCTCCCTTCAGCGTTTGAGAAAAACTGTTAAAATTGCCAATGAACATTGAAGTATTATCTCGCTGCACTCGTTGACATATTGCGTGCTCACTCGCACTTATGTCTAAGTCAACAGGTGCAACGAGATACTGCCTAAGTGCGAGTGAGCACGCAATATGTCAACGAGTGCAACGAAATACTGCGACTACTGTAGTGGCAAAAAATTCTTGAGCGCTTCCGTGCTTCGGAGGGTATGTCAGAGGCAATGAAACTTCCGACACTTGGGTTGGGCACTAACCCCTCCAATCCGCACTGACGCAGCGTAGTGGAGTATGCTCTAAGCATCCTCAAGGGGAGAGAGGAGTTGAAGCCACAAGAGAAAACAATTTAATTTGATTTTCAGTCGGAAAGGTGGCATGCTCGTTGTTGTTGCGCTACCTCCCTACCTGCTACATAATATTATGTTATGTAGTCCATTCGAAGTTCTGTTGACACTGCAGCCCATCCAGGTGTATTTCCAACTACAAACAAAATCAACAGTCCATTAACAGTTAACACGTGTATACTACTCCCAAAGACTAACAACAATTTTACTTGCTACAAAGGCTAAGTCAGTGTTTCCTATAAAGGTAGCTTAGTGAGGGAATGAGGTAAAAAAAATGCCTTTACATCTCACGATCAAAAAATAGTGAATTGAAGTGAAGTGAAGGAGTTACGGTTATGGTTTCTACCCAACTGGATTATTAGTTCTTCTTCGAAAAATAATAATAGACAAAATTAGGTACTTAATATTTTATTGAAGTAACTTAGTTTATTGTATCAAAATTATAAGTATGCCGATCATAACACATGGTAATTAACACAATTGCATTTGCATGCTCTGCAGTTTAGTCCGAATGCTTGGGGTTGGTAATACGTCATTGACCTCTATGATGTAAATATACTTGATAAGCTGATCAATTATATCTATTGCTGAACTCTCTAAATCAAACAGTTTTCACCTTAAAGGAGTGTTAAGAGGCGGATTACAACGATGTTTAATTCGAAAAAGTGTCATCGTAGGCGGAACTTTTCCAACCGGATATAATCATAACGCCTTCCTTTTTAATCAGGTGATTAAAATACAATAATATATACACCTGTTAATATTAAAAACAACAAAATGTCTGCTAAATTAAATCTCATTTAATTTAATTGTCACTATCCAAATATCAAAAAGTTTACAGTTTCACAAAAAGGTACACAGACGTAAGCATCACAGCCTATCTGTCGACAATAGAGGTCAATGACCCGTTCTACGCGCTAGGCCTTGGCTTGTTGCGCGGCGTATTCGATCTGCGCGGCGGCGACGGACTTCATAGACTCATGCGCCTGCTGCACGTTGGCGCGCCATGCGAGCAACACGCCGCGCAGCTGTTGCCACTGCGCGCGCCCGAACGTGCGGTGCATGGTGCTCGACACACGCACTGAACGCTGCGCTTGGTCCATGCGGGCGCGGACTAGCTTCGTCTTCAGGACTGGAATTATTAATATCCTATTAGCTACTAGCATAGACATCTTTTAATAGCGTATCTTTTGATGTGAAACATCTATAGGCGAGGGGTAAACCAGATTTTTGGCGCGGTGAGTGGCGACGCTTCGCCGCACTACATTATTATGGTAGGGCAATATGAAAAAAAAATATAATAACACAATGTGGGTAATCATAAATAAACTTAGTTTGATAGGCTGTAGCATACAGTAGGACAAAACTGTCATCATTTTCTGGAGAAAATTCGTAATATTGTATCTTTTCATCAAGCCATTAGTTCCTGTCATAATCTGTACTTATATACCTATTAGTTGTATAAAATAATTTCGATGTTTCACATCTGCCAGCCGCCCCATGACGGCTCACATTTTTTAATAGCGTTTTATTAGCTGTACTAGTCGTTTTATCTCGCTACACTTGTTGACGTAAAAGTGCAAGCAGGGCGAAGCATATTACGCCTAAGTACGAGTGAGAGCGCAATATATTTCGCCCTGTCATTGAGTGCAGCGAGATATTGCCACTACTATAGTTTTAATTATACTATTACATAAAATTTATAGAGAGTTCTTGATTAATGTAAGTGGTTTCTATGCTGTCTTTACTGTAACACTACTAATATAGGACTTTACTTGTACTACTACTAATAATAGACTTTAATTGTAATTGTTGAGTGGACTTTAATATTTCCATACTAAGGAAAAACAAATACCGCGTTTAATTATGTACCTACTTTAAAAAATACTTTTTTTTTCATTTAAAGTAATATTACCTAAGCAATATTACAAAAGCAAGTATAGACACATGTACATATACAAATTTGTTATATTATTATATAAAAAAATATCACTATCAATCAAAATATTAGGGACAATGACAGTTAAATTATATACAACTAGGAAATCGCCCTCGCTTCACTTCGGGAAAATTAGTAAAAAACGTGAAAGGATTATTATGATATTATGATAGATATAATAAGAATAAATAAAATAAAAATTGGTTGTCTGTAAAGTCGATTTACGGACAATGGTTTTACGTGATAACGTCTATTTCGTAGAAGAATAATTTATGATATAAATAATGTAATGTAAGAACGTAATGGAAGCCCTACGCACGGAGCCGCGGTGCTACTCGCCAGTTGTGTCAGCTTGAACATGGCTTGACGCGCCACCGCGACCCGCGTATCTAGCTAGATTATAATATTAAATTTCATACTAACTATACGATTTTAAACATATTTGAGTTGAAAATTTGGTTTAAATCGTTTTAAATATCAGGAGCTGCGCGACATCTGTGATTTTCTTGACTACAACTAAAGTCCGAGTCGATGTACTGTGTAAAGTTCTTTCAAGTAGTTCATACCTATAAACAGAGATGACGCTATTGTAGATTTTCTTCCAAGCGGACCGATTACGCTTGAGTGGGAGAGAGACGGCCGGTCTAGCGTGCCTCTCTCTCTCTAATGCTGCGCGCGCTTCCGTGACGTTACTCGGTTTTCGTGAATGCCTCTCAGGCTCATCGTCTTTATAAACGTTATCACGTTAAAAAAATATATATATAGCCTATGTCACCCGGGGATAGTGTAGCTTCCCAACAGTGAAAGAATTTTTCAAATCGGTTCGGTAGTTTCGGAGCCTATTCAATGCAAACAATCAAATCTTTGCTCTTTATAATATTAGTATATATTATTGATATGAATATCTTTTTCTCCTATGCAGTGTATGATTTCCTATACCTTACCTTCAATAATAAATGCCTCGACATCTTTTTCTTCAATTTGCAGTTCTGATATGATATCATCAAAGGATATTTCAGGATCAGCCTCAGCCATTTGCATGAATGATAGTATCCTCATTTTCTTGATATTCTGCTCATGGTTAAGACCTACAAACATGTATGATATTGTTTAATTTTGTTGCAAATAATCCTTTTATACAAAAATTTGTATTGTTTATATTTACATAATAGGCTATTGTCTGGAAATAAATTATCAAATGACAGTTGAACAATGTAGGGTGCATTTCTGAGTATGATGGGCAGCTACACAAATAATCATGAATGCTCTAAGTTATTCTCTAGACACAAATAGGCCGGTCCTGACATTCTTGACACTCCTGGCTGATACTGTTACGAAGGAGTCTTAAGTTGTATCAGACACACACAAGAACATACCCACAAAAACAAGGACATGTCTCATACAAGATGTCCATGAGTTCTTTCAATCTCCTTTATAGGAGAATGGTAGACAAAGTTAAACACCCCTTAAAATGGAGGATATGAACAGCACAAAACCATAGCATATTTACACTACACATACCTTGGGAATGCACGAATTCTTTATGATTTTTGTAGAAGGCTAAGTAACTAGATAGTTTTTCTGATACAAAGATGTTGAGTAAATCATGAATCAGCTCTCCTTCCAAGAACCGCACTGGCTTCAGTGCTAGCAGAGGGTCTAACAGGAATGAGTTGGGGTCAGCAAGTGCTGTTGCTATACACTTTATAGCATCTTCCCGGGCGTATGAGGCATTTTCATCTGTGTATGTTCCAAGCAACTCAATCATCACCTTTGATGCCAGTTCACTGAAAATAATAATCATTAATTATTAAAAAAAAAATCTAACTCAAAGTGTTAGTTTGTCTGTCCGGGCATCACATAAAAACCCTTGAACGGATTTCAGTGAAAATTGGTAAAATTGTTACTGATATGGGTCATATTTTAGACAACTTTTCATCCCAGAAAATTAAAAGGTTTCCCGGGAAAACAGGATAAAAGTTTTAATATGTTAAAACATAATTCTGTATGCAAAGCTGTGGGCAACAGCTAGTATACAAATTTGTACTAATTCAAATTCTTAAGTCTTAAATTTTTATATTTCACTAAGTTTAGTCACAGTTGCCAGTTAATTCATTGGGTGCCAGTTACTGCAATTTACCTGTTTTGATCCTTTAATACTTGATGTAGCAGTCTATATAACTTCTGCATCTGTTCATTGGAGGGGGGGCAACTGGCAAATTGACTCCGCAGCTGCTCCACTCCAGTGAAGACATCCTTCACGGAGCCCACGCGAGCGGCCAATTCAATTACATGGTAGTACACATGGTAGCGAAGAGGTGAATTTGGCTCCAAGTTGTTATATAACCTCCATAAACTGAAAATATAAGAGTTAAGTCTTTTTTACTGAAATCAGTAACAAATAGTTTTTAATGAGTGCACAATTTTTTTTGGTTTGGTTGTTTTTATCTATTTTGAAATCGACATACTACAAATTAATAATTTATGACTTTGTATCAATCAATCAATCATCTTTATTGATTGATTGATTAATTATTAATTTCAAGAGCTAATTAATAATGAAAATTTAATTCAAGAGAGTAAATGTATGTGACTGTATCATTTTAATTCATCATTTTATGTGTGTTGGGTTATTCAAAACAGATTATAAAAGCCTTATGTATCTTTAACATTCTATTACAACTCAAAATTGAATAACAAACTATCTATTTTAACTCCTTATCATTATTACGACACTATTAATCAATTATGGATAAGTGTAAATATCATAATTTACTTACGACTGTAAAGCAACCATACCAAGTTTAGGGCCCGGTGCCTTGGTAAGTCTCTGACTGAATGCCAAGATTAAATTCTCGCCTCTTTCAAGAGGAATCTGAAATATTACAATTTGAAAAAAATATAATAAAGTTTACGATGTAAAATGTATATTATATTAGCAGACCAATATTGAATTGGTCCACGTAAGGAACTACGTAAGGAGTACGTACTATGAATACCAAAAAGTTAAGCATTAGTATAAAATATAGGAAATAATTATATCCCTTTATAATAATTATCTGATTCATCCGAAAATCTCAAAGATAATTCAAAAATACTAGATTCCTATTAGCATAGGAAAACATTACACTCTTGGGGATTTTATTTATCTTAACTCTATGAGTATTAAGTTGAGTTATTGGATGTTACTTACAGATACCATGATGGATACAATACTGTTAAGTATTGCTTCAATATCAGCTTCATTGGGCTCCTTGAAACAAACATCACAGACTCCCACAATCTTGTGCAAGTCGTCCTCGATTCCCTTGGGAGATTTTTCCTCTGATATCTCTGCACCCAGACTTTTGAAGTACCTCCTAAGTTCTAGAGCCTATAAATTTGTTGTTACATACAAAAACATTGGTAAAATTAAACTTAAACGTTTAATTACGTGGAGTTAATGTTTTTAAATGCAATATAACACAATAACACGAAAAATCATTATGAATTACTGATTATGGACCTTTAAAACATTAGGGTTTTGATGACGTTTAGGTTATGATCATGATGTGAACTTACTTGATCCTCAAGGGATATATCCATAAAAACAGCAGGGCCCTGCATTTTGACAGTATATTACTTTCGGAATTAATATGTATTATTTAACTTAGAAGTTATTTATAAATTACACAAAAATACAATACGTGTGTCTACTGTCTCCTGGACCAACCAAGCAGTTTTTTTTTTATTCTTTTCCAGAACACTCAATGACAGAAGAGAGTCAACAGAGTATACCATAGATATAGAACTAACAAGATTTTGCCACGGCGTGGCCTCACATGAGACAGCGCTAGTATAATAAACATATATTAAATAGTTATGTTATGCAAGAGTTTTTGTAGTGTTACCAGGTTGATGAAATTTCCCATTGCAAGAACAGTCACAGAGTTTTCTTCACAGAACTAGTACTTTTACGCCCCATTTACATACTCGGAGTGTATGTATATGTAACCATGTATTTGTCGGGGAGTCTGAACCTGAACCCCATAAAAAAGGCGCGATCTGTAGTTGTATGGGTGATCACTAGTGGAAAAATTTTTTCGGAGTCGTTAAGCCATATCAGAAGCCTTCGGGCGGCATGAAGACTTCCGACATTTGGATTAGCCACTAACTCCTCCAAAAATCTGCATTGGAGCAGCGTGGTGGAGTAGTCTAGGCCTCCTCAAGAGGAGACCCGTGCTCAGTAGTGGGCCATTCATGGGTTGAAGCCAAATTAGTACGACTTTTGATTTTAGATAATAGTATAATTTTGAAATAAAACAACCATAATATCAACGTAACATTTAATAATAATAACATACAATAATTAAAAAAAAATTGTGGTCTAACACGTTCTTGTAGTCCGTAGTAGTCGAAATTATAAAAAAAATATTCATAATGTTTGCTTGTCAATAATTATCAAACATCATTGCCATACAGCTATCAAATACCTACATATTGTATTTTAATTTGGCCCTACTATAGATATGCTTAACAAACAATGCATCTTTGAACATTTTGATCTTCTTGTACAACATTATCACGTCACTCATGATATTAGTAGGACCAACCTAAAAAGAAATTAAGGGTACTAAAATTTATGTAAATTTTATTAACACACTAATATAAATTAATATAATTATATTATATATTTTCTTGTAATCAATACATGTACTAAGACTGTGACTAATCAATTTGTGTACATTGAAGATTTGTGAAAAACTTTCACAGGGGTATTTATTAACACAATAGATCCCATTAAAATTAGTTTTACAATTTTTGTCTGTTTATCTTTGTTTGTTACGGCTAATTTCAGAAATTGTTATGAGCTTGGATTATCATTTAGTGCTTTTTATTCTTCAATCGGTTAAAGATAGTAAAATGTCAATTAAAAGAATATTGTCCATACATTTATGGAATGTATTTATTATGAACAGCACAGTATTTTTGAAAATCTGATCTGGCAACACTGGTTTGGCACCTAAATAAGTGCCAAAACACAATATGTATATATGTATAAATGTATAATAAAATCGGCCACGCTGACGGGGACAAAAAATAACATTTTTGTCTCTGTCTTTCACGTAGATTTTGTAACTGGCGATCTCGCTCTGTCAAAAGTATGGGAGAATCTTGTTAGTTCTATATCTATGGAGTATACATAGTTTTTTCTTTATTGCATTCAATATTTTTATCAAAGTTGAACATTCAGCCACAAACTCAAACCATAAACTCACTCCATGGATAAATTACACTATCTGGATCACTGACGTGTAGAGGTACCTGAAGTTCGATGACGTCATATTAGAAGGACCGTTTTTGTATTGTGTCCATGTTATCTATAGTCCCAGGATATTCGATTGTGATTTTTTATGATATAAAAATCTAAGAATAATAACATATATTATGTCCACGACACAGGGAATCCTAGTGTGGGGCTATGAGTATGAAGCGTTATTATTATTATTATATAGATGTAACGTAATTGTGTACCTTAATTTTCAATTTACTCTTAATGCAATAAATTAAATCCGGTAATTTTGAAGAAATTCTAATGAAATGTATTATTGAAATATTATAATTTTTACCTCTAGAAAAATTACCAATAGATAATATTTTCAAGAACCGTATCAAAATAGGACACAATTTTTCCAAGTAAGTGTGGACACCCTACAATTGTGAAGGACAAGCTCAATTCGGCCTGTGGTTGGTCGAATAGTCCTTCGTGTATGACGTCATCGATCTTCAGGTCACAACAACAGCAACATTCTCTACCAAGATCTACAAAGTCATTGATCCAGATAGAGTATATATCCATGGTCATTGTCGCTGACGAAAAATGTCTATGGTTTTTTTGGCTTGTCAGTTGTCACTTGTCACTTTTGTCAGTCAGTTTCATGTCATTTTGATTTCAAAATTTAAACACATTTGATTTGTGGATTAATTTGTTTACTTGGAACAATTTTTGGTTTAATTTTTATATTTATTTGGTACAAGTCCATAAGTAACTGCTATGTCAAGTTTTCAAAAAACTTCGACCTCTAGATTTACCATTTCTGGTATAAAACTAAAAAACAATCTGCCTTATGTATCCTCTGGTATCCCATCTCTGGATCATGTTATTGGTAAGCAATTACTTAGATAATGTTACTCGATAAATTTTCCTTATCTAAAGCACACGCAAATCATAAAAGTGTGGTGAAGAAATATCCTATTAGACTTATTAATTATATTTATTTTCCAGGAGGTGGAATACCATCTGGATCAATATTTCTTATAGGTTAGTATTACATATTTTAAAAATATCGTTTATATCATTACGGCAAGAATATAACTATAAATGTTTAATACTATTTTCAGAGGAGGATATTTTGGGTAGCTACAGCAGAATTCTCAGTAAATACTTTCTGGCGGAGGGTGTTGTATGCAAACATGCATTGCTTGTTGCATCTGCTGATGGGAATCCACGAGATCTTGTAAGAAATACTCCTATTAGAATTGTTTTTAAATTGTAATGCAATCCTCATTATTAAATTTTAAGACCATTATGAATATGGGCCGGTTCACATATGGTGGAGCACAGCACAGAGCATGCCCGCAAATTTTTTTAAACGTGTGACACATACGAATTTCTACCCGAGCGAATTTCTACCTGCGTGCTGATGAGCAAGTCTCCACATGATTACGGAGAAAAGAAGAAAAGGATTGTTTGTTTCTCAATCATGCCACAACTGCTTAACCGATTTGGCTGAAATTTGTAATGGAGACAGCCTTTACCCTGGATTAACACATAGTCTACTTTTTATCCCAAAAAAAATCAGGATTCCTGCTTTGTGAAAAATCTATGTCCACGCGCGCGAAGCCACAAGCATATAAATCTAAATTAATTAATTAAAAATTTCATTTCGAAACCACTACTGTGGGCAATAGCCAGTATACTAATACAATCCTCAACACTTAATTTTGGTTTCTTAAATGTTCCCAGGTCACTGAATTACCACAGCCATGTACAGCACCCATTAATGATAAAGAGATACCGCCTGCTAATAGTGAAATGAAAATAGCCTGGAGATATGAAGGTTTGGGTCAAGTTGAGTCATCATTTGGAAGCAATACTACCTTTGGCCACCATTTTGATCTGAGCAAACATATAGATGAGGAAACAATTACTAAGAGTGATGTAAGTTACTGTCACCTGGAGCAAGGAGGGAGACAAGAAAAAGGTAAATTAATTTATGATCTTCCAAAGAAACTAATAGAAACACTCAAAATATAGAAACTAATGCCATTACTTCAACAATCCATTATTAAGAAGAATGCAACCAAAAAACAGAGCTTTGAATGTGCCACCATCATCATAAGGGTATATTGTTTGTTATTTACAGGTTTTAAAAACAATATGTATCATAAACTACTATCAACAATACAGAACTCAATATCAAATGAGGCATACAGAACCAGTAACAAGAATGGAAATATTTTGCGAATATGTATACAATCATTGGGCTCTCCTGTGTGGACTGCTATGGACTATGATGACTGTGCATCTGGTGTATATGGACAAGACTTACTGAAGTTTATGTATTGTTTGAGAGTTGTTCTTAGAGATACAAATGCTATTGCACTTGTGACTATTCCAACACATTTGTTTGAGGTAATTGAAACATGTTTTGACTTATTCATATTTAGTTACACTTTAGTTATTTCTACTACTAGTTTTCAATTAGGTTGCCTGTGAGAGCAGCCATTTATTATAACAAAAAAAATTGTTTATGTGCGTCTACCATACACCCAAATGAGAATGAGTGTGTATGAATTGTGCAATTATTTGTATTGCTGAGTAATGAAATACTTATAATATGTATATAATTTATATATTTTGTTTTATATTACAGGAAGAACATATAATCAAAAGGATTCATTACTCTGTAGATAATGCAGTTAGAATAGAATCTTTTGCGGGATCAAGTCAGGAAACAAATCCAGTTTATAGTGAATATCATGGCTTGTTCCATATCACTAAACTGTCAGCGTTGTATTCCTTGGTTCCATATGTACCTCCAAGCCTGGACCTAGCATTCAAGTTGAGGAGGAAAAAATTTGTTATAGAAAAACTCCACTTACCTCCAGGTTAAACTCAGTATATATATTTTTTATATTTCTATCTAGAGTTATTATTATGAAGCAGTCAGACAGATATGCATGGCTGGCGATTGAAGATTCTGATTAATATTAGAGGATTAATATTAAAAGATTGATATTTTTGATATTTTTAATAGTAACATTATGTCCGGCCAATTAGCATAAATTAGGTAATATAATTGTATATTTTTTATATTCCAGAACTTCAAGAGTCCAGTGAAAGAGAACAGGATGATATAACAGCAGTGCCTAAAACATGTGGTGGTTTTAAGAAAAAAGATATCGATTTTTAGTTTAATTTACTTGTTATGGAAATAATAATACAACCACAATGAAATACCTTTATTAATTTAAGAGCAATAAATTTTATACAATATACATCATTTTATCGACTTCTTCATTTAGTTGGTTCACGAAATCACATCTTAGGCCTGAAAACCATCGTTTATCTAATACTTGTGTTTGATCCGTCCAGGAAACGAACCTGGAACCCATCACACAACAGACAGGGATTCACTATCTACAATAACGAAGCCATAAAATTTAACTTAGGAATTATAAATCTCTCTTAAAAATCTGTTGCTCATGCACGTTTTTATTACGGCTTACTAGAATAAAAAATGCGTAAAGTTAATTAATAAGCAAAGGATTCTACGCATGTTAAATTGAATAAATTTGAACCATATGGTGCCGGAAACACAGATATAAATTTAAAAAATGCCTTTAATTATGTCACCCCACCTGTTCAGCAGAGCGCATCTCCCTAAAACGGCCGAATCTATTCATTGCGCGCGCTATATTCAAAGGCTCACTACATTACGAGCCAGTATTTAGTTCACTACACATATTGCGTTATTCGTGGTTTCCTGTCGCAAAACATAATATTGTAGTATTTTGTGTATAAAGTGATTGTTTATTTGTGATCAATGAATATAAAACATACAGCGAGTGCCAAAGTGCTGTTTGGATGCTTAAATTTTATTTTCTTTGTTAGTATAAACCATGTATAAACACATTTTTTGAACTAAAAATTAGAGTATGTCCACTTTATGAGGAATTGTGTGATTATACTTACTTTTAAAATAGGTATTTCAACGA
The DNA here is from genome assembly GCA_963932265.1 of Thymelicus lineola. Lineage (NCBI taxonomy): Eukaryota > Metazoa > Arthropoda > Insecta > Lepidoptera > Hesperiidae > Thymelicus > Thymelicus lineola. The sequence continues at coordinate 7,085,795 of OZ010687.1, read as the reverse complement.
CACTCGAATCTTACAGTATGTGTGAGCAGTGTGAATGAGCAGTTATTTTTTATTGTGTGAAGCTTTGGCGTGGGTTTATCCCCGACTGTATGTATATACCTAATGTATACTATAGAAATATAGACGATTAGGTATGTAATGTATCATTCTTTTGCTACTTCTCCATGACAAAGCCTCTTTTCTCTTGATAGAATTAAAAAAATAACTTGCATTAATAAATCATTATGATCCAATTTTTTTGAATTTTAACGGTTTTCTTGAGTTGATTATATCACTCCAATACGGTTAAACGTCTGGTTTAATCATAGGGACATTCTTGTCTTGATCTATGCGTGGCTTGGCCGGTCATATATATGCATTTAAAATATCCATATTACGTAAATAATAATATGGCAAGGTATAATACTACAGAGTTCTAATTTGTGGCGCAGTTAATGAGGCCAAAAAATTTGTGAGCACTACAGCTGTACAAATATTTTTAAATAATCTGAGTCAAATGTCAATATTTACAAGACTGCAGAAATGTACAATAGAATAGAAAAAGATAATTTTAACTTTTCTTGAAACCTAATTTTATAATACTAAAAGTACCTAATATTGAAAAAAATCTTTACCTTATTATAATGACGACCCGTGTGGCGCACTGGTTACCATGCCGGCTCGCTGCAAGGGTCCTGGGTTCGATTCCCAGCGAGGCGGAAATTTGAATGATCGGTATGAATTTATGTTCTCGGTCTGGGTGTAAATGTCCTTGTCTTTGTATGTTGTCCATGAAATGAAATAATCTTTTATTCATGTAGTACTGTATACATGTACTGATACACTTATGCACATCATTTTTTTAATCTACCAACTTTTCGGAAAGATGCTTTGTCATGGAGGAGAAGAAAAGCCGTAAAGAAACTCCTCAGCACATCTTTTAAAATTAAACTGAGCAGAACTGGTTGCCTAGCTGGTCATTTCCACAACACAGGGAATCCTAGTGTGGGGCGTTATTTTTTATAATAGGTATTATGTTTCAGTTTATCGGATTCATGGAAGTAGTATGTGGCTTTCTACTGCTCTGCGATTCTCAAAGGATTCTGCTATCACGGCTGCTGGCATCGCCAGAGGGCGAGCTGATTGACCCGCCCTTCTACTATCTCGCCCTCACATTACTGGCTCTGGGTCTTACTGTGTGCGGGATAGCATCCCTGGGTGTGTGGGCAACGTATATACCCGGATACGCCGTTTTGACAATAGTAAGTGATGATTCGACAACAACTTTAGTAAATCACTTGCAAATAATTACATTACATCAATCATGTTAAAAATAATAGTTAAAAATCATTAACGAAATTATACAAAAGTAAACTATCTTATTTACTGTCTTTGGACTTTAATAGATATGAGGGAAGCGAAAAATTTTCAAATTGAGTAGAACTTCGCCTATATAAATAAATATAATAAATAAACGCTAACACACTTATATCCCCGCAATAGGTTTTCACCTGTGTCGCGGGTGGCATGTACTACACATATAACACATCACAATAACACCCATGACCCGAGTACAAATATTTGAATCGAACCCGGGACCCCTCGCTTCGCAGGCAGGGTTGCTACCAACTAGGACACAGGATCGTCGTATATCCATTCATTTACCCAAATCGAGTAGAAAATTACACTATTGATGATAAGTAGGTTTTCAAAGTTTACTCTCACAGAGTACTTAATCACTACTTTACTCTGACATCACTTCAAAAAGATAAGAATCCTCTCCGTACTTTGTCACGTCACACGATGTCATAATTGACCTCTATCACGTCATATCAGTGGCAATGCAACCTCCACACACTCCACAGTATTTCCTGTCTGTGCTGTCGCTGCTGCTGTGCGAGTGCGCGGGCGGCGTGGTGGCGGCGATCTGGCCGCGCTGCGAGGGGCTGCAGAGCGCGCGGGGGGGCGCGGTGGGCGCCCTGCAGGCCTACTACGCCGTGCCGGAGTACGAGGACTTCACCGCTGCTGTTGATCTCGCTCAGACCAAGGTGGGGTACTGATTTTATAGCCGACAAAGCATAAGAGTCACCTAATGGCAGTGATTATAGGGTGGTAATCGTCGCCCATTGATGTGACTAACGTAAAAGTTTCACTCGCTACCATGCTATTAGTATGACAGCGAAAAAGCCTCTTAATTACGTGAAACGCACTATAGTGAAACAATACAGAAATTAAATGTGCTTCTTGTTAACATTTATAATTGAGGAAAATGCAAAATTTGCTTATTGTTAGTTAAAAAAAAACTTTCTTTTTCACAATAAATTAAATATCATTAATTTAAAATTTTAAAAATTGTACTCACTGTCACGTGACCTCAAACGCCATTTTGAGCATATGACGTCATTGAAAGTATTTTATATGCAAATTCAACTAACTTCATAGTAGTATCATAATAGTTTCATAGTAAAATCATAATAGTATTGAATAACGGATTGTGACGTCACATGACGTTTTTGGTGGGTAATTTGATATGATTTTTATTTATCAATTTTTGTTTTTAAATTGAAGATTATTATTTTTATAATATTTTTATATATATTAAGGTCCTACCTATGAAATTAAATTGAATCCTAAAATTAGTCAACATCCCTATTACTAAGCCAATCTAATTTTAAGTTGTATCCGCTCTCCAGCTAGAGTGCTGCGGCATGACGTCAGCGCGCAACTACGACATGTCGGTATGGCAGCTGCGGCGGCTGGGGCCCCGCGGCGCTGCAGTCCCGCCGAGCTGCTGCGTGCAGGCGCCCGGCGGCTCCTACCTCAGCCCGCTGCCGCTCAACCACACGCGCTGCCAGGAGATACAGCTCGATCCTACAGCGCGACATGCAGCTGTGAGTTTCTTTCACGATTTAGAAGAAAGGGTACTTTCGTGTTGAAAATCATAAAAAAAATCTTTGGTAGGTTTTACCTCTTCTGGATTTGATTCTTCTGGGACAACAAAATGTTTTTTTTAAGTAATGGCGTAGTTTGGCTTCATTTCTAGAATATCGGGTACTGGCGAGTGAAACTCTAATTACCTTACCTGGACTCGCTGCCGCTCAAGCAGGAGCATCACTAATATTAGATACTTGGACCCCTAGCCAGACGCGGCATGTCTGTATGACATCCTTAAGTCAACTCTCATTAGCATCGATCAATCTGCCTCGACGAGGGGTTTTTACAAAAATATCTTATAATTTTACAAATCATACCTACTTGGCAAGTACCTAACGTCGTGTTTCTATCGCTCTTATCTAAACCTTGGTACTTAATTGATGTGATGAAAGATCATACTATAGTTTACTGTTGTGCATTTTAAGTAACAAAATTAGGTTCCTATTTATAAATTGTATCCAGAACCTACTGTTTATGAAAGTTTAGTAAGGATAATCCTAGAGAACCGATGTAAGCCATGAAGGAATTAGGAATAAATTCCTTTATGATATAGGAATTTACATAAATAAAATGATAACTAATCCGTTCTCATATTTTACAGGGTTGTTTGAGCAGACTGGAAACTTGGTATCAAGATCAGTACGTGAAGGTTATGCTGGCGTTGTTTGTGGTGGCGGTATTTAAGTTGGCGATCCTCTTTAGCACTGTATTCTCCTGTATACGTCTTAAGAAACACCGACAAAACATACACACACTCATGAAATCCGCCGATAAGAAGGCGAATGACAATATTTACGAGCACAGAATCAGTTACGATGAACCTATAACGGCTAGATACATCCAACCTAACAACTTCTATAGTCCGCGAGTTCGAAACCCGACGATTTTCAACGGAAAACCTAATGAGATGATATGAGAATTAGCCGTGGAGATAAATGCTTTAGAGAGAAAACTAGAGAAATTTTCCGATTATCTGTATAAACACGAGGCTGATTCTATTATGTGGTGATACGTTTGATTGGCTGCTGTTTATTGCAATTATTAGTTGGACGTAATTTCCAATGCGGTACAAAATAATTTTGGTATACCTACTTTAATTTTCAAGTAATTCAACTAAAATACAACCAGCATTTAGCATCAATCCAGATATTTTAAACGAACCAACTGCAGGACTTATCTTTAGTTAAGTGCCCCTCATTTGTTATTGTGGCTGGCACCTATAAAACCAACAATCTTCGTTCAAAATGTGGATATCCGAGGCTAACTATGCATGCATAAATACTAAGTATACCACAAATTACGAATAAACATACGCCTCAACTCACGAGTCACTAACCGTTACTTAAATCGCTCCTTAACAAAGAATCACCATACAAATTCTGTACTAAAGAGCGATTTAAGTAACCATTAGTGACTGAGTTGGGGCGATAGTGTATTATGTTACCCATTGCGTTTCATAATTTGACTGAGATTATAGAAAATGTGTTCTAGTATTAGTAAATATTATAGCTTTATTTAAGAAGTTTAGATATTATAGCTTTATTTAAGAAGTTTAGATTAACATTGTATTGTATAAATAAGTGCTTCTGCTCTCTAAAGTATTTACTCCCCGATAAGGCGTTGCAATGTAAGATATATTGGCTAATTTTAAGATTAATATTGTAAACACGTTTACAAATAAAACAAGTTTTTTTTTCAATATGCAATATTATTTTCAAAAGAACATTCAAAAATTGGTCCTAAAGTTAAAAACATCATTAACAATGGCTCTGGAATGTTTCTATCGTTCACAATTGGTTATATACATGTATAACAGAGAGCTAAATCTTTTTTCTATTGTATGTCCCCAAAGTCACCGATGATTCACTAATGATACATCATTAATATGCCTTTCGAATATCGAACAAAAATACATAAAGGAAAAGCAAAATTAATGTCTACCAAATTTAACAACAAAGATAATTTTCATCACGACTAAGGCAACACAAAAATAAAAGTGGAAAAATAAAACCATCATTCTGATATTCCAGAATCCCACAAATCCCGACCTAAATGATACATGAGATCCTTAACAATAACAATAATCTATAATAATTGATACTATATTAAATATTGACCATTGAGACCGACATCACAGTATAAACTACTAATTACATCTTAGGTACAGGAATGATCTTATGTATACCTAACTAATAAACATTTACATTTGCACTATTATTAAAACATAGATTGGGCCGTTGTTCCCAGGCGGATAGATGAACCTCACTAATAATCTTGGAGCTGCAAGGCTATTCTGTTTTGTAACTCGATAGCGGAATCCGCGATAAGTTTCAAAATTGAAGTTAGAGTTCGAAACCCACTTCACTTCTCAAGTGCGTAATAGATGATTAGAGAATGATATATCAAGATTTCTGACTCGAACTTCAATTTTTGAAACTTATCGCGGATTCCGCTGTCGAGTTACAAAACAGAATAGCCTTGCTGGCCGACTTCACCATTCCGATCGTCCGGCGCGGAGTTCTATCAGTATCAGTTTAAGGCGGATTCTATAATCTTATCCAACGATTAAATTGTCATGGTAACGCTTGACATCATGATAATCCGCGGGGAAATTAACCGATTCGTTGCGGCGCCCATTTTCGAAAACATTTCGCCATGGCTTTGAACAAATTTTCTATGGCTAAGATGGTTTGGTCTACGTGGAAAATCTTGATAGTTTTTTTCTAGACAGACCCTTCTAAAACTTAATTTGAGGGTGTTATAATCGATGAAAAAAATGACACGCCTATCGTGTCATAAGCGACAAGTTAAAAAAAATTATGACACGCCTGTAGTGCCATCAGCAACGAATCGGTTAAGTGCACACAAAACCTTTAGTTGCGCTTTAGAAACATTTTGTATTTTTTATTTTGCTTTACATTTGTCACCTATACGATCGATAGTTACTCTAATATAACTTGATATTTGGTCGATTCCGCCCTAACTTATTAAGTGTAGCTAGTCGTAAGATTATCAGTAAGGTCTCAATGGAGGACCTTAAGAAAGGAATAAATTACTACATAGCAACGTTATACTTTATGATACAAATATGTAATATAAGCCAACTACAGATGTATTGCCACAATTAATTTATTTTCACTTCCATAAATAAACTCATTCGTAAGTAAATAAACTCGCAGAAATGTCTTTTGTGCTATAATCTCTTATAGAAATATCTGAAATAAATAAATATAGTATAAAATATAAAAAGTCACTCTGCAACATAACGGAAAACGAAACTCTCCCGAACATATACGAATCATTTATACTTGCGTATCCAGAATCTATTGTTTCTATTCCATAAGTTACACTATAAACGATCATCTTAATATATTTTTACAAGAAAGTTACTAACGATTGTAAAACTATAAATATTATGAAATGGATTTTTTCACAATAAATATTACCTACATAAACAACATCAGAAAGTATTAAAGACATCGAAGACTTGCAATTGTAATCGTCGATCGCGTTAAAGTCTGTTGTTAAATTCATGCTGGATAACTTTGGTCATTGGTTGTTTAACATTGGTCACAGTATAAATATTATAAGGTAAAGACGAACGTCGAGCCTTTATACATTGAAGTATAATGACATAGAACAGACATCTCGAACAAAATGTGTGTCCCTCCCGGGAGGTTCGATTTTCAAAATTGAGCCCCGGTTCTCCTTTCAAAATCGAACGAATCCATTGAAGATTGAAGCCACGTGGCGCCAATGCATGGGACATACATGGTGTTCGGGGTGTCTGTTCTATACGCTAGTAATACTTCAATGCCTTTATAGGATATCGTTGAGGAACGCGTTGTCCAAGGAGTTGAGGAGCTCCTGTGCTGTGAGATTGCTGGCATCGGTGGAAGGCATGTTGTCGAGGAAGTCCAGGTTGAAGTCAGCCGTTTGTCCGGAGAAGGAAGACGTGTTGTGTAGGGAGGGGAACGTGTGGTTGGAACTGGCCTGCATGGGTCCGTTCTGCGACATCATAGTCTGCTGCTGCATGGTCTGCCCATGCATGGTCTGTCCTTGCATCGGACTGCCCTGGTGCGCGTTGCCCATGCCACCCATCTGTTGCATCGACATGCTTTGTGATTGGCTCATATGAATATTTGGCATCTGAAAGAATTTTTTTATAATGTTATTATTTTATGTATTCACTTTATATTTGGATTTTGTCTCGCGGATGGCATGAACATACAATTTAAGGAATAAGTATTTTACAACAAGCAATATAATTTACCACACAACAAAATAATTTACCACACAGTAGCTATCTATATTCATGGCCGGGAATTGAATTAATCTAAATCATAATAATATCTATGCCCAATAAATAATAAAAAATGCCCAAATCTTCAATTACATTTTTGGCGTTTACCAAAAAATAAGAATTTTGGATTAGACCACTACAATTCTAAAGGAGCGACATGTTTTTATACCGTTCAATGTTTATAAGTAATTTTCTTAAAATTCTTAGATAAGTCACTTAAATTCTAAAGGTGCGAATTGTCTACTCTACACAGGGTTGCCTATACAGAAGCTTGTTTCAAATATTTTGTATGTTTTAAAGTACACAATAAATAAATATTACCTGTCCTTGAACACTCATCATCTGATTCTGCTGCATTATCAGATGTGACATTGGAGGTTGTTGTTGGTTTGATGCCCTAGAAATAAATACGTACAACAAATGAGTAATGGGACACACGACAAGGTGAACACTGAGGTCGTTGTGATCGGAAAAACAACAATAATGTAATTATATGTGTACTAATGACATTTTCAGTATTCATCTTCATTCAAATTTGAATAACACAATATGCAGCCATGCATATCTTTTGAAATGAAGCAATTTAAATAGTGAAATTATGTGATTTCTGAATCAGACATTCCTTTTTGGATTACTAATTTTGCCATAAAGTAAGACCATTCTTTACTGAGCTTGTAGGATACAGTTGAAAAAGCTAGTCATATTAATGGATCTGATGTGTATGCAAATGCAATTAAGAATACAATACAAAATACACCTGTAAACTACCATTACTCTATTCATGTGTTTAGGAGTCCTTTAAATGAATTTTGAGTACATTAAAAACACCATATCAAAATGAATAACTACATTTTGTTTCTGCTACAAACTTGTCAACTGACCTCTGCTGCTGGTGCTGCATCAGCTGGTGTTGCTGCAGGCGCGCCTGCTGCAGCTGCATCTGCTGCTGCTGCTGCTGCGAGATGCCGCCCACTGCGCCGCCACCCACGCCGCCCATGCCACCGATACCGCCCATCCCGAAACCTGGAGAAAAATATCACAATTGCATTAATCTATTTTAGTGCAGTCATTGAAGCATTATTGCTCCGAATTTTTTTACTGTGAACCAATTTGCGTGAAATTTTGGAATTAGGTTCATCTTACCCTTAACTTCAAAAGTGAAAATGATTTAAACTCCGCACTCACCCTGGTGGTGGTTGCCACCCCTTCTCGGGGGTGGACATTTTTTTTTTCAAAATAACCTCGGATATCGATAGAAGGGCTAATTTTAAGCAAAAAATCACCTATAAAGTTTTTCGAAAAATCCAATACTTTTCAAGTTATAGGCAATTGAAAAATCGCAATTTTTTCACGTTTTTCATCGGTCTTTTGCAAATATCTCCAAAAATATATGTTTTATCGAAAATTTTATAAGAACCAAAATTGTAGCAGATAAAAAAACAAACAATTTAGTTTTTTTTAAATCATTCTAAGTGCAATATTAAGCTAGATATTGAAGATCAAAGCCGTTTTTTATTTTGTCTGAAATTTAATCTATGTGTTCAATGCCATCTAGCGGCGAACAGATGCATTTTATGCATTCTGCCATAAAGAAAGTTTTTGTAGTGCTTGAAATAAGCTTTAAAATGAGCACTGTTAAAGGTCTTTTGCACGTAAAATAAGTGAGCTGTATTGAAAATAAGAAGACCATTTAATATTTTTTCTTTTAAATCAATGGGTTTCATAAGTGCCATTTCCGCCAAAATGAAAATTAATCGTATTCCACCTAGAAATAACTTTATTATGAAGAGTTTGATAGATTGTATCAGTTTGGCTGCTTCAGGACACATATTTTAAAAAAAAATCAAGATCAAACAAAAAGAAAAAATTTCAAATTTACAAAAAAACTACCTTTTTTTCATAATATCTCAAAAATGACGACAGATACGTAAAAAAGTGTAGGGACGAAAAATTTAGATATTTTTCTGACGAACAATTTGGTTTTTTTTTTATTTCTGTCAAACAAAAATTGACGGAGATATGATTGTTTAAAGAGCGCGCGGCAGCGCAATCACAGTCTCTCTTAAGCCCTTTAACCCTTCACCGTTTTAAAAAAAGGTTTTTTACTATATATTGCAATGAAGGATGTTGTAGCTCTGTTAATTACCTTTAAAATGGTTTGTTATAAATTGTGATAGCATGAAAATTGAAGGAGTTATGGTCCAAAAACTTATCATATTTTTTTCTACTTAGTAACTGAAAATTTCGGAGTGTGAATATTTGGAGCAATGTGAAAGTACGCAGTATAATAGAGACCCAAAACTATTGTAACGTGTATATATATACATAATATGGCTCATATATTTTGGAAACGTAGGCATGAATACTTACCAACGTTCTTACATGTATATATAACACATTTGAGTGAAGGGGCCAACAAAAAAGCCAGGTGATCAGCTGTGCGTGCTCCGTTTATTCGTTTTAATATGACCAGTAAGTTTTTAAATATGTAATCATATATATTTACTGTTTTAATTTAGGGGTAGTTTTAAGGGTAGCAAAGTTGAAGATTATGATAATCACTTTCGAGAGTGTAGAATAATATTTAAATCCTTTTCATTTAATAAAAAAATTTTTTTTAACAATTTTTTATCAAGGGGTTGTTTTTAAGGGTTGAAAGGGGGTTAAAAATTTGACTATTATTATAGAGAACAAAATAATTCTTACTCTATACTTACATCTTTTTATGTCATACCAAAGTAATTTTTTGTGATTTTTTTAATTTAGGGGTTGTTAGCAAGGGTTGTAAGAATTTCAAGGGGTTGAAAATGATTTAAATAGGAGGTAATTGTGTTAGAAAACACTTTACAATTTCAAAACTTACTATTACACATGTTTTCTAGCGATAAAATGGCTCAATGTTAATTTTTCCATTAAGGGGTTGTTTACAACCCTTAAAAATAATTTGCGGAGTTCAGATTATTTTCACTTTTGAAGTTAAGGGTTAGATAAGCCTAATTCCAAAATTTCATGCAAATCGGTTCACAGTAAAAAAATTCGGAGGTAACACCGTATTTTTCGCTTCAATGACTGCACTATTTACTTACCATATCACTTTGTGACGTTTAACGTGCAATTCTCATTATGAAGTCATCAGATTATGAGTATATAGGGGTTAAGTTCATGAGCGTACCTAGAGGGTCAGTTCTCCCCCCTTCGATGGATTTTGCGTGCTTATCTGATCACAAATAAAATTCATATATCACTAGAAGGTATGAGTCTGCAACACATGGGGCTCTAATAATGTACAAGAAAAAAAGACATGTACACAACCTAAGAGACTACCACTGAAAAATTGAAGACACATTCACAATGAAGTAGAAAGTAACCATACGACATACCTTGATGGTGATGAGGAAACTGTTGTCTAGCGGCCTGCTGCTGCATCAGCACGTGCCGCCACTCGGGCGAGTACTGCCGCGCGTGGGGGGCGAAGGCCCGCGGCGGGGCGGCGGTGCGGCGCGGAGCGGGCGCAGCTCCCACGAACCGCGGCTTGTACTCCGGCGGCGGCGGCCGCATCTGCTGCTGCGCGCGCAACATCTGCTGCTGTTGCTGCTGTAGCATCTTGGCTTGGTGCTCGTGCGAGATGCCCGCCGCGGCTACACCTTAAAGGCCAAGTATTTTTGTGTGAAATACTTGCTTGATATGATGTTGTGTTGTAGATTATAAGAGGAAATGTAAATTTTCGGCAAGGTTTGTATAATTAATGTCACGAACGGTTGTTACTAAACAGACAGAAATATACACATCGACAATATTAAAATCGATATCGATTCCAGTTAAGACATCGTTAACCACTTATCTAAAAAAGAACGACTTTACGACTAAACACCTGCATAGTGAACACAAAGAACACAATACAAAGAAGCTGTTTTCTGCCACCACGCTACTTAAAATTCAACTCGATGTTAATTTTTTTATTCATTAAAACTCATATATTGCCCATAAATTTTTTACGTATAAATATCTCAATGAAATCATCTTAAAACATATAATATGTTTGCTTTTATATTATATGTTAGGAGTGTACTCCTAAATAATGATACTCGTGTCATTGGCAACTAGTGGGGCGGTTCGCAACAGTCGCCCGCTGTTTGCAACGAACACCTGTTAAATCGTAACTACATTCTGATATCACCGTTCATAGCTACCGTCCACGTCGTATTATCTGTTACATCCATTGGCTTTAGTACAATAATCAATACTGCCAAATGTTACGTCATAATATCAGTTCAATTTCTTTGGAAACTTCTACTGGCAAAGTGAATGCGATTTTAATACATACATTTGGTACATTACATTTGGAAATTTGTGCATTTTTGTTGTCTATAAGGCATTAATACTACATTTTATTTGCAACTTATTATATCAGTAGTTTTATCGTAAGATATATATTAAATAAACACTGATTATAATAATTATATTATCCTAGAAGTATAGGTCATGGTCACGGCCGAATCAAGTCGTTTAGACGACGAGCCCAAACGGTAAATTACTCGAACCTATTTCTTATTGTATTAACATAATGAGTAGATACACTTAGAACCTAGAACTTATTTAAAGCGTGACTGGAATATCAACTGTGCTATTTTTAGCACGCAATACAGTGGTATCTTCGACAATCATATTATGTTGATGTGAGTCATATGCCACACACTCTAAATCTAAATGATACACACAAACGCTTTCTCTATCTATCTCCTACTAACTCGCTTCCTGCACTCTTTCTTCCTCTCCGACTTCCTCTATCACGAACGCACGCAAGCGCACACGCATGCACATTGCACGCATGCAAATAAAGATGAGAGAAGAGAGGCCACATGGCTAAACTTTACGACCATCATGTCTTTGTGTGGTATACTTTAGTTTATCGGATAAATGTGAAGACATGTCAAATTTTAATAAACTCTTAAATATCATATAGGGCAACTCTCTTATTTTAAGCTGGCCATACACGATCAAGTGTACTTGTCAATTTTGCAGTTTGATTTGATATGGCCAGATAGCCATACCGTGGCCATACACCTTCAAGTTTACTGGATGCCGCGTCAAGTTCACTGCAAACTTGACAAGTATACTTGATCATGTATGGCCAGCATTAGCTGTAATAGAGTAAGTTACGCACAGCATGACATAGTGTTATATGACATTTTGTAGTAGTGTTTACTGTTTGTATTTGTCTTCCTATTATGTTTTGCCTCGTGTAAGACGATTTTAGATACTTATTAATGCATTCTTTGACATGTACATATTCACATTCATCTGACGCTCTATACTATTGAATGGTAGTTACCGAGTGGCGGAGGCCGCGGCTGCGACGCGGGCTGCGGCGCTGTGCCGGCGGGCCGCGCGCGCATCGCCGGCGAGAAGTTGATGCTCTGTGACTGCGACACCGAATACGTGTCACACCCGCTCGCTGGAACAACCACCGACGTCACATTAACCACACGATCCACATAATACGTACTTGCTTAAATACGATTTTAAACTTAGGTAGACGTGGACTGAAAAAAAAATATGAAACAGGTCATACAGGTACTCCCGGTGCCACCGCAGTTAAGGGAACATACCAAAACCACGTAACCCATTTTTTCCAACTTTTTACCCCCTCCCCCCCCTTCGTGACCATCCGTAGTATATGAGAAGACCCCCCCCCCCCCTAGTTTTCACGTGGTAATTGAAAAATACGGTTTTCAATACTTTTTTGCAAAAACAGAGTTAAAAATAATAATTTTGCTTATATTTGACGACTTGTGTGGCGCAATGGTTGCTAAAATATTGACTACGTGACAAAAACCTAAACCCCCCCCCTCCCCTCTGTGACCAATCGTGGTGTTTTGAAGACCCCCCTCCCCCCCCCCCCCTAAATGAGGCACGTGGTTTTGGTATGTTCCCTAAGCTGTGACCACGATCCTCCAACAGTGAGTACCCGCATCATGGTAAAATGAATATATTATGATCAGCACAACCTGTTATAGCTTGCTCAGACAATCCTCCAGATATTTTGTTCCCCTCATAATAGAACGATTACAACTGTACTGAGTACGTGAGGGACTGAAAGTACCGCGTAGATACATATATTACCCCGTTGTCCGCGAGAATAATAATAATAATGTTTTTATTTCAAGCAACAAGGCCCATGGCCATAACACAAATATAAGACGGTATATCTTTGAAAATGTTTCCACACCGGTACCTGTGCCGTACTCTCCGTCCCCGAATAGCTACAACAGTTTTTATTAATTTATTTAATTAATTAAAATTTATTTAATCGACTAACGCCCCAACTCACGAGTCACTAATGGTTACTTAAATCGCTGCTTAGTACAGAATTTGTATGATGATTTCTTTACTAAGGAGCGATTAAAGTAACCGTTAGTAACTTAGAGTTAGAGCGTTTGTCGATAAATCTCATTAGTATTCGTACAATTTTATAAAGGTACAAATGAATAGAATAATCTGCCTGGATATTATCAGATGTGGAACCCGAAAAAAATGTCTAACCAGTACAAAAAAAATTTCAAATTAAAGGCACTGTTAAATAAGAAATTCTTAAAGTTAAAAAGAAATCCTGTAAAATTATGAAATCAAATTGTGTAAAACAGATGTGCGAGACGCGACGACCTGATTTCACGATATCTAAACAAGGTAAAATTGTAAATTTAAGCGAATGCTTCTGGATTTACATGAGAATAACTTATGACGTACACGCACGGATACCTATATAGCTATATTTCTTTACTGTGCTAATAACTATCTAATTTTTATGGATTTCAACCAAGTGAAAACCATTACTAAACACATCTAGGGATTTTATGTAATGTTACTCATTTTTTTATTCTGAAAACCAATTACCAATCGAAATTGGTAAAACTTAGCATGTTCCAGACGCTAATAGTAAAAGCCCGAAAAATGTAGCCATTTTTTTAATTAGAGCTAATTTAACCCCGAAAATAGGTCTGCGGGCCCGTTTACGATTGGGTTAATTTTTATTCTTATACACTGTAAAATTTACAGTAACATAATATAGATAGAAGCTGTATGTTAACAAAAACATTTAAAAAGAAATATTCGATAAGTCATTTAATGAGTTCTAACTAAATTGGCTTTCAGTAGGAACTCTTCTTTATATGTTAGAGTATCCTAGAAGTAAAAATATCATATTTGGAGATAGTCTTTGATATTTTGAGAAAAAGGGTCACAAATCATAAACTCATATAAAAAAATTGTCAATATGAAATGAGTTTAAGATGAATTTCGTATCTTCAATGCTATGAGTATTCCGTAGGACATAAAATTCACTCATATGTGCGTTTTAAGGAAAATTTCAGTAAAAAGGTACCTACTTATTTCAGGCCAAGAACACACGGACCTTGATAAAAGCTAACGTACCATCGTTACAAGTTATTATTCGTCTTTTGGGGCAGATGTTTCACTATGTCTATGGTCTGAAACATATGGTGAACTGATTATCAGTTACTGAACAGTTAACACGTTAGCTGCGGCACCAATTTTTGCATACTTTCCGTTCCTGCGGCACGAGGTATAATCGGCCCGTACCGTGACCAGACGTTAGGGCGACACGCGGTCTATTAGACCCCACCTCCTTTTACAGACTAAAATCCATTTTCTGGCGCGAAATCAAAGATAAATGAGAATTTTGGTCCTTATTGATATAGACAGTGAATTGATGAACCCTAATCCACCGTCGCCCCGGGATCTGATGGCTAGTTTAGGAATTATTAGCAAAACAAAATATGGGATCTTATACACCTCGTAACGCACTGAAATAGGGAAAATTTTCGCTGCGATTAGTGATGGGAAAAATAATATCGACGTTTTTAAACTGTCTTAACTACGCAACGACTTGACCGATTTTGATCAATTATATCTCATTAGATCGTTTTAAGGGCAAAACCTGGCAAAACAACACAAAGCTATCAAAGGATACATTTTTTTTTAAATAATCTAAATTGTGCTTGAAGGCGCCATAAAGAAAAAAAAACCGGCCAAGTGCGAGTCGGACTCGCGCACGAAGCGTTCCATTCTATACCATTAAGAGGCACCTATTACAGACTTATTATTGGAAAATAATGGATTATGGTTTATGCATAAGGTTTATCTTTCTATTTGTATATGAAAATCTTAATGCGGTTCACAGAATAGAAAAAAAAGGCAACCAGAAGTAGAAAAGAAACTGTCCTATTTATTCTGCCTCGGGCTTTAAAAATACAATTATTAGAACTTGAATTAATTGGCTCTGTTTCTGGGTTTTTTAAAATTAACTTCTTCCGACATCGTTTAGACATGTTCGGCGCTGTAAAAGGACGTGCTCTCCAATCGACGTGATGCACAACACTGGTCGCGGGAAGCTCGCGTTGAGTGCGGTACGAGGTCAGGGGGGATATGGGACGTTTTAGCCTCGTTCCGCACTGCATTAAAATTATATTAATTCAGTGCGGCACGAGGCCTAAGACATCCGGTACCAAGGTAGGTACACCACCGAGTCCGGAACCATTAGTGATCTCAAATATATATTTATCTCTTTCCTACACTGGACCAAACCAAAGCTATGCCATTCGCACGACAGAGAAATTCACTTTTTTGCTTGCCGCACCACAGGGAAGTTGCATCAGGGGTGATTTACGCCTCGCTTCGCACTTAACGTGTTAAGTAGGTACCTGCCGGTGTAGTGTAGGAAATACTGAGGCGACCCGGACACGTCCCAATTTAAATTTATACATATCAGTGGCTCACGAATTGCTAACTTAACGTGCTCTTCGAAGCACAAAAACGCTCATAAAATTTAACTTATAAGAATCACCTATCCAATTGCCAATAATTTCGAACAACTTTCGATTACCACAAGCAAAAATATGAACGCTTTAATTCGAAGGTGGTATAAGAACAACTAAGACGAATATTATTTAACTAAGGACTATAACTATAAAAAAATAGTTATGTATAATGCAATGATATTATAAGTAAAAGAGGTAGATGTGTTACTGGCGCGCGAGGATGAAAATCGAAAGCGTAGTCAATTGACCACTGTGACCACTCTGCTTCTCATAACCTATCTGTCACTGAGCTGCGTCGGTTGTGCATTACGTAAAATAAAATTTGTCTTAAACCACGTCAATATGCCTTACTGTGCGATTTTATAGTGCAAGAATGATAGCAGAGCAAATAATTTATTTAATGGCATTGTTTCATACCACAAATAAGCCTAGTTTTAAATTTATTTTGTAATAATTCAAATTCAAAACGTAAAATTAAAAGAAATAATATAACTTATGATCAAAAAGCTACTCAATCACTTGGCAATAAGGTTCGTTTTATGTTTTAGATGGTATTGCTACTCGGCTATCGTTTTCCAGAACATCATCTGCTACTCGGGGAGAGATGCGAATACAAGTTTATCGATATCGGTAGTTTTGTAATTTAAAAATAATTAGTTAAAAGTATTTCATATTAATTAAATATTACTATAATAATAATAATAATGTTTTTAGGGTTCCGAAGTAAAATCGGAACCCTTACACCGTGTCCTACGTGGGCGACTCGACGCGAACGCGATCGCGAAGCGATCCGGTGCGAATTCAGTGCGATGCGGTGCGATACGGCGACTCTGTCCTACGTGCACGCGAATCGTCCCTTCACCGCAATTGACATCCGCCGCGCAACTGAAGTTCGCGCGAAAATATCAAACCAACTGATCGCGTTCGCGTCAAATCGCGCCGCGCCGCAGCGCACTCTACGTGCGTTTTGTAACGTAGGACACTTCAACACATTTCAACTGTTTGTTGTTTTCGCATCGCGCCGCGTCGCTTCGCGTTCGCGTTGAGTCGCCCACGTAGGACAACGCGTAATAGTTTCGTCATGTCCGTCCGTTCATCTGTCCGTCTGTACGTCTGTCCATCTGTCCGTCCATCGGTCCGTCTGTTTTAACATTTTTATTTTAAGTATATTTATGTACAGTTCTGCTATTTGATGTGCAATAAAGTATTGTGTTGTATTGTATCTAAATAAGTAAAAATGTATTAAATTGATATGAATTGATTTTTTTATTTGAAATCATTGGTAAATAATCTAGGATCCTTACGAGGAATATAACCGCATGTGCGCTACAGCCGCAGCGTGCCTAGGAAATAAATTTCCACGAAAATAAATTCACCTTATTTGCTTATCCAATCCCACATATATTTATTTTCGTCGCTTAAAAAGCCCAAGCGTGGTATTCCGTGACTCTTTACTTAGTTAATGTTGATAAAAAATACTACGGTCACGTCTACGGCTTGTAATGTTTGAGATATAAGCTTTAAAAAAAATTAACAAGTGTTCACATAAGCAGTACAAACACAAGAACTTTAAGTACCAACTTGACGGGTCTACGCCTTGTAATGTCAGACTGAGGCTGCGGGCACGAGATTTGCGACGGGCGGCGCGATGGCGGTTGCGGGGCGGCGGCGATATGGAGCGATGGAATCAACAGTATGGCATTCTTTGGGACCGGGCACGAAACAGTAAAAATTTACACCATAAAAATATTCTCCAAAATATAAACAAAATATTTTGATACTTATTCTCGTAGTTATATATTTTTTTGAATGACACCTTTGTTATAAAGAGTAGAAAATTTTCCCAAACTACTACTTCCTTGATTTATTGGATGAACACTATTTCTTGGTAATAATAATTCAGCTTTCATCAGAAAACTAGGCTTCAATGATTCTGTTCGACGTAAGCTCATGTTTCACATAACGGAATAGATGACGCATGTACCTCCATCTGTATGAAAACCAAGCGTCACTTTTTGACCCATTATTAATAAATAAAATAAGTTTTTATTTGAAGTAGGTCTGTTACAAACGCTTTCCGAAAGTCACTTTACACCATCGCTTTAACAATAAAAGTAAATTTCAAAAATATAAATAAACAGATCATAATATTGTCATTCTTTACAACACTATTTTAGCGCGACTGATCGACCCGACTGCCCGTCGCAGATCTCGTGCCCGCAGCCTGACAATAACAGTTTCGATATAAATATCGATAATTGTCGATAACGCGGCAAAAGCACCACACACAACTCTAAACCAAAACCATGAATGGATGAAGTTGTTAACCAAAAATGTAACTTATCGTAATAACTTTAAGGTTCCTTCACATTCAAGATTCTAGTTGCGCCATCTAGCGTTCAGTAGGTGGAATTATTTAATTATTTTCCATATGGTTGACATTGTATTGCTCAAACTGTATTCAATGTCAACCTTATTACTGGACGTTAAGACTATCGTTATTTTGCCATCTAACGGTGAATAGCAGAACTTCAAGACTATTTGTAGTCGACAAGTAACAACCAATTAGAATTTAAGTTTCTTAGTTGTAAGTAATACGATTATGCATATACGTGTGTGTGTGTTGTTAGCTCTTTTCGGAACAGATTTTTTGGTTGATTTGTAAGGGGATAACGTATCTTTATTAAACATCATTGGTATAATGAAAGTAATGAAACAAATCTACAGTGGGCATTCCTTTGCCGGCTCTTTTATATGCGTCGTTTGAACAAAGATTTCGATCTATGTCATCCCCGAAGCGCTCGGCGTGCTCTCGCGAACAGATCGTCAACCTCACACGTGCCCTCCCCCCGATCTCACATATCGACGCCGAACACCGCGCCGCGCCGGCCACTTTAACACGGCTATCGCCATATACCTTATCACGACAGCCGAAGGCTCAATTTAGACCAGCTAAAACACCCACGCAACCGCTGGTACCAATACGCATACCCTTCGGTACATTGTACTGAGTGTTATGAAAAATAAACTGCACGCGACGTAACATTGTTGTTTACAGAGCTGCTGTAAAGTACTTGATTCATTCAATTGCAATGACTTGAATGTGTATTACTATATTATTTCTATAGTGCATTTCTGAACTCGATAATAACACACGAACAAATCTAAGATATCCGAAAGCAGTTAGTAAAAAAGTTGGTCTTTAGATGGATACAAAATGATTTATCATCATACAGCTACATATATTATCATTTAACTAATAACAAAATATTGAAAGGTATCACTGATGCGTTGCCGGCCAAGAAAGAGAGAAGAAAAAGAAAGAAAGAACTGACTCTCAAGCCCCTAACCGGAACACGACGAGTCGTTTGGCGGCTAACTCATGCTTACGGGTGGTAGCTATCCAGGCGAACCCCATGGAGGAATAATAGTAATAATGGTATTAATTAACAATTAAAATCAATACATATTAAATATTAAAATGTGGTTTTAGACTACTAAAACAATGCATTAGGCACATTCGGTCCTTCGATAAAGTCGATTTTCGACTTTTCCCGTACAACAATTTGAAGATAATAATGTAAATGTCATCAACGTCAACACAAAAAAAAACTGATCTGTCGTTCTCAACAAAAACTTTTTTTAGCGTAGTGGAACAGGCCGGGTATCCATATCCACTAGTGTTAAAATAAAAAAAAAATATAAGTATTTTTTTTGCAGCATGAGCAGTGTCATCTAAAGGCATTCAAACTCTATGGAAATTACTGATAACTGATAACATGGGTACTCCACGTCGAGTCGGAAATTATAATGATGATTTTGAATAATCTGTTCTCGGTCTGGATGTGTTTAATTGACGAATTGTCTTTGTGTGTTGTCCACGATACCCACGTAACAGGGAATCCTAGTATGGGGCTGAGTCTGTAAGGGGCCGTTCAAATATTACGTAAGCAGATTCATTACAATTATTTACCCCCCCATCCCCCTTGTCAGCAAAAGTAAGCAAAGTTCTTACCCCCTCCCCCCATGCTTACGTAAACATTTTTCAAAAAAAGTGTAAAAAAGTAAATAACTATCGATGACGTAATCATCATCTAGACTCCCTTACCCCCCATGTCATCCAAAATAAGCAAAACAAAGACGCCCCCACCCCCCATTGTGCTTACGTAATACTTGAACGGCCCCTAAGAGCTCTGGTGAATCTGGTGAACTTACGCTGATGGTGCTGCGGCGACGGCGTCCCCTGGTGCTGGAAGCTGGCGTACATGCCCTGCTGCGCTGCCGCCGACACGTGCGCGTTAGCACCTGCCCCACCGCTCACCTGCATGTGTTGCGCAGCCGATACCTGTACACATACACAATACATTATTTTAACACACCCAAGAATAATAACGAAAAAATATTTATAAAATAGAGCCCTGATGGGATAAGAAGTTTATAGAGTCAATCTTCTGTTTACTGTTACCCCCCAAAACCCCCCTATTTTTTGCACTATTAGAGGCGAGAACGGCACCTTGGCTAAAGCTGGCATTAAATTCGAAGTAAATTGAAGATTTCCATAGATGAATGTCACCTTCGTACTTTGATCGCGCAAGTCTCAGTGCTGTGAGCGTTAGTCTGGTAATAAGCCAATTAGATTATTGTCCTAATTATACTGTAGTATTCTGTTTACTTCTATACTATACTACCTACTGAGGAAGTTATGTAAGTAAAATGTATTATGATTATTGATCATGCATATTTTACGTGCTTGAGAGTTACTATATTAATGAATCAGTATGTAAAATAGTATAATAAATAGACTACGTTATGCAAGAATTTAGAAGGTTATTAATTGATTTTGTTTACATTAGTTTCAAATGAACATGAGAATAAGTAAGTGCATAGAAAAAACATTAAACGATATTTTTTATTTAATGTCAGAGTTCTACGATGAACATTATACTTTGGAAGAAGGTTGATTGAAGTTTATTTTTCTATTCCTTATAGGTAATCTCAAAACTGAAATGCTTACAACCTATTTTCATGTACGATTTTACTGTACCGTTAACCGTACCTAATTTCCAAAGTAACGTGTATAAACTGCATTTAAAACACGAACATACAGATTTTTTTTAAAGTCAGACATACAGAAGGCGTAGTTTTTAAGGAATAGTGAGACAGAATCTCGGCAATCTCCTAGAAGTAACCAGCTAGCCGCGATCCCGTGAGAATTCCGGAAAAAAAGTAGCCTTCATGTTGACCTATCTAACCTCTATCTTCCAGTGAAAGTCCCATTAAAACCGGTTCAGCCGTTCCAGAAATTAGCCCGGAAACAGAAAGACAGACAGACTGACAAAAATTAAAAAAAATGTTTACGTTTTAGTATCGCGTAAATAACTGTAAGCAGTTTAGACAACAGTTATTTTGAAGTCTCAAACAGCCACTTTAATTTTATTTATATGTATAGATGTACGAGTATAACATAGCATACATTGTATAACAAATTGCAAGTATACAAGATGATCGTGTATAAAATAGTTGCAATGTGTGAGGGCCGGCGGTTGTCTGTGCCTGTGTTGTCTCCGTCGCGCGCCGGTCGTACGGTCGTGCGACGAGTGTGAGCCTGGTGACAGATGCCAGTCAGCACTCAGACTCACTCAGCAGCGTGTGGTACTGCGGTACCGCACACACATACACAGCACCCGGCCATAGCCTATCGAACTCACTTTCAGTAGCTCAACAAAACAAAAATGTCTTCTCGGTTGAGTCTTCTGCTCCTCTCTACCCATATGAAGCTGTACAAGCCTATACGGCCAACAGCAAATGTTCATTAGAAAAATATTGCTTATTCCTAAGTAGCACGATTCTTATTATTGATGAAAAGCACAAAATATTTAAAGTCGGTAGCCCAAATTGATCCTACAAATTGCTGAGCAAGGAACCTCCGTTCAAGGAAGACGTTCATAATAATTAATATGTATTACGGATGAACGTTTGCACAGGTCATATTGGACCTTGTATTCTCGACGATTTAATCACATTGATAAGCCAATTTATTGTGGAGTAAGTAATTAAAAGGTCTTAGCGGCTTGAGTCGATCTAAACTCTAAAGCGATAGACCGAGCGGGCGCGTTCGGAAGATTGATTAGTCGGACCACGAGGTACCTACTGAAAAAAAAGTGTGTGCGTGTAATCTTTACGTACTATTGAAGTAAAACTTCTTTGACGTTGGTGACACGTATTACTAAAAAAATTAAACTTAATTTAAAATAAATATTAAATTACAGTTGACTCATATTTATTAACAACTAGTGGATACCCAGCGTATTCCACTACACCAAAAAGATTTGTGATGATGACAATAAGGGATTAGTGTTTTTGTGTTGACAGTCAGTTTATGCGTCATCTTTACATATTATCTTCTTATTGTTGTATGGGAAAAGTGGAAAATTGACTTTATCAATGAATGTGCCTAATGCATTGTTTAATTGCGTCGGACGATGGACTTTTGTTACTAGTTAGACTGTGGCTGGACAGGCGATGTCGCTCAGCCGCGGCGCCTCAAACCTGTTCCGCGCCATCTCTTGCTCGCCACCGCTCCCGCAATTTTGCCACTCGCCTTCATATAGGTAATATGCGTAATAGCCGCTAAGCCGTATTGTACAGCCAGACGGGCTAACGGCACCGCTTATCTAGTCGTGCATCGACTACGTTCCGTGAAGCTTGGACAGCTATCATGAGTATCACGACCCTTTGCGCCTTACCTATGCAATGTTACAAAAGGAACCTGTGTGCAAAATTTCAGATTTCTAGCTTTTGAAGATAAGGTAAGCTGGGCGATGATAATTATTATGTTAATAAGACAGGACTTTGCCTCATATGTAGATTAAAGTTATTATGCATAACTTCAATAATGACTATGAGAAACTATTTAAATTATTTATAGTTGTGTAAAGCTTGAAACACACTGCACCGACGCATGAAGCAAAGTTCATGCGAAGCGACAAACGAATACGCCGAAAGACTTCCAAAGCAAGAGGCTTATTTGGTGACTTTATTTTTTAGGAAGTAAAATCGGAACTTTTATAGTTTCGTCATGTCCGTCCGAGGTATAGTGCCGAGACACTTAGTGCTAGAAAAATTAAAACTCCAAAATCGTAGAGAAAAAAAGAAGAGAAAGAGAGAGAGAGATATTGAAAATAATTTTTCAGGGTACCTCCCCTACGGGTAACGTGAGGATGAAATTTTTTTCGTTGCGTACCTAACCTACAACCTACCCCATAGTGTGGGGTATCGTTGAAAAGGTCTTTCAAATATTATGGGTCTCCTAAGACCATTTTTGGATGTAGTGGTTCGTTTGCAAAATATTTGGCCTGTAAAGTGCTAATTTTAGTCAAAGTCAAGTGTCCCCCCCCCCCTGCCGGCTTAACGGTTGGGAATTGGACAAGTGAAAAAATTCTCAAAAATAGGTTACATGATGAATTTACAAGGAAAACTATCACGGCTATGTTAGCATAAGTAGTTAATGAGTAATAGTCTGTTTTTTAGTTACATCATTGGTAATAGTCGATAAACTTACTACTTCGGAACCCTATATTTCGCGTGGCCAGACACGCACTTGCCCGGTCTATTTATAATTTTGTATAAATTCGCTTTCAAAGGAAAATATTCAAATTAAATTGCTTCTCTTGGACTGCATAGGTGGTGAATAAATTTAAGTCTTAATTTTAAATCAAAACATGCAATGTCTAGTAACTATCACACACGCATTCGCAGCCATTTAAGAGGATAAACAGTCATTGATATTATCTATCGACAAGTTTATCAATTTACCGAGCGAAACATAAACATTATTATGAGGCTCAATTCGATCGGATGACTTCATGTCCGTAGTGAACGTTCGACTTCATAATTAGATTCATTAATTTGTATTCGCGCTGTAATTGACAACGATATATTTTCAATGTTATGGATTATAATAATACATTTATTGCTCGAAAGCATTCACTGAGTAATGTGATAAAATTGATTATGCTACGAGTAGGATTTGACGTCCCGTTACTTATGAATTTAGAAATACATTAACGTGTACAATTTGCGTATACTACATGCAATGATTTCAAAGTGAAGTCACTGGATTTTGCACATTTTACTAGGATAGGGTATGCATTTTGAACGCAAATATTCACCGGTTATGCTACAGTTAAGGGCTCGTACGAAATGCATCATGAATTCATACAGTGAAACTAGCACAATGTGTATCCTAATATATGAGAGATCAACTAACACTGGGAAGTGGTTTTTGATCGTGTGCTCTCATATAAATGAAATGAAGCAACGTGTGTGACTACGAGCGCAAGCGCCGCCGCCGCCGCAGCCGCCTACAATGCTAGCTCCCGGAGAGTACCGTTCACCGACCGAGGAGTACCGCTGCGTCAGGTGCACTAGACTACCACAGCGTCTTAGCTCACTTCACTAAATAACTTTATTGACATTGTAATGTTTATGTAATTTTTTTTTTATACTTTACTAACAACCCCATCTCTGCTTCGCACGAGTTATGCGAGTTATATAATAATATATTGCACATTTTTTCTGTACTAGTGTCGTACCAGCCTGTTGCATCGAGCATATGATAGTCGGCATAATTTTATCCGACGAAAAGTATTTATAAAATTCAAAGTTCGAATAAATTTTAAGTAACTAATGTCTTTTCGTTTCATTTTCGGTGCTTTTAATTTCTTCATAACTTTCTACTTATTGTAGGTAATTGATAGAAACAATAACCCTCCACAACAATTTACATTGGTCAGCGCGTGAGTGGAGCTCATAATTCGCATACGCACAAAATGTAGTCTCTATGGAAAACTGCCAAGTGAGTATCTCGCCGCACATAGTTCACGGTTCCGTAGTCATTTATCTCAACACCGCGCGACGCAACATCTCGACACATCTTGAATAATACTTATGATAAATATGACGTACCTATAATATTATACACAACGCCGCGTAAAATTGATCATGAGTTCATGACAAAAGAATTCAAAAGCGGAGCGTAATTAAATTATCCCACGATAATTTAAATATAATTAACTTTAAATAATACGTTTTCAAATTAAGAAACAGTTTTGTGACATAATTTCATACCATCTTCTTATAAAAAATAAACTGGAAATCAGCCGTATTGGGGCGGCTTAGAAATTAGAATACTGACCCCAATCCCATTTCGGCATACTAGAGTGACAGAAGTCGGCCCGCTTGGTGGCAAGGCTTCTCATAAGGATAATATTATTATTACGTTATTAATATTATCACTGGTATTATGTGTCTTTCTAAAACACAGTGTTGTGTGAAGAAGCAGTCTATGACTTTTGCCCTATATATACTCTATGGTATCAAAAACTTACCAAATTGTCTCTGATTTGTTGTACCTTGATCTGTCACCAGCTGGCGCCACTTTGTATTAAATGTTGGCGTGTCAAAATCGTTTGAATTTTGAACCTCATAGCGTTTGTGATTTTTGCTGTCAAGACTGCAAAAATTTTTCAATTATATTTTAATTACTAAAATAGGTGATAAAACACAGTAATTTAATACGAAATAAGTATAATTGGAGAAGTGACGTGACACTCGAGGTCGAGTTTTGTCGCCCCGAACGGGATTAGTCCTCGGACCAATTCCTCAGAGTCGGTTCCCTCTTCATTCTCAGAGGACCTATTTTCATACATACAATATCACATTTAGAGGATTAAATATTGTCGTCACCATCTCCAATTAAAGAGGCGTACGTACGTATACACAACATTCCAATTTTTACAATTCACGAGTGGATGTGTTAATAACCTAAGTAAGTTATATTTCAAATTTTATAACCTGCCCAGTACTAGTTCGCAAGCACTAAGGAAGCACCTATGGGTGCTTCAACCTTTTAAAGAGTTATAGAAGGTCCAAGAAATTGATTTTTTGAGCTTGATTGGGCACTAAATACAAGAAAGCAATCTGTTTAGTTTCCACTGGCTTTATGGCCTTAGTAATTTTATTGTTAAAATTACCCTCAATATTTAGTCTTGGATCTGCTATCTCTAAGAAGCGTGAATTAACCATGCAGATGTTTTATATTAAAGTATAGGGCATATAGAATTAAGAGAGAGTGATTTCAAGAGAAATACGGAATATTTGTTTAGTTGTGAAGCCCTCCAATCGGGTATTTATTCCTTGGACAGACCACAAAAATGGTTTGAGAAACTACAATTCTGTTGAACAGACTCACTCGCACTCACACGAATATAAGGCAGAAGTACTGAATTCGGGTATAAACATAAACCTAGATCTCTTTCAGAAAGACCCTTTCGTCTCAGCAACCACCAAGTCTACTCAAAGACTAATTTGTAACAAAATTGTTTCTATCAGAAAGGGAACTTCAAGGAAAGTGTCTGAAAAGGTCATTCAGATAGTTAGCAGCAGTGGGGGTTCAAATGAGTAAAATTATTTTATGAATATCATTAAGTCAAAACCTCCATTGCAGTTTCCTTGAAAACTCTTTAGAGAAAATTCTCAACCAAAATATCAGCAGATATGACAAACTAAAAGTTTACAACATAATAGAACCACGATTATTTCTGAGTGCAGGGTACCTCGCGAAAATGTTTCTAGTTTCAGATGGTGGGTTGAGAGTGTTGGAATATATGGCTTATATGGCTTATATTCGGCCTCTGTCGCATCAATGCTTACGTAGCAACAAAGCAATTTCACCTGGTTTCTCAGTCAGATGTAGCGGGCTTCCTACAAAACAACGACTGATTAATACTGCTTATTAAAGATGCCTATTTTTATTTAGCGAAGGTTCACAGGTGAAGCCGGTGACGATGAAGTGCTCATAGCCAAGCGGCAGGTGTAGATCCTAAGTGATCGACAAATTTAAGCAACTGCGGACGCAGTCGGTTGTTGGATGGATAACCGTTAGTGGCAAAATTTTCTTAGGCGTTGCCATGCTTCGGAGAGCACGTAAAGCCGTCGATCCCGGTTGTTATCGTAAGATAATAGTCGTTAAGACATTTCGGAGGCCCTCGGCGGGCATGAAAACTTCCGACAGTTGGGTTGGCCACTAACCCCTCCGCTGGTCTGCACTGGAGCAGCGTGATAGAGTATGCTAGGCCTCCTCAAAAGGAGAGACCCGTGTGCCATAGAAGAGGGGTGACGCTGAGAGGTTGAGTTCTGTTGCTCCGGATGGGGGACGTCCTCAAGCCGATTCCAGGGAATCGGAATCCTCTTCCTCATCCTCGGAGGATTAGAGTTTTGTGTCACTGACTCCGCACCGGTCCACAGACGGTTCCTAAGACTGGCTTAAAATCAATTTGGGTTGCGGAAACCCTTGGCGCTAAAAGGCGTTCGTATGTCTGTCTATCTAGACGACTACTGGCTTACCAGGACCGGACTGTTCCAGACAGTCAGGTTGCGGAATTGCTAGAGACTTTAGGGTGGCATATCCACTACCCAAGGTACAGTATAGTCCCAAAGACTCTCAGGAGTTGGAATGTCCAGGCATAAATTGTAATTCTCTCAGAAACACTAAAATGTCATTACCAAACAAAATTGTTTCAAAAAATAATAATTAGCTGACTAGTTTATTAAAAAAGACCCCCAGAGTCTTTTGGGGTTGCTAAACCTTGCTTTGACAACCCCCAAGGATGTCTTCACTGTCGTAAGATGCAACTGTTTCTGCGAGGGTTCCAAAGAGGACGATTGAGGGACAGGAGAGTGCTTCCTCTCCTTAAGCTTCAAGATCTGATCTGGTTGCTAAATGCAATAAACTGCAGAGCCAGGCCGTTACTCTGACGCGAAGTGACACACTTCCTAACCACCCACGCAGCGGATGCGGGGTGAGGTGCTCAACTGAACGACCTGTGTCTCTCAAGGGGAACAGCTTTGTTAAAAAGCGTTGGCACTCTAGCGTCAAGGAGATGTACGCTGTGTACGAAGGCATTCTTGATCATTCTTGATCTGATACAATCCAACGATAGGACACTGGCATTATATTTCAGGAACGAAAGTGGCTTACGGTCACTTGCCCTTATAAATTTGATCACCAAGCTCATGCAGCTCACTGAACAGCTCGAGATACACTTTCGGCAGGTTATCTGCTAGCAAATCTCAACGGGATTGTAGACTGCCTGTGCAGGGGTCGTGCAATTTCCAAGTAACATGTGTTGCCTCTGGCCGCGGAAGCCGTATAGTTCATTACAGACATAGATGTATTCGCTAACAGTGAGGTAACAATATTTCAAAACTATATTATTCTGGACTTGACAGAAGGGTGCGCAATTTCTTGCAACGCCTTCAGTCGTCCCCGAGACTTCGGTTGGGATGGGTGTTTCCACCTCTCAACAATCCCACAGGTCACATAAATCTATCCAGAGTTCTAAAGGGACTCATTACCAGGAGGACATAAAGGGTCTGCGGAAGACCTTGATAGTTCAGTGGTAGATCAAACATTGGCCCATGGCCCCTTTGCATGTAAAGAAGCTGTCTGAAGTTCTTTTGACATGGTAAGTTGGGGGTGGGCATAATAAATATCCCACTGGGCCACAAAGGAGAGAGGATTGGTAAAGCATGACTGAGGTAATTCTACATTACTCCCTTTAGGAGATCGACTTAATAATAATAATAAATCTTTAACAGATGGCTTATTAGTGTTAAAGCCAAATAATAACTTAATTCCTAAATCACCTTTAGGTAATGCTGTAGCAAGATTTTTCATCTTCTACATAAATCAGTAGTGCAAGAGGAAATTATTCCTTGACCAGCAAATACTAATATCCATCTCTCTTTGTAAGCCTGCTGTGCGAAAGCCTCCTGTTCTGACATAAAATTGTTGTTTGACTGGCCTCAAACTATACCTTGTATTGGCACATATACTTTTTATGTTTCTTGATGAACTGCTCTTAATGATTTACTTGTTTTAGACATATTTCAGGAAACTTTTTTTAGATAAATCAGCCATAAGATTACATTGTGGCCAAGATTCGGATGTAAAACAAATTCCGGAATCCACATGTAAATTAGTCTGTTGTCAAACACGCTAACAGACAGATACGTTTCTTGGGTCACATTAACGGACTCATTAAACTTTCAAGTGAAAGAAGAACAGACGGTAACATTACAAATTTATTTATTTCTTATTCTGTTACGGGCTAAGTAAGACTAGCCTAGACATATTATTGCTATTTGGATAAGA
This sequence comes from Thymelicus lineola, assembly GCA_963932265.1. Taxonomy (NCBI): domain Eukaryota; kingdom Metazoa; phylum Arthropoda; class Insecta; order Lepidoptera; family Hesperiidae; genus Thymelicus; species Thymelicus lineola. The sequence continues at coordinate 7,056,526 of OZ010687.1, read as the reverse complement.
ATTATTCTCAGAGCGGTAAGTATAGATGCTCTTGCAGGAAATTTATGGTCTGTGGTAGCATTCCTAGAATGATTAAAATATAGATCACTGGATGAGATCCGATTGAGAGGAAATTTGGAAATTGAAGGATTTAAAATAGGTTAAATGCCGCATAGTTCAGGGTAGTGATCATCCCTTGTGCTGTTTTGCTTTTTGATATTATTGCAAAGTATTTCATTCCAATGTGTCATTCAAGACGTCAATAAAATATCAATTATTAAAATAAATGTTGATTTATACAGAGAAGATTTAAAATGAAACTTTTAAACTTTGAAATTAGATGTATAGATATATACTATCTAATGTATAATATCTTAGATCTTAGAGAAGATTCATATTATTATTTGTTACTTATTAATATTTCCTGTTAAGCAACGGCTTCTGTAGCCACGAGACTTTTGTTTCTTGTTTACAATAACCACATAATATAACTTAATCAATCATAGCGTTTGTGCTTGACACCAGCAGATAACAAACAGGTCTTCACACAACACTGTGTTTTAGAAAGACACATAATATAACTGTTTTGCATTACAACAAAACAATTATTATGTGTCGGATAAAACACAGTGTTGCAGCAAGGGCTTGCTGGTGATAGAAGACTATGAGGTTCAAAATTCAAACGATTTTGACACGCCAACATTTAATACAAAGTGGCGCCAGCTGGTGACAGATCAAGGTACAACAAATCAGAGACAATTTGGTAAGTTTTTGATACCATAGAGTATATATAGGGCAAAAGTCATAGACTGCTTCTTCACACAACACTGTGTTTTATCCGACACATAATAATTGTTTTGTTGTAATGCAAAACAGTTATATTATTATATTTCCGTGAAGCCTGTCTGGCCAGCTGCCACTGTCAGCCGCCAAACAACTCGTCGTGTTCCGACTGGGAGTTTTAGCTTCATTGATACCTTTGATATCAATAGACATCAGTCTGTGGGCAACGACAGCCACGTACCATCAGGTGGATCGTCGGCTCGTTTTTCGGCCAGTTACATAAAAATAAACTGGAATGTCCACAAGATAAGGCAAATGTCAATAAGCTGTATGTATTGTATTGTATTGTACAGCGGTATGTCCTGTATGCCGGAAAGAACATATTTGCAATAAGTGGATCGTGTAAATAACTTAGGTATCAATGAATCCTAAGCTTTGCACAAAGATCTATCAACTACGTAACTGTATCGTCTATGACTATGTTTATCATAATATATGTATACCATTTTGTACAACTGTATCTTTGCACGGCAGTATTTCGCTCGTGTTATTGACGTCACGGACCTCAGCCCTTGCTAACGGTATATTATTATACTATACATATAGCGCGCCCACACGCTCGCGTCACGACTCCCACCATACCGTTTAGGTCAAAGGTAAAGCTCTATTTCTATGATATACTACTACTATGATATGTTACTTTACATTGTGAGTTGCAATGTTCGATACAACAAGTACAGCAGCAATAGCAATCGCGCAAAAAGAAAACAAAAGAATTCTTCATCATTGTACTCGCATAGACGTAATAATTAATAGAGTCGTGACGTAAAGTAAAGAACAACAACTTTCGATTTTATTTCACGGATCTATTCGATTCTAATGCTGTATATATAAGTCTTTTCGTAGTTTTAATAAATTATTTGGGCATATTGTTCTTACTAGTCACCTCCTGATGTTAGTAGAACTCTCGTACATAAGTTAATTTGCTTATGCGAATAATATTGTAGCCAACATTTTGAGTAGGTCTCATTTATAACAATGATTTCAAAGCATGTTATATCGTAACAAAATACATATTATGCATATTGTCTCCAATCGATAAATGTATAAGTGAGTGGTATAAGTAACGTCTCACTACATCGAGATATCGTATTAGCGGGTCTGGAAGAGGATTACTATTTCTTTGGATTTCCCCAAAGACGATACTGGATCTCATTACAGTTTATTTTTAGAGTTCTATACATTAAATGCAGTATCAAAACATTCACTTTGATGAAGTTTATGAAGATTTTACTTTTCTTGTTTCTCCAAATAATTGATAACGAGATGAACAATATATTCTTGGAAAACCATGGAAAAACCATAAGAATTTTCCGAAAAAAAAAGTTAAATTTACTTCCAATACTTTATTATGATGTAGATCAGACTGTGACACTGTATACAATTACAGCACATTATTGTAATATTGGAGTAAAATCGCAAACTTGCAAAGCTTTGTTCAACAAACTATAGAGACTTAGAGACAGAGGAACGTAATATAGATAGAGGCAGGCCGTTTTTAATTAAGGGAGTGTCGAGATAGCTGTGGGTGGAGGAGACACGTGTTTTCCGAGCAGGAAGTAATCTACGGGAGTCCGACTATGTACTCTTTTTATTTCATTGAAATACTTGTGATGTCATCGGCCTTATCATTACTGCCTCCTGTCATCGGAGAGTTTTTGTTGACTGACTCAACTGGAACGAGTAATACGACATTATGATTTCTCAATGAATGCGATGCGATATCGACCAAGACTTAACCAAGATAAACCATATATGTATTCAGACATGGACATATTTGAAGGTAGCACACATACAAATTGCCACAAGAAGTACATATAACTTCAATAACTGTTACTAAGAGATGAACGTGTAACCTTTATAGTTTTATACATTGGAGCTATATTGGCTAGATATCTTCGAGGGTTATATTGATATCACAAATTGACAAATTCTTGGTTCCAAGGACCCAACATGTAATGATAAATCACCTTCGACAGAATCTTCATGGATGAGAGCGTCGACCTTGCTCAAAGGATAAGTGGCTTCAAGCCTTCGAATGCCAATTTCAGTTCCTTAATTCAGGGCTTTTTCGCAGGATGACAACGTACTATGCTGAAAACTTTCAAACGCTTAAACTCGTTGCTTGATAAGGAAACAAATAATAAAAAATAAAGTATGTGCGCAAATGAACATAGAGTTTTAGGCATGAAATTGCAGGAAACTGTTGTCGACAGTGCCCGTATACCGTACGCCCATTATGCTATTAGGACACGATCATTTAAAGGTTGTCAAGAACTTTTGATTGGACTATAAGACTATAACCAACAACGTCTTTGTATAGATCATAACTTTACTGCCTAGTTGGATTCTACGTTTTCACATTACTATTTCATAACTTTCACACATCATCGTTTGCCGATTACATTTTTATAACATAGTTAACTTGAAGTTATTGTAATTAAACAAATTACATTATACATATTCATTTAAGGAACAAAATAACCTTCAAACATAATTTAATTTTCCTATCGATGCTGTGATGTTATCGAGATGACAAGCTTGTGTATACTATGATGGTTTTTAGCTTTTATTAAATCCTAACATGTGGCTTCCGACACATCTGCCAATTCTGCTATTCATAAAACAATATCTTATGAATGTATGTATATCACATCGCCGTTTAAGCTGTTTTTATATTTTCATGCATTATATTCCATGTACTGGTGTCTAACTTTTAATGTTTCGATTGTACTGTCCGAGAACCAGAGGTAGGTATACGTGTTTTCTTTTCACTTGAGCGGCTTGACCGACAATTTGAAAATCCATTACGGACTCCGTGTTACTATGCCCATGGATGGTGTTGATCATCATTCAGGGACTTGGAAGACATATGCTTGTTTATTGACTATTATAAAAAACTTAATTTCAAATGGAACGTATTTCTACACCTCTACATTCAACGATTGCCACAATAAGTTGTGCCAATCTCTTTCTTTTCAATAATCCCACAACCGGGGATATGAGACAATATAAAATCGGCAAGTCGAAAACCCTTCAAAGGATAGATAAGTACTTCTCTGAAATTTTGTCAAATTACACAACACCTTTCAAAAGTTTATGCGGTCAGAAATTTCAATACCAATTTCAATATTGGCTTCTACAAAAATTCATTTATGAAATCTGCCACCGTGAATGGCGGGTCTAATGAAAAGCTTAAAGCTTGAGTGTTGCTATCGTCCAAGCTATGAGTCCTACGAGTTTATTCTGCCAGCGATAATACCAATGTTGCCAATTTAGCCCTTTCGGGGCTAGATCTAGCCCTATTTATGGTTTTTCAGCCCCTCAAATAATTATTTAGCACCTAGCCCAATTTCTAACCCCAAAATTATTTTCCGCCATCTTGAAAAAAAGGGATAAATTCAGGTTTTCCACGAACTTTTTGATGCAATCGATCGGAAAAACCAATTTAGTTAGTGAAAGATATCGAAAAAATGACCATTGTAGAGCGTCTTACGACCTTTTTTTTCGCCCTCGCCTCTATTAATTAAGCAATAGCCCCTATTTTCAATTTATTGAACGAATCTAGCCTTTTTTTAAACTTTTTTTTGCCCGAAAACCTGATACCGAGTTGGCAACACTAGATAATACTTCTACTGTTACTTACGCCCAAGTTGTCAATTGTGAACTAGTCCGTCAGTCCATCATCAATACTTTTAAAAAAGAACCAAGTTGTATTCTCCTCAATATACCCTCAAACCTCATTCGAAATGAAAAGTTCCAATCCAAATGTGTTATGTTTGACCTCGACATTACTGTTTAGTATTTTGTTAAAGTGAAACTTCTATAACAACGTTCTAGAGACGGGGCAACAAAAAAGTCACGTTTTCTTGCGACGTTTCATCGTCACGGCTGCATCAGAGACCAAATATAGTATAATGAAGTAAAATAAATAGGAAACAAAAACTACATCGCAAAAGAAAACTTCGTACATACGTGCTGTACCTACACCAATACGCGCACTTTTTTTTATTCTAAAACTATTTTAGGAAAATGTCAAGAGGTTAAGCTGATACGTGATAAGTTAAATCAATCAAGTGTTTTTAATTACACTAATAGTCGTCGTTACCAACAGATTTTGTAAACATAAATTACTGATTTATTTTCGCAGCTGATTTAGTAAATGTTTTATCGATAACTACTAACGATTATAGGATATCCTTATCTTATAATCGCTTTCAAACATTATCGATCATGTCCGAAATAATATTTAAGTTTGTAAATTAGATTTTAGCATTGCATTATAAAGAAACTATATGCGTTCATCAGCTTTATAAATAGTAAACCGCCTGTGACATTGAGTCCACCTCGAGTCGCTTATTGCGAAAGTACAAATTCTGAGTTCGACGACGGACCCCTAAAATATTTGTTCTTGACTAGATTTCAACTTAAAAAGTTATTGTTTATCATAGAGTAGTTTATCTTCCGTTATTGTTCTCTTCCACATTGGCACGCACAATTAGCGCCTATTCCTAATTCGAATTTTCTCAGCTATAGATCGGATGCGAATGTTAGTTACAAAAGTTACAATGTTAGAGGAAGACAAAAACTGATAGACGCAGTCGTCTCAAATCTCATCGTCGTAGCATGTAGCAGTCTCGGAGCGAAGGGGCAGCGCGCGCACGCCCTCCCCGGTCGATACTACACCAGACTCCCATGTTTTTTATGTCCTTTCACGTCACGAATAACCCAATAAAGAAGTCTTCCAATTACTAAATGCAATTTACCGACTAGTTTTATGACGTGTCCAATGAAATGGTTCTACAGCACATACAGACTTGTTAATAGAAGCAATTTTTGATTAATACCGTTACAAGAGGTACGTTTCCGAGCTGGGACAGTTTAATCTGATCGCAGTTCGTATTTTGCCGCGCATATCCTTGTCAATGAAAACGGAATAATACTGATAACTGCGTCATCATAGTTATAAGTAATTTTGGAATTATTTATATGTATTAAACAAGTCTCATGAGTCGTCGCACCTCTCATTTTGACACATGGAACAACGTTTGCTCTGTATTCTGAAGGAACAACTTCATTAGGCGATGTTTTATAAAAAAATCCTAAGTTTTATGTTTTAACGGTTTCCGCTTATTAATCAGTTCCATAACGATACATACCTGGAGATTGTGATGGGGCTGTGTCAGATGCAGTTGCTGCTGCTGCGACATGTGCAAGTGGTCCATCGGCGGGGGCGTCGGGCGCGGCCGGTAGTTGCTGTAGCCGCGGTACCGCGCCCAGTCCCCGCCCGTGGCCTGCTGATGCTGCTCCGCCATGTGCTTCAGCGTCTGCGCAGCCGGCGACATCTCACCGCCGCCATACGGCCTCGGCGCAGGCTCGCCCTCTGGCGGCTCCGATCCCCCAACCCCACCCCCGCCGTTCAACTTTCCCCCATCGAGGTCGAAGTCCTTCATGAACTCCGGGTACTCAGATATCTCGGTGATGAGCTCCTCGAAGGCATCGTCGCCGTCTTCCTCGCCGATGAGGTCCGCGAGTCCCGGGAACGCGGAGGCGGCGTCCCGTTCGAGCGCGGCGGCGCATTCGTCCAAGCCGACGAACTCATCGTCGGCCACCTCCGATTTGCATTCGGCTTTGCACTCTCGCTCACAATCGAGCGGGGAAGGCACGCGCGGCGGCTGCGGCGGCGGCGGCGAGCCGGATGTTTTCACCGCGTTCGCGAGGGCTTTCACCGTTACGTTTGTAGAGATTTGTTGGGGTTGCGAGTCGGCGGCCGAGGTGGTAAACTCCAGCTGCTGCACTATTTCTACGGAGAATTTTGTCAGGCCCTCGCTCGCCCCGCTCCCGCCGCCGCCTCCGCATTGCAGTTTCGCTGGCGGCTCGTAGTCACCACATCCGAATTTTTGTTGCTGCAACAAATAACAATTTTATTATTGATGAAGCGAAACGTTTTTGGTTAGTATAAGTACTATTTTAATTGCGTGATTTCAAGGTTAAAAGTGGTGAACATGTAGAGGTGCTCAAGTTAAACATGTTTTTTTCATTCACAGAATAATTATCCGCAGATACCCGAAGCGTGCGAAATCAATCGTATGTTGAAACAAGTCTATGGGAAAATTGGGAAATATTATACGGCTATAACAATAGAAACAAGCCTGTGGCGCCCGGACCTTGATAAACGATCACGTGTTCAAACATCGCGGAACGTGTAAGAACCTAAGAACAAACAGTAACCCCGTCCCGTACTTTTTTATACGCAAATCAATTACAAACATTTTTTTATTAAAATTAGACCTAATTAAAGTAAGATATACAGGTTGAATTTTTCAAGTGTGCGTGGATGGCCAAATTCGAAACTATGAGGAATAGCGAAAAATTGTCAAACGAGTCTCGAGGCCAATTTTGATGAAAATTAGAACTGCATCATTACATTTTTGAAAAATTAATATTCCTGGCCAGAAATCGAACCCGTTGACTTAAAAAAAATTCACCATGTGTTAGTACACCAATCGATATTATTGGTAACAAAGATCAAATTCTGGGAAATAACGACATAGGGCAAAGTTAAGAAAGATGTTGAATTTTAAGAAAATGCTGCATTTTAGTTAGACCCTTCGTTTAATATTTTTAACGTATTTTGTTAAAAATAAGCTCTTTTCTTAAGTTCGCCGTATGTCATTACTTCCCAGAATTTGATCCATGTTAGCGACATTGTCGAATGGTGTAATAATAGTGTTTCTTTTTTCAAAATTAACGAGTTCGATTCCTGGCTAGGAGTATTGCTTTTTCAAAAATGTAATGATGTAGTTTTAGTTTTCATAAAAATCGACACCGAGACTCCTTTCAGCATTTTTCGATATTCCTCATAGTTTCAGATTTGGCCATCCACGCACACATGAAAAATTCACTCTGTATTATATTTTAAATCCATTTTTTTAACTGGCCGCAATTTTTATTACACAAAAATTATAAGTATTTTATAGAAGTCACTTGTCTTGATTTAATACAATAGAAATAATGTGGGATAAGATCTTTAGGTCTAGAGAGAATTGACTTCGATGTACAACACCAAGTCACCAGCGTACGGGGAACTATGTACGCCATAATCTTCTTATCCAATTAACCATTAATCAGCTTGAAGTTCAAGCGGATGATCACCTATCGATCGATCCTTTCCTTCGAAATTCAAAATGTAAATTGGGCAAACAATCCATTTCATTTGGAGTTCATGAAGCACAGACAGACATACGACTGAGAAACAAAATACTCAAGTTCACTGGTGTTGGACGCTTCACGATAAAATACATTTAGAACAAGAATGAAGAATACATGGGAAAATATTTGGATTGAATTCTGATGTCGGCGAATTTAATTAAGGAAAATGTACAAGTGTTCATTATTACTTAGCAACAACAAGACTAAATGGATAAAAAAGTGGCGTCAAAAGCCCAAGACGTGAATTGAATATTGATACACCCGATGGAAGTCACCGAGAGTACACAGCAAATATATACTAAATAACCAAAAACAACAATTAGCTGAGCATTACGTACATCACGTGACACTTCCCAAACCAAATCGTCACCGTTTAAGGCACGTGGCTGACTCTGTCTCAAAGTAACTACTTGTACAAGAAAGTAAAAAGAAAACACTTCGGAATAAAACCTTAAAGCGATGATAATAATAAACACCTAGTTACATAGCTAAGATAAATAATTTTTATACTTCTATGCTCGGGCACGGTTTAGTTTTAGGAATTTTAACCGGCATTGGTGTTGGTACAATAAATTACTCAAAGATTCAGAAATCGGCCCGGCAGCGCTAAGGTCGTCGCAGTGAGCGGCGCGAGACAATGCGAGGCGTAAGTTGTGAAACTCGCACTTTGCACAACCGACCTGGCTGCCCTGCTGTCAACCTACTCCTAACCTAATGCAACTCAAATAAATTCTTAACTAGACCAGTGATATCTTCTAACGTATCATTGATAAATAAAATAAAATAAAAAAATAAACGCTTACACACTCATACTAGTCCAGTCAAGGAATGACTCAAAAGAGGGTATAGAGTGCGTGAGCGGGAACCTAAGCGATTTCTTCAGAAACTTATTCAGGGTGCTTAGGGAGATAACATACTAAAAGTCCTGGGGTCTAGGAGGTGAGCCGGAGGGAGGGGGGGGGGGGGTTACAAAGGTCTGAATTTTAGGTTTTTCGCCAATATCTCAAAAACGGTGCGTTGTAGCGAAAAATGTTCTAAGATGGAATGAAAGCTTATAAAATTCTCTATAACTTTAATTCTGTACACTTTTTCCATATCTCCGACCGTTTTTGAACTATACGCTCCAGAAATGTAGCAATTTAAGTTATTCAGCGTGATAACAGCGTGATTCACATCAGCTGTCGTAAAAATGACACCCGAACTGATACCATTAAAAGGCTTTTTTATATCTTTATTAAGGCAACATGCACATAAAAAACAATTATTCTTGAAGGCAAATGGTGGAGCAGAAGGTCTGAGCTTCGACTGCCCTGCCTCTTCATTAGATAAAGATGCCTGCCTAACGTCACTTTTAATGGTATCAGTTCGGGTGTCATTTTTACGACAGCTGATGTAAATCAAAAGGAATGTCAAGTCGAGGAAACTTTGATATTTGCCGTCTTTCCTTTCCTTACTAGCTTTAATACGACCCAGTATTCCCTTTCCTTTTCCCTCAGAGACATCGTTACTTCCTTCAATGACATTCTCGTCATACAGAATGCATACAGGACTCTTATTAGTACTCATGTTGGATAACCCAATTGTGTTACTAATAACAGTGTATGTATATCTGAAAAGAATATTTTGTGGCTGCCCCCCTGCGTTACCGGCTAGGCGACCGTGCCAGACGAAATAAAATTGCGAAAACCTACAATAAGATAAGCCCGAAAGCAAGTATACAATATCAATAGGAGTTTTAGCCAATAAGGTCGCGTTTCCTACAGCGAGCATTAGAGATATTATGCGAAAAGAAATCTTCATCAATATCATGATTGTTTTCCCGCCTCTGCTCAGTTATCCACTGTTATAAAAAACGCGATTTCTTACTGTTACTGCTTTTACTACGTGGAGGTACTCCCAGCTTAGGTTACTATAAATTTTAAGATAATTTTCGCATCAGGTAATGGTTATCACGCTGAATTACTTTAATTTCGACATTTCTGGAGCGTGTAGTTCAAAAACGTTTGGAGATATTGAAAAAGTGTACAGAATTAAAGTTATAGAGAATTTTATAAGCTTTCATTTCATCTTAGAACATTTTTCGCTACAACACACCGTTTTTGAGATATTGGCGAAAAACCTAAAATTGAGACCTTTGTAACCCCCCCCCCCTCCCTCCGGCTCACCTCCTAGACCCCAGGACTTTTAGTATGTTATCTCCCTAAGCACCCTGAATAAGTTTCTGAAGAAATCGCTTAGGTTCCCGCTCACGCACTCTACAACTATTGACTGTACTATACCCCTGCAGTAGATTTTAACCTGGGTCGCGGGTGGCATGGACAAAACATAATATTCGTATAATACATCACAATAACACCAATGAATGACCCAAGTACAAATATGTTTAAGTCACATAAATATCTGCCCCGGACGGGAATTTACAAACTTGACAAGTACACTAGATCGTGTGTATAAGGTCTGGGTCTGGGCGACCGCCCTTCACAGCCAATTTTCTCCGAAACTAATGGACCAAATAAGTTGAAATTTAGTACTCATGTGCTTTTTTGTGACCCAAATACGAAGGTATAAAGAAAACAAATGAATTTTGAAAAATTTCAAAATGAAAGGGCTTATTGTAAGAATCGCAAATATTTTTTTGCTTTAGTTCTACAATTAATAGTTTTAAAATTACTCAAGAAAGATCGAAAATTTGGCTTGAGAGCCAGTTCTTTCTTTCTTTTTCTTCGTTCTTTCTTGGTCGGCAACGCATCAATGATGCCTTTGGTTTTGCTGATGTTCATAGGCGGCCATAGCCACTTACCATCAGGTGGATCATCAGCTCGTTTGCCGGCTATTTCCATATAAAAAAAATTGAGACAAAAATGGACCATTCCCCCTTTGTCTCCGTAACTACTGAGGCTAGAATTTTGAAAATAGAATAAAGAAAATAGTTCTTTACTTAAATATTACAGGAAAACCTATGAACTCATAAAAAAACAGCAAAAATAACGGTAATACATAATCAACGTACGGAACCCTCTCCAAGCGAGTAACTCGCACTTTTCATATTTATTTTTAGCGTAGTTGAATACGCCGGGTATCCACTAGTCATAAATCATAATTATAATTCTTAAGTGAAGTTCTATTGCTTCAAGTGCTTTCCTGTGGAACACAAAAGGTCCTTTTAATTTTATTATGAGTATGTTCAAAGATCAGGTGAATCACATTCAACAGGCATCTGAATTAGGTATACAAGTGCTTTAAAATTGTTAAAGTATTTTTTTAGGTAATTGTTGTACTAGTAAATACATTTACATTACTTTTTATGACGTTCAGTAACTACGATTTCAGTAACCCACGTATTAGTAGATTTTTTATAGCCTGAAGGGCAGATGAAAAAGCATACGGGCCACCTGATGGTAAGTGGTTACCGTCGCCTATGGACATGAGCAATACCAGAGGAATCGCCTATGCAACGCCGGCCCTGAACCTGAAGGAGAACTCTTTTCACACCTTTACATTGTTACGATGTTACATTTTGCAGCGAATTATTCAAATTGGTAATATAATAGTTTGCTGTCAAATTGACCATTAGTGGCTTGAAGCGCAGGCGCAGGAGGCACGAAACACGGGATGCGATGGCGTAGGGTCAAGTCAATTGACGACGTCGGATAACATCCGGCCGCGATTCGTCGCGTGACGCGTCCTGGCGTCCATGCCCGCACGCGGCACGCGCTCTACATTAAATTACACTAATTATAATTAACTTTACTCATCTCATCTCACATCACCTGATTGTATAACACCATTAAAAAGTCAAAAATTCTCTTCAATTTCTACTTTGTATACTTCATATTCCACGCTAAGTTTTTTATACGTATGTAAATGTATACCCTATATGCGCAGCAGTCAACGCTAGACTTCGATTCAATCGTTTATATCAATTTTATGTTCTGGTATATGTACAGATAACTATCAAATAATAATACATGTCAACAAACAACGTTGTTTTAAATTCAAAATAAAATAAAATAGAAATTCATTTTTGATTTGATAGACAATGAAACAAAAAAGGGTAGGTACATGTTCATCACTTAATAACCTGTGCAAAACGAATTTAAACATGAGAACGGATAAAATAAATAAAAAAGGAAATTAACAGGAAACATTAATGAACTTTAGGATCCAAAGTGACATTGAAGAACTGAACAACAGAATACACGCCAACGGGTAAACGTGAGTCGTTTATGCCATAATACGCGACCAGATATTGAATCATTGAATGGCACCTGTGATGATTATAAATATTTTTATTAAACGTAACATTAAACCTTAAATGTAACCAAATCGACCAGTGAATTGTAATGTTCATCAAAGGTATTTTGGAACATTTGAAATGGAGCAGCGTCGGGCTGTCGATAAGGCAGTGTGAGATAAAACCTAATTATAATCGAATGATAGGACTAAATTAAAAATAAGGATAAATAATAAGTAATATGAATTAAAGTATGGTAGCTCACACAGCTCACATGCACGCTGCTGTGCAGATTACTGCTAATGGCGGGCAGGTCGGGCTTGCGGTCGGTCTTCTTGGCCTGTCTCTTGGCCTTGCCTTCAAGGAAACGTTTCTGCAGCGCGCTCGTCTCCAGATTTTGTTGCTCGCACGCCCCGCTAAACGACTGGTCGAATCTCGGCACGCATTCAGATTGTCGACGACGATACGTCTCTATTCTTCGCCTGTCGACAAACAACACGGTTAATATAACGTGAATACTAATCAACTACATACTTACATATTTTATAACATATTCTAATATAACTGCTATTAATTTGCAAGCATTTAACATTTTATTTTATCCATAAAATGTAATTTAAAAACCAAAATGTACCTCCACAATCGGCTTCAGTTATCGCATCGCAACATAATGATTGCGATGATTATAAATTATTATGTTTCGGATAAATTATCTCATTATTCTCCGTATATATTAAGGACATCCGCTTTTATTGCGAATTTCAATGACAAAATATACAGCAAGCAGCAATTAAATATTTATAAATAAACCAGTTATAATTAATTATGTCGTGATTTCTTATGGATGCTCAAGTTAACTAATATTCGACTGTATATATGCGTGTAAATAAGTATGTAGATATTGTTTGAAATAATTTTGTAGTAAAGGAAAGAAAGGATTGTAGTAAAGGTTTTGCTGTGTTATGTATAAATTACTACATACGCGACTTTTATCCGTTGTGCGAAGTATGCACACATTAACATGATATATGAGTTTCAAGTGCTTCAACGGAGATTTCTAAGCTCTGAGCAGTTAGCAGAATCTGATTACGTCATAACTAATCAGATGCGTCGCAGTGCGACATATATCTCTTTATAACCAGGTGAGTTGTGCCTCACCTGGTTATAAAGAGTAGGTGCAAGAAACAAACAACAACAGTATTTCAACCGATGCTCAGTCAGCCGCGACTCCGAGCGGTCACCTTGAGCGAATGTTAACGCGAACACTTAATAGTCTGCTACATAAAGAATATCATTATATTTATTTAATAGTTTGGTTTGACCAGCCTCTGCGTTTTATTACTAGTCGAGGTATGTACTAATATTACGGAATAGATAGTTGTCCGTATTTTATCACGGAGCATTGTATAAACATTTCATGTTTATTATGATCTTCGCTTCAGGAACCAATCCCTTACTTTCAATGGTAGTGGAATGTGTAGCGTAAAATCAGGACAAATAAGTAACAAATCCCAATGCAAGAAAAGAGATTTGAAATCGAAGGAAAAAGAGCTCGATATTCGGGGTTGCAGGCATTATCTTATCACATTCACAACTTTCATTATACGTTGGTGGGAATTCGTAGTTATGGAGTTCTATTAATTTATGGGGCATTCATTTCGGGTTTATTTTCTATTTCGGACGTATTGAAAAACCTTAAATCATTTATCGCAATGCGTTGGCAAATAACGCGTAATTTAGATTGTTAATAGGATGTGGCCTACTGCTTTACTATCTTGCTTCAAAAGATCTCCGTATTGTGTCTTGGCAAAAATAATAAATATGCATGCTCACTCCTTGATGCTCACGCATCATCTTCATTTCATGATGAGTCCCAAAACTTCTTATCGTGAACTATACAAGTTACCTGCTCTCCTTATCATGGATATGAATTTATGCCTCCCGGTCAGGCGAGCGGGAAGATCTAGGAAAATCTAAAATATACCGCTTTCCCTCATAAAATGGCTTTTAAAGGCAATTCGTCATTGGACATAATACTGTAGTTCTAAAAGTTTTCAAAAATCTCTAAATCTAATCTCAGCATAGTTTTGATGCTGGATTTAACACTGCTCACTTTAACACACGGGTCGAACAATTTTTTCAATTCCATTTTTCCATTTTTGTTTGGACATTATTTAGGGAAATTACCTATCATAAATCGATAACAACACAGAAATTAAAGTATAATGAGATTTCAATGATGAAATAAAAATTGCTGCAGTAAAATACGATAAACATTTATATGTCAGATATTTAGTGTGCCAGGTATTTTGGTAAAATGCTGTTGATACTGTATGTATACTACCCCATAGTTTGGACCCCATTGGAGTCAGGAAGACGAGACTCCGACCAAAATCGGTTAAATGACTTTGTACTTCTTGCTTGATGTCTCCATGGTACGCTTTCTCATTATAATAATGAGTTCCTGCAATAATGGCCGGCGTTACTAATTTTACGGAGACAAAGTTGCAGACAAATTACGAAAGTTAAGTAACATAAAATGTAATTCCACTTTAACCCATTAGTGGCCAAATACAAAGTGCTCTTCATCGAGCAGCTCCAGTACCAATTGATAGAGGGGTTGGTGGCACACCCAAATGTCGGATGTTCTAATGCCGCTCGAAGGCCTTCAACATGGCTTAAAAACTCACTTCTAAGTTCTAACTATACCAAGGCTCTACGTGCCCACTATATGGACACGCTCATGGTTTGCAACCACTGCTGAAGATGCTTAATTTTGTCGAACCATTAGCTATCTATTCTGCCCACGTATGATAAAAATATATTAAAACAGTAGCGATGAGGCCGTTGTAGTGTTATCAAATTGTGATTGCTACTGGTACAGTATTATAAAGAGTGACTCATATCATATCATATTACACAAAATAAACATGACGAAAATTAAACAAACGTTTGAAGTTGTAGTGGCCACTTAATCCAGGTTTAACAATACACTTTCATCTGTCACCCGGTCACCCGTAACAACTCACAACAACGGCTGCGTCGAAGTGTGTAATAATGTTAGGTAATCTTTTCGGTTTGTAGTTTGTAGACATGATTACATAACCAGTTTGTATCAGAACACGTCACTCGATGTTTCGAACGCGATATCAGCTACGCGTACATAGCTACGATAGGCGTCGCGCGTCGGTAAGTGTTCCAACGTGTGCATTGTGCAGGTAAATAAGAGGTATTGTCATATAATCTGAAATTCTGATGTAGTTCTCTTACGTAAATTCAAATTTTCACATATTTTTACACACTTTATATTAGCTTCGTCTATTTATATGAGTTTTGTGAAGTGTAACTATGTGTAATTAAAAAAGCCAAGTAGCAAACGAGTTATCTGATGGTATTATAAATGGTCACTGCCTCTCATAGACATTCACAGTTCACACGTAGTAACACGGAATACAAAAAAGTTGTTGCATCGGCGGCAGAAAATAAAGTGTGGATCCCACTTTTAATCTGGCTCCCGATATATCAGGTAGAGACAGACATTACCACCATGAGCAGTACAGGGCCAAACTAGCATCAACAGGAAAGACCTGGCTGTATTATCTCATCAGATATTCAGCAGACCGCACCACCAGCAAGGAAGGTTAGACTCAAGTGTGGAGCCTCTTACATCCTTAGTCATTCGATTTTCACACTCTCTAAATATAAAAAATACGTACATCGCACCCTCAGTGGAAAAAAGCATAAGTCGTCTTACGTTGAATTTTAGTTATTAGTATGATTGGAAAGAGGGACAAAAGCTGCATACTCAATTTTTTTCAAATTTGTATCATTGATCTTGACGGTTTTGTGCAAAAAATCTTAATGTAACTTTCTTTGACTACTTACTGAGATTTTAACAGTTTTTTTGCTGTCATGTAAAATTGCAATTTTCATCTTATGCCTTTTTTCCACTGAGGGTGTGACGTGTTCATAGGAACAATAGATACTTGGATTAATCGCCAAATTATTTATATCCCAATGTACATAATATTTTATATTTTTATTAAAACTAGAATGTAATTCATAATGCATCAAATGCCTTCAGCCTTCTATCTATTGTACTATTACTATTTAGTAACGTGAAGTACATTAAAACACGTCTGATTTCGAAGTAATTTTCGGTTACATCATGTCAAAGCAAAGGAAGACGCATTCGCGCCGGATGTTGGGGTCCCGTCGGCGTCAGATGACTAGACTGTCTGCTGAGTGCCGAGTGCTGACCCCCGCCGTTATTGTACCGATTTACATTCTTATTATTACACTATCTCTTTCTCCTTATTGACTGAATAATAAAACGTCTGACTATGAGCTGGCTAGTTTTGACTGCACTTAACGTATTATAACATAACATAGACACTAATTTAGAACTAGCTGTCCCGGCAAACTTTGTACCACCTAACAAACCAATGCCATGTGTAATCTAATCTTCAAACGTTAGACACCCTTAAAAGGTCTATTGCATGCGACAAACAGCAAGAGGCATTCCGCATGCAGCAAGTAAGCAGCAAACATTATTTCTGTCAAGGCTCCGACGACGCTGCGGGGCTTTGGCGGTCCCACGCGATCTTATCGTCGCAGATGCTATTATCGCTCACCACCGCGGCGAGCGTTAAAACCAACTGCTCCTCAGCTCGCGGGCCGAATCGTCGATTCATTTTGCAGTGATTCGTTTCTGTCACTAACGTTAACTTTAACATTCGGCCAAACGACAATTATTTGGAATTTTAAAAAAATTTACAAACAAAGTAGATTTCTAAATTATATTATTAAAAGTTACTTATAAATTTTGAATATTATAGTACCTCTTATTATACCAATTGTATATTATAATAGTTCAAATGTAATATTAATAACACTACTTTACAAAGTTTTTTACCCAGAAATGAAACTAATATGTATCGGTTGAGTTATAAACCCTTACTTAAAAACTGAAATTGAAAAAAAATTAGGACGTCCAATTTTGTCAATATTTATTATATTTATTTTTTATCATTTTTATACATTTATGTCACATAGAAATCAAAAATGGATTATGTTTCTCTTTTTTTATATACATTAGTATCAGTTTCTCTTATTACAGACCAGCAGTAATCCGCTAACATATTTTTATCCCAAAACCCTTGGTAACTTTCCTCAAAAACCTTCAAATCTTGGTGAAAACGTTCGCCGTGCTCATCAATCACGCTTCCCAGGTTCTCAGGAAAAAATCCAGGTGATAATGTAAAAAATGAATTTTTAACGACATATTCACTCCCATTCTTTGGTAATTTCTCAATAAATTGGAAACAATTTCTGCATAATTGTCAGATTTATCAAGAATTTTTTACTACCGCTTTAAATTAATACCACGCATATTTTTCGACGCTGGATAAGTGAACATTCATCACAATCATTATTTTTGAAAGCTGCAAGTCTCTTACAAGGTCGTTTAATTCATCCTGTGATATTAAATGTGGTTCACAATTCGATTCTAACCCGGGAAGATCTTCGAAATCAATGTCCTGGCTCGAAACCACCTCATCTGATTCCAACTCCTGATTCCTGCGGTTCATTTCCCTTACTGCTGCTGGGTAATGATGGATAAGGAACTCCTTCAGAATGCAGCACAGGTTTTGTGACTGATGAAACATCCGGGTATTGTATGTGCTTTCGGTTTTTGTTGTTAAAACCTGTAGTTTCAGTGAGGCAGAAGTAACAGTCAGTAGTATGATTTGTTGGTTCTCTCCATGTCATTGGGATACCGAATCGAAATTTTTTTCTTTTTCTGGCAGCCCAATTCAATTATGTACTTCTGCAATTTTCGCACACTACACATTTTTATCAAGGTTAGTTACCGAGATTTGAAATTAATGGAAATAGGCTCATTTTACGGCATCAGTGATTGGTTTCTTCTTTTTTGACAAAATAATTTGACCACAAACATAGCAAAAGTTATTTGGGTTTAATTTACAATGCCTTGGTGACATTTTAAAACAAATAAAAATGTTTAAATAATACTTAAACGCAATAAAAACTAACCATAACCACAACCACGACTAACAAGATAGCTTACTTATATTAATGTGGGTATATCAAAAACTTGACGTGATAAAAATATGGGACATATATTTTTGGAGTAAGGGGGTAGGTAGAAAACACATCCAATATGAATTATCTTTGGGTAAAAGAAAAACTTTTTTTTTGTAAAGTAGTGTAATTATAGATCTCTGCATGGTCTATAAATTAACATTCTCTTTGATAATTGAACAGAAAATAGCTACTTACAAAGTTGCCATTTATTTGTTGAACTTGGTTATCATCGCAGTTTATGCTATCGCGATCGTAGGAATTTTCTTCCGGAAGGTAGGTATAGGTATATAAATATATTTATAATCTTTTATTACCATACTATATAAGTGTACTTATTTACATCTACTCTTATATCCCGTAAATCCCGTAATCTATAGTTAAACTAAGCTGACAATTCTCATGTAACACAAATAATGCATCCGTTGTTTAATGGTATACATACAGCTGATGGTAACTAGCAGTGAGACTCGAGCCAGGCAGACACTTTCTCCGCGACTCAAATAAAACCAACTTACAGGTTCTAATGTTACGTCCCTGTATAATAAGCAACCGTGTACATTCCAGTGTACAACTAGAAAATGTGAAAGGAGCCAGTGAATCGATACAAATAAACGAGGGAAATGTTACTGTTTACGTAAAAATATATTCTTCCTTAACGACTAGTGGTCTACCGTCTAGTTAGTATGTGTTAATTTACCATAGTATAGTTTACGGCCTGCAACTTGCACAACAAATCCTTCATGTTATATTATTATACGTACTTATATCCTGCCTTTCAATGGTGTCATGGTAACGATGGTCGACGTCAACATCATCGTCAATGTGTCAAAATTAAATGCACATAAAATCTCGGGTTGCGCTTTACAAACGTTTCGTCATGTCCGTCCGTCCATCCGTCCGCAGCATAGCATCAAGACTTAAGAAGTACCCTTAGTGCTAGAAATAGATACTTAGTGCTAGAATTTGGCATAGTTTACATATTTATTTATGAAAATTGCAAAATCGTAGAATAAAGTATTGAAAAAAAAAAATTTTTTTTCAGCTACAGGTATGTGAGGATGAATTTTTTTTCGTCGCGTCTGCTAAGACCATTTTTCAATTCAAGGGCCCGTTTACGAAATACTTGGCTTCAAAGTGAAAGAAAAGAAACAAATGAAAAGATAACCTTATTATCCATGACTGATACAAATGGAAAGGTTCCTTATGTTTGTTTCAAGGTAGGTCGAATGATTTCCTAGTGTCAATGGAAACTGTAATCCAAGATCGGCACGTCCAAAGGGCTAGTTCTAGCAGTGCTCGTGCCTCGTGCCCGGGGTACGGCACGGCGCGATTCGCTGTAGGTCCGTAGGTGTGTTTTTGTTTAGTTCATTGACCAGCCGATGCGGCGTCGCGCTACGCAAACAACGCCTTCGATAACTCCCGATTGTATGTCACGCAATGTCACTGACACCACTAACTTACGGCCCGAGTTCCTCAACCGATACCTGCTCCTATAATATACTTCGATAAGAATGATAGGATTACTATTCGGAAAAGTCCCGCCAGTTAGTTACACAAAGTAAATAAACAACCAATCTCGATTCACGACATTCGAATAACTGAATCACATGGATAATAAAATGATATTGTATTATGTTTTTACGAGAATTAAATATTTTTTAGAGTTCCGAAGTAAAATCGGAACCCTTATAGTTTCGTCATGTCCGTCCGTCCGTCTATCCGAGGCATAGCACCAAGACCCTTAGTACTAAAAAGCTGCAATTTGGCATAGATATAGGTACATACATATTTATTAAAACTCCAAAATCGTAGAATAAGATATTGAAAAATATATTTTTTCAGGAGACCTCCTCTACAGGGATCGTCAGGATGATTTTTTTTCGTTGCGTACCCCATAGTGTGGGGTATCGTTGAAAAGGTCTTTCAAAAATATAATGGGTCTCCTAAGAGCATTTTTGGTTTTAAGGGTATTTGACTTTAAAGTGCTACTTTTGGTTTAAGTCAAGTGTAATATAAAACATTTTTATTACATTTTTAGGGTTTCACCTACATTACTTACTTAGATCGATGTATGTAGATGGAACTTGGAAACTGTATTTCAAATGTAAATTTTTTATGTAATGTTAATCAATCAAATGATAATGATATTTTATTTTACAACTTATTCTATGTAAGTATATAGGAATATTTTATACTCAATAAGTATTATAAAAACCGGGCAGGTACGTGTCAGGCCACGCGCAGTATAGGGTTCCGAAGTAGTAGGTAAGTTAATCAACTATGCTAATATAAAGCCATAATAGTTTTCCTTGTAAATTCATCATATAACCTATTTTTGAGAATTTCACTTTGTCCAATTCCAACCGTTAAGCCGGCAGGGGGGAGGACACTTGACTCTAACCAAAATTAGCACTTTAAAGCCCACCCCCCGACCAGTTGGACTGATAACCTAAAAAGACAGCGGGAAGCCGCTGGATTCAAAGGGCCCAGGACCGGTCTGAACTGTCAGAGGCGGGACACCAGAAATACCAAAGGCACCACTGATGATGAACACTGATGTTACTGGCTCTTAAGCTTTCATTCAGAACACGACCTGTCATTTGGCGGCTGACTCAAGCTTTCGAAACGAAAGTCAAAAACATATTATTGGTGCAGACGGGCACAGAACGAAGTCTATCGATCCGTTTCAGTGCGCAGAGTAAGAGCGTATCTTGTTGCTTTCCGTGCCTGAAACGTTCATAGTACCAGTGGCGGCCTTAGTCATTGCGAGGCCCAGGGCGGCAGATGCTTGCGAGGCCCTTGTCCGTTCCGTAAAATGTGTGTGTTTAGATTTGATTTGAGTGTTTTTTTTTGTGGCCAACCACAATAGCCAAGTCCAAGCATGGGCGAACGCTACGAGTACCTAATGCCGCGATATTCGCCCACATTACTACTGCATGTGCACATGCTTTTTCGAACCCCGCACGCAGCACGCCCGTGGACTTAATGAGGATCGAATTGCAATATGTCACTTTTAGTCTGTATTAGGTTTTTAAAGGTTTCCCGATCATCATTTTTCAGATATTAAAACGCGGACCCACGTAGGTCATGTTGAAGCTGTTTTCTTTTGAGATATTATTAATCGGGTTAATAATAAAAAATGGGTGACTCTTAAAGGTAGGTTATACAGGGTGTCCAGTAAATAGCACGACATAGTGCAGCGGGTGATAGCTTGGGTCAATACCTACCAAAACAACACAATATAATATGTTCAGCAAAATCTTACGGATTTAGAGATTTAGAAAATTTTCCGAAATATCGAAAAATCTCTACCTTGAAACAGATTTTTAAGCATCTCGGAATGAAAAATTCCTTTTCTAGTATTTTTTTACATCAAAATATTCGTGAATAGCTACTTTACTCATTGATAAGTCTTTTTTCTATCAAAAATAAGAATGTTTTTAAGAAATAATATTTTTTGTTTAAATTTTCACAGAACGATTTTCTTTTCGCATGACTTTAACCTACCGTGGAGAAAAAAATGCATGTGGCAGTTTTGCACAACAAGCTTAAAAACTAGCTTGTTTAATGGTGATTTTGGAAAGATACAATACTAGTGCATTTTCATAAAATAAATACGAAAAAATGCTATTTTAGTTCCAAAGAAGCTGATATTGTTGAAAATGTAATTAACATAATTTTGTCAAAAACCACTACGAGAATAAGTAATATCTGCTCATTTACGCGAATTATTATAAAAATAAGTTGTGACATGTAAAATGCGACATGCACGCGTAATGGATAAAAATTGTTTTAAAAAATTCGTAAAATGCTATTTTAGTTCATAAGAGCATTTTATTTTAAAAGCAACTAATATGACTGAATTCGAATCGTAGTAAGGTCGTAATACGGTTCAAATTACATAATAGTTAATGTACGGCCGAGCGGGCGGCCGGCACAAGGGAAGCAATTTGAGCATTTATTGTGATTTATTTAACACACTCATTTTTTTTCTCCACGGTAGGTTAAAGTTATGCGAAAAGAAAATCGTTCTGTGAAAATTTAAACAAAAAATATTATTTCTTAAAAACATTCTTGTTTTTGATTGAAAAAAGACTTATCAATGAGTAAAGTAAATTCACGAATATTTTGATGTAAAAAAATACTAGAAAAGGAATTTTTCATTCCGAGATGCTTAAAAATCTGTTTCAAGGTAGAGATTTTTCGATATTTCGGAAAATTTTGTAAATCTCTAAATCCGTAAGATTTTGCTGAACATATTGTGTTGTTTTGGTAGGTATTGACCCAAGCTGCAGCTGCCCCCTGCAGTATGTCGTGCTATTTACTGGACACCCTGTATATACTCAGCCAAGCGGGGAAATTATGTATTTGCTAAAAAAATTCTTAACTAGCGATAGTGAATATTCGTTCATAAACACTAGAAAAAAAGAAAATTAATTTCTGAGTGCGAAAAAATTACTGTAAACTAGCATATATTTAAAGGGAGGTTTAGGGAGCGATGCCCCCTACCATGAAGAAACGCTGAACTCAAATGTTAGGTTAGGTTGAATAATTTTATTTTACGCACAAAATGGGGAGGACCCCGCAAAACGTAGTCAGAAAATTTTGAATATAATATGAGTTGTCAAAATTTCAATATAAACTACACAAAGTATTTTTCAGTCGCCGTTTTTAATATTTGTAGTCGCCCACAGTCTGTCCACTTAGTATTTCAGTAGTAATTAATAATTATTCAGTTTTTTAACACCTTTAATTTGACCTTGAAACCGGTTTCCTTTGAGAGCTATGTAGTTTTCTTTTCGAACTGCCCGATTCAAATTTTCTTCCGGAATCACGATCACGTAAACAATCATTTTATTAGTTTTAATGCGCACATAGATTAAACACGCTTTTGTAATTTTAATGCGTAAGATTCACAAAAAACCTATTACGATCACGACTGAAACCCAGAGATAAACTAAAATGAATACCTAATAACTAGAGTTACGACATAGATACATAATTGTAAAGGTTTCCGTTTTGTTATATATACAGACAAATAACAAAAAATAAATATTGTTATGTATTTTTATTGTTATTTCAATGTATACATCGATCTGCGAGTATAATAAACCTGATCGAAGACTGTATATCATAGTATTCCGTTCGTAGTTATGCAATTATATTTTTATTTTGCTATATAAAGTTTTTTTTTAACTCGGATGATAGCGCGAGGCCCCTGCAAGCGCGAGGCCCCGGGCGGTTGCCCCGTTCGCCACCCCCTAAGGCCGCCACTGCATAGTACTGTTATGGTATTTAATCGTGATTTTATTAAGCGGGATTTACGTCCTAGAATTAATGGATGTTCGCTAGTAAGTAATAAGTAGCAACTGGAAATAAACATCTCGTTAATCGGTTAAATATTTTACTACATTTACAGTGGTGCAAATTCCCTTTTATAAACCATTTCCGTCTGAGGGAAATGTTCATAGGAGGATGCAGAAATTCCCTGTGGAAAGTCCTAAAAAAGTTCTAAAAACTGCATATTCACAACCAGTGGTATGGCACACTAAGTTCCTATTGACACAACTATGTACAACTACGCACAACTAAGCATAACCTGTGGCATAACTATAGTAACGCAATTTCTTTTCTATTGAAACACACTTAGAAGTCTTCCGGAGATAGCTGAAACAATTGATTTTAGGGAGATTGATTCCCCTTTCCCAAAATTAAAACAATAATTATTTTTTTTATTTCTTGTATTGTAAATTATCAGGAGAAAGACTAATACTAAATCTTTCCTGGAGATAATTTTTGGTTAGAGTTAACAACTAACATATCGAGATTTGAGCCTTCGGTCCCTCTTTTGAATTTATCTGGATTTTTTATTTATCTGGCGAGTTTTTTAAGGGAACGAAACTTTTGAATGTTTCGACAAAAGGGCGCTGAACGCTCATCTCTTTCTAACCTGACAAAGAGCTGAGATACATAGATATCATTGTAACGCCCAAACAAGCAGTCAACAGCGCGGCGCGGCGCGGCAGCGAGTATTCAGCTTTTAAATAATATATGAAGTATAAAATACTTTTATAAGAATTAGAAATAGAGAGAAATAAAGAAAACATAAATTTAAAAATAAATCAACAATATTTATTCAAGAAAGTATTTTAACAGAAAAATTCATACTGAAATAACAATTGTGCAATTCATCTGGCAACTCAAGATTTAAAACATAGATTGAAACTGATTCTCTTTAAATTCAAATTAATTAACTACTTATTCACCCACACTTTGAAATAGATATCTTCATCAAGGTTTTTCCTTATTGAAAATGATCTGCTCAGCTAAACACTACCCTTTCATCGATCTGACTGAGTTGACCTTCAACCAAATAGTGATCAGGTCTGTAAGGAGGCTACAATATTATTCGAACATGCTGCACCAGTGCAGATTCGTAGCAGAAGCTGTTTAGTTTGGCCGATCAGTTACTTACATAATCGAGGGTCCCTATGTGCAATCCCGTAAGTGGTAGATACGTGATTTGCAATTTTTGCTATCGTAACCTTCAGGAGACCCTAAACTATCCTTTAGTTTAACAAAAAAAATACAGTCGAATTGAGAACCTCCTCCTTTTTATGAAGTCGGGTAAAAATAGGTTTAGTGGACAAACTGAACTTTCAATCTGTACCCTAATTTCTCATAACTACAAAATGATGTAAAACCAACTTTTGCCCGCTGCTTCACCCGCGGTAGAGTGGTTTCGAAACGAAATTTTGAATTAATTAATTTAGATTTAACCAAATAAGAACCACATAAAAATAAGGTGCACCTATAAGTAGAATGATGGATTAGGTAGGATACATAATATTAGATATTAGTTAGAGGATGCCCGTGGCTTCGCGCGCGTGGATATCGATTTTTTACAAACCCGTGGGAACCCTGAACTTTTCCGGGATAAAAAGTAGCCTATGTCTTAATTCAGGGCTATCTCCATTCCAAATTCAGCCAAATCGGTTAAATAGTTGTGGCGTGATTGAGGAACGAACATCCAAACATCTTAATTAACTTTCACATTTATAATATTAGGTCTTCACCTATGAAATTGGAGATTTGCATGAAAAATTTTAGAGTATAAAAGTTTTGGTATTTATTTTTATTTTAGCTAGTCTAAAGTCCGGTTTATGGTCATAGCACACATATCAACTCGTAAACGGAACGTAAACGTATCAACTCTTGCATGTCAGTATTCTTTGTATGAAACTCCCTACTGTAAAGCACACTTATCGGATTCGTAACGTAATCGCCTCGCCTCGAGACAAGCTCACGAACCGCGGTACGGTGCGTGGACGACTTGCCGTACCCGCGCTTACGTCTCACCGTACGCTATCCGTCGACTTTCCGTTTCCTCGTACACGCCCCGCGCCGCGGCTACCGCTGCGTCGGCGAACTGCTGTCATTCATTCCGTCAACCAGCGGCCGGCGAGCCGTAAGCGCGGCGTCGCCTAGCCGTAAGCGCGGCGTCGCCTAGCCGTAGCCGAGCTTACGTTAGGTTGACGGCGAGGCGATCCGGTGCCGATCCCTTTCCGAGTTGATATGTGCGCTACGACCATTACACGTATTAAGTAGTAAACTAAATTTTAACTAAAAAGTTACTAAATTGTCCGTTTACACATATTAATTTACTTATTTAGTTAAAATTTAGTTATCTACTTAACTACTTAATACGTGTAAATCGGACTTAAAGTACTGGCCAAATTATCTATACAATTTTGCCATTAGATAGCAGTTTGTTTATTCTTTTACCGTAGGATTCTGCCGGACGGGAGGCGATGAAGTAGGATTGCCAACTTTATTTGAAAAAAAATAACGTATCAAATCGCTAAATAGAAAAAAAAAAGTATTTAGAAGAAAATAAAAATATTTTTTAAGATTTTTTTTTTTACTTAAAATCATATTTTTGAGTACTTTGAGTACACGCTAAAACTTTTTTATTGTCTTTGAAAATTTCAAACCAAGTTTTACAATCGAAACTTAGATTTTAATATTTTAGTAATTATCTATGTGTGTTTGTTTCACGTTTACAATACAGATTAGAAATAAAGTATTTTCGTGTACTTTATTTTTAAGCAAAAGTATATACATAGTATATTTATCGAAAATAAAGTAGGATAATTTATTATAAAGTATAGTTTGTAATACTACGATGAAGTCAGCGAAAGCGTTTTATACTGCCTCTCGAGTATTGAACACTTTTTCCCACAAAAAAATTGTCTAAATTAAAAAAAGTAGAAATCTGTTGGGGCATTAAGTATGGTGGATGACAGAGAACTTTCAGCTGTAACTCTTGTAACTTTGCAATGGTCTGTCGTGAAGTGTGAGCTCGCGCGTTGTCGTAGAGAAACAATGGGGAAAAGCGATTGACCAGTCTTGGTTTTTGAATTGCGAGCTTCTCCATCATTGGTTGCAATTCTTGGCAATAGACATCTCATGTCACTGTTGTGCATGAAGTCGGTAAGAAGCTGTGATGCACAAGTCCGGCACTGGTCCCTGGTGGACCACAGTCACCATCATCTTCCTATGAGTAATCTTTTTTTAGCGTACTGATTAGGTGCCGTACCCGGGTTTACCCACTGAGACGAATGCTAGCTAGTCGAATGCTAGCTAGTCGTTTATTATGAGTACAGTATGTTCAATGCAAATTATAACTTATGCTATCTTCTTTGACAGCAATAATAGTGGAAATATCTATAAACAGTTTTTTTATCTACAAACATTTGTAATCTATAAAACATTATCTTTCTCACAACTTTGTGTACTATCAATACATTCATACTTGATAAAATCACATAATATTTTGCAATTTCAATCATTTGAATATATTATGTATTATTGAAATTATATATCAATATGCTTAAATAAAAGAAGTACTCGGTTTAATATTGGGTGATATCATGAACATCTTTTCAAATAAAATCAACCAATCTTGACTTAACCAGACTTTTTTATACAGTTCCTAGTAAACATGAAAAATCTAATTTTTACTTTTATTTTGGGATCTTAAGATTTCCCATCCATATATAGTCCAGTTACTAAACTCTCCTACTGATCATACACTCTGACCACTCTGTACAATGGCTTGTGAAGTTTTGGCACTGAGCTCTATAACACTCAGTTTAATAATACAAAAAATTCAGATAAGGATTTATATGTACATAGGAGACCATTCACCATCAGGTACCTCATTTGCTTATTGGCTATTTACATTTTAACACTGGAGCAGCTGGAGCTCAAACATTTCTAAATTAAAAGCTTAGAATGAAGTTACATGAATCATTATTGAACATCTAAAAAAGGTAAATATTTAAATATGTATATTATAGTGGCGATGGAAAGGTTACCTGAGGCGATCTACAACAGCTTGTCGTTTCGGTGGTAGGATCATTTCTTCCATGGGCTGCAGCATGTTAGGCGGGTGTTGGGCGGGCGAGGCGCCGGGCAGCAGGCCGCCCGCGCCGCCGCCTCCCACCAGGTGCTCCACGTTGCCTGATCCCCTTTACCTGTGCTCCCTCATCCTTCAGTCCTTTACCTAACCCGCGACCTACTAAGTACTGCTATGCACCCACGACACCACTATGTGAACACACGTAAAGTTCGTCCTGGATACCCGAAACACATTTCTCATATTGACACCGCGCTCTAGTCACTATCACTTCAATTTACGGTATCACTGGAAATTACACTGTGTTAATTCATCTGAGCACTGTAGAAACTATAAAACATGAAAGTGTTATTTCGTAGTTTGACTAAAATACACAACAAAGTTTTGAAATCACTCGAGTCAACGACGAAAATAATTCTCATGAATATGAGCACTTGATATCATGAGAAAGTAGACATAAACTTTAATGTATCACTTTACATACGCTGAAAATCACTTTCAATGAATTTATTAGAAAAATATTTTGTCCAAACCTATTTTACTACACCGATACAACAACTGAATACTGAACGGAACGAAACGAACTGAAGCTGAAGCAATAGCAAAAGCGAAGCAAAGCATAGCAACCACAAACTAAAGCTCGGAGCCATAGATTTAATAAATTCTTTCTCTGACACATTTGAATAGTCTACCCAAGAACTTTATATATACAACTGGACTCCAAGCTTAAAAGAGGGACCTAAAGACGGATCACATCACATGACATTTACGATCACAAGATTCATAAGTCAAAAATATTATTTTCAATATTTACCAAAAAAAATGGGAGAAGAAAAGTTGCATCTGAACTGAACGACAATCACAGTATTATGTGGTTTGTGGTTTATGACTTCAACCCATTAATGACCCACTAGTGAGCACGCGGCGGGTCTCTCCTCTTGAGGAGCCCTAGAACATACTCCACCACGCTGCTCCAGTGCGGATTGGTGGAGGGGTTAGTGGCCAACCTGAGTGTCGGAAGTTTTCAAACCGCTCGAGGGCCTCCGACATGGCTTAACGACTGTTATCTTATGATGACGACCGGGACCGACGGCTTTACGTGCCCTCCGAAGCACGGAAACGCTCAATAATTTTTTGCCACTAGCAGTCACCTATCCATCTACCGACCGCGCTCGCTGTTGCGTAACTTTATCGATCACTTAAGATCGACGCAAGCCTATGTTGTTATCATATGATAGCAGTCGTTAAGCCATATCGAAGGCCCTCGGGCGGTTTGAAAACTTCCGACACTCGGGTTGGCCACTAACCCCTCCACCAATCCGCATTGGAACAGCGTGGTAGAGTATGCTCTAGGCCTCTTCAAGAGCAGAGACCCGTCCCCAGTAGTGGGCCATTAATGGGTTGAAGCCAAGTACCTATGGACACCCTAAAATTATGAAGGATAAGCTCAGTCCAGTCTGTAATTGATCAAAAATGGTATGACGTCATTCATCTTCCATTCATTCCCGCGTCACGTCATGCAACTCTACGACGATTGTTGTTATTAGATTTAGATTAAAATATCCTTGGTATGTACCAAGAAGTATGAAACTGTTTAAATGTCATCTGTCATACTGTCAAGTGTCACTCGTCATTTTAATTAATTCTAATTATAATTGTGATAACCTCAAAGTAAAACCGTAAAGAAGAGCCGTCAATTAAAAAACAATATTAATTGAAGTGTTTTTTTCTTAGAACGAAAAATCTAAGAACAAGTTGAAAACCGCTGTATTCTTATCTTATTCACTTACAAAAAATAAGTTAATAGACGTCATATTATTGCAATGTCTGCGTTGCGCGCTAGATTGGGATTATCAACACGATACGCAAAAAGATTGCTATTTCAAACAGTCAACAATAATTCCAAATATGTAAATGGAATTACAATCCAATATAACCACGGTTGGTTCTTATAGTTTTATTATCATTGCGTGAATTGAATTTACGACTTGAAGTTCCATAAGTAACAAAAAACATTGATTTTCAGATAAATTTTTATATAAGTCTAACTTCAGCACTGCATCTGATCATAAGACAGAAGAATCACCAAAAGGCAATGTAGAAAAGAAAGAATTTCAAGCTGAAACGCGAATGTTGCTCGATATTGTTGCTAGATCATTGTATTCAGATAAAGAAGTGAGTATTCAAAAAACAAATCTTATATAAAAATTGTATAACTGAAGCATACATAGTCAGCTGGTTTCAGTTAGCAAAATTGAGAGTTAAATCACTTTAATAAGTGACTATTATTCACAAGGGTTTAAGAGTAGATTAAGAACTATCAGCACATTTGGTTGACCCCTTGCAGGCTTCTTGACCTACCTGTATTAGAACAACATAGTGGGATATGCTCCAGGCGTCCTCAACTATGAAAAGAAACCTATACTTTATAGTAAACTGATTGTATAAGTGATTATATTAAAACTACCAATAATACCATGAATTACCTACTATAGTTAAAATGTTTAGTGTCCAAGGTGATAACGTTTTTAAGCCATACCTGTGTAAGTATTATATGTCTTAAAATTTTCAGGTTTTTATAAGAGAACTTATTTCAAACGCTAGTGATGCTCTAGAGAAGTTCCGTTACCTTAGTGTTAGTGCAAGCCCTGATGCTGTGAAATTGGAGAATGTAGATAGAGCCCTGGAAATACGGCTTATCACAGATAAGCAAAATAGGACTCTTACATTTGTGGTATGTTTGTATTTTATTTATTTTTGTATCTCTGTGAATTTTTATACCTACTAACCATGGAGTATAGAGCTATACTACTAGCTAAAGATGAAAATATGAATCAAATTTAATTTTATATGGCGAAATGTCGATAGACCTGTAGGCTGTATGTCTTGCAACTTCATACTTTCTGCCATAGTCACATAGAGGTTTGTAATTGTGTTTTGTGGGTCAAACTATGCTGCTTTTTTTTATTCACTATTGATTGTGACCTAGACCTGAATTTCCTATTGAAGTTTAATTCAACTGTTCTCTATGTGAACTATGTATATAAAGCAGAATAATGTATACTTTCAGGACTCTGGTATTGGTATGACTAAGGAGGAATTAATTGACAATCTTGGTACCATTGCTCGGTCGGGCTCCAAGTCTTTTATTGAAGAGATCAAAAAACAAGGCGCCGAGCAGGCTGGTTCAATAATAGGCCAGTTTGGTGTGGGCTTTTATTCAGCATTCATGGTGGCAGATAAACTGGAAGTATACACTAGAAGCAGCAGGGCTGGATCTATGGGCTATAAGTGGAGCTCTGATGGGTTGGTGTTATGTACACTTGATATCACCTCATTCAGAATAAAAGTTGTATCACCTCCTAATTTCAACCCTATTAGAAATTAGCCTATAAGCCAAGCTCCCGTATGATGTGGGTGGTATTGACACAACATACACAATTTAAGGAAACACTCGTTGCTTGAAAATAAACATTCCATTCCACACTATTCCTACCAAGTAATCTTAAATTATGGTACTGTATAGTAAAATATTTGATGTAACATATTTGTGAATACCTTATAAAAAATAATGAATTATTAACCTAAGCTTCATTTATCTTTTCGACTTTTATCTTTTCAAACTATTTTATTTAATTAAATTATTTTCTTTCTTTAAACGGACTCAATTGACTATTTGCGTATCACATCATTTTGTTGTTATTATGTCAATTTATTTTAGATCCGGAAGTTATGAGATTCAAGAAGTGGATAATGTACCTATTGGTACAAAAATAGTTGTTCATCTTAAAACAGATTGCAGGGAATTTGCTGATCATGATAGTGTGAAGAGTAAGTAAAATTATGTACGAATGTCTCATGTACATGTACGAATGTCCCATGTACGAATGTCTCTAAAGAACAATGCCCAAAAATTATTTTTTATTTTTTGTAGCGTCTTAAAACGTCAGTTATACCGAAGCAATACATTTATTTTTTTACGTATTTTAAAATTAATACCTGTGCCCGTACTACCCAGCGTAAAATAATTTTATTAATAAGTGATGAATTGACTATAATAACAATTATGTCAACAATGTCCATTTTCATTCGGGCGGGCGTTTTTCTCAAAAGTTGTTCGTTATGTAACGGAATTCCGTAATTTCAAAAATGAAATTTTTGCAGGAAGTTATTTTTTAATTGATTAAGAATACATTAAATTATAAGAAAATAGTAATCTTTACCAGGAATATGTATATATTTTCCGGTAAATTAAACTCAAAGTTGTACTCTGCCAATGAGGGGTTCCTTTACGTCACTAAATCAAGTTGTTATCAAATAAATACCGGCCAGGTATTTGAATAACAGCTTTTATTATTTGAATCTTTATTAAAATCAGTCTTGATAAATGTATTACATTGAGATTTATCTAGTCATATAAATGTGATTTAAGTCCAATATATAAGATTACGTCACTTTTATGTACGCATCACTTCACAACAATTCTTTTTATGTGGCTATAAGACACGTATGACATATTTATATAAACACTTTGAAAGCATGTTGTGTTAGTCCTTATTTTTAATATCTTACATTGCACATTATTCATATCATTAAACAGAAAATTTTATTTAATAAGCACATCCAAAATAGGACATGTTACGGTAATGGAAGATGACGTTACGTATGGAAAACATAAGGCATGGTTTCCATTGTATAAACAAATAGATTATCAAAACGAACTCTTCAATTAATAATTAGGCCACAAGTGTTTAAAATTAGCTCACATTGTATAGGAATTACTTAACTAATAAACAAGAACTATATAATGTTTAGAGTAATGACAATTTTATTATTAAAGATCGTTCAATACCTTTAAGAACCATTACTAATAAAAGTGTAATTGGTGATAACTGGTGATTGATTAAATAAATTAGAGGTAGGTACTTAGGTAGGTAACTATTATTAAAGATTAATGTCTATAATATTTTGAGCTAGACGTCATATCATATCATCATAGTCAGTTAAATCTTTTTTTTTTTTGAGTTTTTTCCAACCTCTTCAACTCATTTTTTTGTGTCCTTCATATTTTTCTGGATTCTGCTTGATCTTCTGTCAGTACCGTTTGGCTCGCTCTGCAGCCGTCAAAGCCATTCTACAAGTCTAAAAATAATGCAATTAAAAATAATTAGCATTTTTATTATATCCAGTTTAAATCTTTATTATATCCAGTATAATATATTTAAAATCAAATATCATAACAGATTAAATATTAGCAATCTAAACAGTGCTTAAGAATTCCAATACGTCACATTTTGAGCTCCTTTAATACATCACGTTACGTAATAGCTGTGACGTATTCCGCCGGCCTTCAATCAAATCGAAATTACACTTAAATCAAAAGAATTTTCTAAAAACTATAACTATAACCAGAAAATATAAAATTATTGTGATATAAACTACACAAACTTAATGTAAAACAATAACATTTACCTGCAAAAAAGCCAGTTCGTAGTGGAACAATAATTTAGGACGTGTGACGGACCACCACTTCGAACGACTTTTTCGGCAAGATTGCTGCTCAAAATTTTATATGGCGGGTATCTTGGGACAAGGAATATTGCTTTTATTCAAAATCAATTCTTATTGTGCTAGTTTTTTAATTTAAACTTGACCAAAACCGACGTGACGTATTGAGGAATTTCCACATGACACGATTTTAAAGACGATGAAAATGTTAATTTACGTTACGTTTAACTCTTAAAGTCTTGCACTAAGGTTGAATCTTATATTTTAGACATACAATCTTTTCAAAAAACAACTCAATCAATACCAAAAAGAAATGAGAACGATAAAAATATTCACTTGAAATATTGTAACTGAGGGTGGACACTCAAAATTTGCCATGTTTTTATTCCTATTTTGCGATTTTTTTAATATTCCACATTATTCAGTAAAGTTCCGTGTATATTGTGATAGAGTTTATTAGATGTTTTATCGATATACATAAAAAAAAAACATGTTTTGAAGCAATGTCTTGCTGATAACCGACTAAGAAGTTGTAGGACATGGTAAAATTGTAGTGAACAACGTTTGAGAAAAACGCCCGGGCACTCACTTCGATACATAGCTTGTATCAAGCAAGATATAGGGAGACTTCTGGCCAATATTACACACAGAATTTCGTTATAAATGTTGGTAACAAATGTAATGATGTCAAATTTCCATTTCCGGTTGTCAATCAAAAAAAAGTCAGAATAAAAAATAATGGTAAAAATTACGTTCTCCCCTACTCTATGACTCAATGGTTATAAGAATTCAATCTCAAAATACTTTGGTTCTGGGGTGTGTCTGCTGAAAATGATTATATATCTAAGCTCAGAAATTAAAGCGACGATTTTTAGAATTTTTTTCATTTTAAGACGCTAAAGTTGAAAATGAAATAAAACGATGTATGGCAGTTGGGCATTGTTCTTTAAGTTTTTCCATTTAAAATTGTATGGTATGCATAAATCATTAAATAAATAAATAAATAAATTATGGTTCCTGATTGTTTAGATGGATGGGTGAGGCATAAATGAAAAAAGTAATACCTAGAATAGAAATAGATTTTTCATATTCATGGAGAGAGCTTTTTGAATTATAAATATGTGTATGGATAAAAATATTACTTCATATCTATACTAATTAGAATTACTAATCTATTATAATACAGCATTTTTTATTATCCATTGCATTGTAGTATAAACTAATTCCCATAATATAATTACTTCAACATATGTACTTGGTACTTCTATTATGAATTGTTTCCAGGTATTATAAAAAAGTACAGTAACTTCATTGGGAGTCCCATATTTCTAAATGATGAACAAGTTAATTCTATAAAGGTATGTTTAATTAAATGTTATTTTTATACAAAGAAGCTTCCACAACATTATACATAATATATTGACTACAAGAAATATGTATATTGGGCTTGAGTTGAGACCTAGTATGAAAGCAATTCACAAGCAATTAATATAACACTTGAGTTGTATTCTGGATGAAGTGATTTTTTTTTAATTTCTGCCATTGTGGCTTATGGATCCAAAAGAAGTGTCACAAGAAGAGCATACAGAGTTCTACAGATTTGTTAGTAATTCATATGACAAGCCCAGGTTTACTTTACATTATAAAACGGATGTGCCAGTTAGTATCCGGGCGATCCTTTATGTACCTGAGGGGAAACCTGGTCTCTTCGAACTGTCCCGTGACTCAGATGTGGGAGTGGCATTGTATTCTAGGAAAATATTAATCAAAAGCAAAGCTGATAACATCTTGCCTAAATGGTTGAGATTTATCAAAGGTAATGAATGATTCTATCAATTTTTGATATTTTAGATCAATGAAAAATGTACAAGAAATATAAAAATGTATGTCTTTTTCTTTAAGGTGTTGTGGATTCCGAAGATATTCCATTAAATCTTAGTAGAGAGCTATTACAAAATAGTGCTTTGATTGCGTGAGTACTAGAAATTGTAGTACCTAATATAGATTAGAATATAACTTGTAATACACGGACGTGAAAAGAACCCGGACGTCACCGTCTTATCGAGAGTGACGCCATCCGCTTACCATGTGTGCGTAATTTTTAGTGCGGTTCGACACGGTAATGGCGGCCGATTAATAACAGAATGATGTCAATGTGTGCGTGTGATACTTCTACGAATAGAGGAGTTGGTATTACTATGGGTGCCTCACTAAATTGGTTGCTGAGAATCCGTCTTTTCTTTTTTTAAGTCTGTGTTGTAATATAACTTTTTGAATAATTATTTTATCAATATATTTTTTTAGTAAACTGCGTCATGTTCTTACTAATCGCTTCTTGAAGTTCATGGTAGACATGGCAAATAAGGATCCCGTTGGATATGATGCATTCTACAAGGACTACTCTATATTTTTAAAAGAAGGCATTGTCACTGGTCAAAGTCCTCTCGAAAAGGTATATCGAAACAGTGTTTTACATCACTCATTAATCTGTATCATTCAAATCATAGTATTTTCTATCTTTTAATTTTGTGAATTTTTACCAAATAACTATTCAATTAATTTACACGACATTTACTTTTTTATTTTCCACATCTGACATTTATTCATTTAAATATACGCGTAGGCACTGCGGTTGCCAGATGACATGACTGAAATATGCATCTAGAGAAAACTTCAAAAAGTCGGGATTTGTTGGGATAATTATTTTTTTTTAAATAGCCGAGCTGACGACGAAAAACAAACGGCTAGACCGTGTGCGGCGGTAAACGCGTTCTGTTGCCTCGAGTGAATTGTCGGGACATTTCGTTTTTTTTGTCGGGACTCTGGACATCATGTGAAATGTCGAGACAATCCAGATGAATCCCGATCTTCTGGCAACTGGGAACCCTAGTAGGCACACATGCAAAAAATATTCCTTTGATATCACCATGGAACGCAGAGACTCCGTGGATATCAGATTCAGAAAAATCTTAACATCCTATAACTTTCAACTAATTAGATTTTGATTAAGTAGGCTGGTAGAGAATTCTCTTTATACCATCTGTCCTGGGTCCTGGGTATAATAAAGATTAAATAAATAAAAATAAATAAGTATAATAAGTACTAAAAACCTACCTATTTCTACTAAAAATACCTACTCAAATATTTTATTCCAGGAGGAAATTGCAAAATTACTACGATATGAGTCATCTAAATTAGAAAGTGGAGTCAAAACGTCTCTCGCCGATTATAGCAGCAGACAGAAAGAGGATCAGCGAACCATTTATTATTTGGCTGCTCCTAGGTAACTTGGATTTATTTTCACTATTAAACTATGGCAACATAAAATAAAAGCGAGGGTAATTATAAAATACTAAAAATACATTTTTTATATAACTATCGTCAAATAAGCAGTTAAGATGTTAGTTCAATTTAGCGTATTGACTTGATTTTAGAATGTAGAGCTTAATATTAAATTTTATACAATTTTAGTCGGGAACTGGCACAAACTTCACCATACTATGAATCTCTGAAGAAACGAGATGTGGAAGTGTTGTTTTGCTACGATATGTACGACGAGTTAGTATTGTTGGAGTTAAAGGAATTCGGCGGACGGGCTTTAATTTCAGTGGAGAATGATATGCAAAAAGATGCTAATGAAAGTTCTGAAACAATCATAGGTAACCTCAATAGAAATATGCCTAACCCATTGAAGTATAATGTCATAGAACAGACATCTCGAACAAAATATGTGTCCCGCCCGGAAGGTTCTATTTTCAAAATTGAGCCCCCGTTCTTCAAAGTCGAACGAATCCATTGAAGATGGAAGCCACGTGGCGCCAATGCATTGAGACATACATGGTGTTTGCGGTGTCGGTTCTATACGCTAGTAATAATACTTCAGTGGCCTAACCTGATAATCTCTTAGACGTTATGTAAACTCATGCATTACTTAACACAATTTTACTAAACAGGAAGCGACGATTTACAACAGAGCCAAGTGAACGATCTTGTAACGTTCTTGAAGACTAATTTATCGGGTAAAGTGTTCGAGGTTCGCACTACACAAAAGTTGGACTCCCACCCGTGCGTCATAGTGGTCCCCGAAATGGCGGCTGCGAGGCACTTCATCCGCACTCAAGCTCAGAATTTGAGCGAGGAAAATAGATTCGCATTGCTCAGACCCCAGCTCGAAATCAATGCTAAGTAAGTTTTAAAGTAGAAAAAGTATTATTCACCACACCAAGTAAGAAATGTCTGCTGTTTTAATACAGACTTTGGAGTTTGGCAGCGTTTTGCTTTGTTTGGCTTCGATCTTAAAAAAGATGGAGCTTTAGAGCTTAAATCGTATCATTTGTTTGATAGGATTATCTTACAGTGTCTTTTTAAAATTATCACTGAGAAATTATAGTATGTGTATAACCATCAAAGTTATCCTTAGTTTATGTTTTCATCCAAAGTTTATTTTATGCTTCTTTGTGTGTGAGTAATTTGTTTGTTTTCTCAGGCACCCCATCATCAAAAAGTTGCACAAGTTATTATCTACTGACAAAGAATTGGCGAACATGGTCGCGCAACAGTTATTTTCCAACGCAATGGTTACGGCTGGTTTGGTAATGGACCCCAGGAATCTGATTAATAATATTAATGAGCTACTGATAAAAGCCTTAGAAAAACATTAACTTTAGTTGATAATAAAATTGTTATTATTGGAAATCGTTGTTTTTTTATGAATAAAAATACCCTAAAAATCATGGAGTATAGAGGGTAAGGAGAGCCATCTGTGCATAAAAAGTATCAGTAAAACGCGTTCAATAACGGGTAGCGTTGCAGGAGCCTAGGATAATTGAATTCTGCAAACTACTCCGTCTACCACATCTATGATCATATCGTACTTATCCCGACGCCAGTGCTACTACAACCTCTATTTTCAGTATACCTACAGCTGGATACGTTTTTAACTTTCCCCCATAAGAAATGGCTCTCCTTATTTTTATTTTTAAGTCCTTCTGATTTATTAAAAAAAAAAAACAATTAGATGGAAGCATCACAGAGATAAGTACACACTATGAAGAATGGAAAAAGTTGCAGTAGAGACGAGTCAAAAAATAAATCATGATGCTACTACTACCAGCTACAGCGCCATCTCAAATTTGTTTCCGGTACTAGTCACTTGAAAACACAATTGATATCGCTAAAGTTATAATAATTTATAATAGAGAATTATTAATAACTGCTCTATTGTATGATTTTTTATCTTAATCAAACAAACAGCCATATAATATATAAAAATCGAAATTTGCAAAAACGAAACGACCTCAATCAATCGACCGAACCGAAGCTTCCTTCTTTTTGTTCTGCTGCCTGCTTTTGCGACACAGCAGTAGCACAGACAAACACACACACAAAGACAAAGTCAAGCTGTCAAGCAAAAAGTGAAGTATGAAATGCGGTATGCCGCTGATTGTGTGATTTTTCGGAATTGCAAAATTACTACAATACTTGAAGAGTTAACGAACACGTTATTGTAATTTGCATTTATTTTGTTGTGGATACATAAATTTCGACGTCATTCCATTGATCACCAGTGAAGTTATCTTGCGTTGCATCTCGTGCCCGGCGTTTGAATAGGGCCAAGTGTTCACTTCATGGTTCGTTTACCTTCTTTATAATTTTATGTATGAAAAGGTCGTTTTAGAAGAGGTTAAATCTTGGGCTTAAACCAAAAGTAATTCATGCGTTCCGCACGATAACGTACATCGTTAGCCATGAGTACCACCGACATAAATAAAGTTGATAATGAGGAGGATAGTAAGACATTGGATAAGCAGCAGATAGAAGCGGAAGAGAAGGAAATAATGTTGAAAGCTGAGAATGAGAACGCGGAGGACGCCGCCGAGTTGAAGACTGACAACGAGGGTCTCGTGAAGGCTGCGCTCTCGGGCGATGTGACGGAGCAAGGCCGTGAAGTGAAGCCCAAATTCATACCAATCGGTGCCATCAAAATGCCGGGATTCTTTACTAGAAACGTAGAAAAGGATAAATCAAAGGTGAGTTTTTTATTTCTTACTATTTTGAGACCGCGGCTTCTTGTGCGGAAGAGTAGTTTTTCAGAACGAAATCACATACATAAACGTCCCAATCATCCCGGGAAACATACAACCGGTATAAAGTCTCTATTTTCTTGTCTTGCACAAGTTAGAATTGGACTATCTGTGTGCCAAGTTTTATATTCTTCCATACAATGATTGAAGCACATGATAAAAAGACAAACAACTTCACAAACTTTTAATTTATAATAATAATAGTGCAGTCAGTGTTTATGTATTCCATGTCTCACAATGGCATGACAATATTAGTAGTAGCGCAATCTTTAAAGTCCAATTTACACATATTAGGTAGTTAAGTAAATAACTAAATTTTAAGTAAATGAATACGTGTAAACAGACAATTTAGTAATTTTTTAGTTAAAATTTAGTTAACTACTTAATACATGTAAATCGGACTTAACATGACAATAAATAAAAGTTGCAAAATATAAAACATTCATTTTTGTATGTTTGTAGAAAGCATTCAAATCTCATTTATGATTAATCATATTTGAGCTCTAACATGAATCAATATGTAGCAAATAAAACCCTTTGTTTTGAATGTGTTTTCTGTAATAATGTTTTAGGATGATGAAGCAATAGAGAAGGAAAATGAGATTGAAAAGAGCACAGAAAAGGGTGAAGATGAGTCAAACCCGAAACAGAAATTCAAATTTTTACAAACTATCACACAGTTTCTGCAGCGCCCCCAGAGTGAAACAGGTATGAAATTTAATAATTAAATTATTATGTATGTATTGTATTTATCCTATAAATAAAAAGACACTCAACATTGAACATATTTTATTTTTATGTCATTTTGGAAAGCAAAAGGTATGAATCTGACCATTTTAACCATGTCTGATGAGTCTTCACTTATTTCTTACTTTAGAGTAAATAACGAAGACTGGAAACTATATAAAACTTTAATATCTAAATCTTAAGTGCTTTCAAAATGAACAGTTGTGTTACCTTGAGTAAACAAATTTAATACAGTTACCCAAAAACAAATAAAATGCTTTAAAGCTCCTGAAATATATTGATTATTTACTTTGAAATTACTTTGTGCAATATTTCCATAATTATGACTATCAAAGAGTTTAATATTTCAATAAGCAAAAATTGGAAAATATTATGAATTTCTTGCACCATTTCTTCCTCTTTATAATAGGCACATATCCTAAATGCACTATTAGAAACTTATGATGGTTTTGTACTACAAAAATATCTATAAATTGAGTTTAAAAAGTCATATGGTTCATATTCGATAATCATTATATAATGATTGTTGTAATAAAATTGCCATTAAAGTTTGATTGTATGAGTTTCTGTTATTGCTTGTATAACATCTGATTTATTGACAGATAGAGGTCATAATTAGGGTGGTCATCACATAAATCGCTATCGCCTGCAGTCTGCCCTAGGGCCACATTTAATCATCACAAAAAGCAACCTAAAGTCTTTGTATTGTTGGATCATCTATTACATGTAATTCTGTTGGTGGTTCTATTGAGTAAATAAATAAATAAAAAGCATTTGGGTTTTTCCCACTTGTTTTAGAAACCTGCCCAGATGCCTTAAAACTACTACAAATCTAGGGAAAGCCAGACGGGCAGCCCAAGTTTTAATCATCCTTGTATCACACCGATTTTGATTACATTACTTGGCGGATCATTGTTGTAATAGGATCAACTTGTGGTGTTTTACACAAGTTTTGAATATAATTTTTTATATTTAGGATATAAATGTTTTCAGTCATAATAAGAATAGCAAATGATTTGCAGTTAGATTTCGTGAGTGTAGGAAGAGACAAGATAAAAGTTATTACCACATAAGTTTCATTATACAAAATGTAAGAAAAACAGTTGTAACAAAAATTTTTTCAACAGGCAATA
The DNA here is from genome assembly GCA_963932265.1 of Thymelicus lineola. Classification (NCBI taxonomy): domain Eukaryota; kingdom Metazoa; phylum Arthropoda; class Insecta; order Lepidoptera; family Hesperiidae; genus Thymelicus; species Thymelicus lineola. The sequence continues at coordinate 7,015,258 of OZ010687.1, read as the reverse complement.
ATATTGTCATTACCATTACGCCATGGTCACCAACCAACATTACACCAATAAAGTCTGTATACAGGGTGAATTTTCCAAGTGTGCATGGAGGGCCAAATCCGAAACTACGAGGAATATCGAAAAATGGTCAAAGGAGTCTCGGGATCGATTTTGATGAAAACTAAAACTGCATCATTATATTTTTGAAAAATCAATATTTCTATCCAGTAATCGAACACGTTGATTTTGAAAAAAAAGTTCACCCAGCATTATTACACCATTCTATAGTGTTGCTAACAAGGATCAAATTCTGGGAAGTAACGACATACGGAAAACTTAAGGAAAGAGATTTTTTTTAATTAATAAAAACGTTTAAAATGCAGCAGTTTCTTAAAATTCAACATTTTCCTTAAGTTATGCCGTCTGTTATTAGTTTCCAGAATTTGATCCTTGTTAGCAACACTATGGCCTATACCCCTCACATTGTGAGAGGAGACCCCGAGCCCAGCAGTGGGACAATTATGGGTTGTTGCTTTGCTTTTGCTTTGCTTTAGCAACACTGTCAAATGGTGTAATAATACAGAATGAGTTTTTTTTTAAATCAACGGGAGCAATTCCTGGCTAGTAATATTAATTTTTCTAAAATCTAATGATGCAGTTTTAGTTTTCATCAAAATCGGCCCCGAGACACCTTTGGCCATTTTTCGATATTCCTCATTTGAAAAATTCACCCTGTATATAAAAGGCAAAAGTGATTGACTGATGTATCAACGCACAGGGGCTTTGGCTAGAAACTTAAAATTTCGCACACGCATTCCTCAAATGACGTAGGCATCTACTAAGGAAGTATTTTTGAAAATTCAACTCCCAAGGGGGTGAAATAGGGGATAAATATGATAAGCATAATTTCCGCGTGCGAAGCTGCGGGCAACAGCTACTCGTAGTGTCACAATGATCTCCAATATCATTACCACAGAGTTTGTGCTAGGAAAATAAAAAAAGTGTTTTATAATGTACACTCACATTCTTTGCAGATGGAAATAATCCAGGCAAGAAACCATTTGGTATGTTCAATGTGAAGTATCCTAAGGTATTCCAAAAGCGTCCTGCTACAGCAGAAGCCACTCTGGCATCCATGGAAACACTGGAAGATAAACTTGATACACCAAATGATGGAATGGAAAATATTAAGTTGGATATCACTGTAAGTGAAATGCTATGTACCAATATTACGTCACTATAATAAGAAAGTGGGGTGAATTTTTAGACATATATGTAAGCAAATAAATAAGTGTTGTCATGGAGTATTATTTCAATTATATTTAAATTTAATATCTTTTGAATTAACAGGAACCAGAAGAGGGTAAAGTTGCTACAAAGCTTCCCCTGAAAGAACGAATTCGTCAAAAGAAATTTATTATGGGTAAGTATATTTTGAATATTAAGAGAAGCTGCAATAAGAAGTGGTTGAATGAAATTATTTGTTCCACAGATGACATCATGGTTTGTGTTGTGGCTCTGGTAGTGTTGTTATCAGTAATCATCGGAATTATTGTTGGTGCCCGGGCCGGGCCACCCTCTGAACGACCCTTACGTCTCGGTCGGTACATCACTACACTTACCACCTGTGGACCTGTTGAAGGGTAAGTTTAACTATTGTTTTAATGTAACTTGTTTTCTCAAACTCTTATGTTTTGGTTCCTCATGAATTAATTTAAAAAAAAAGTCAAAAAAGTATTTTTTTGACCTATTTGGACTGAAACTACTCATAACATAAAGAATACGACTAAGGTTTTAAAAAATGAAAGGATAGTGTAAAATAATTTGGGTCACTTATCACATACCAAGCAGTTAGGTCATCGATGATGAATTATCATCATCGTTCACCAAGAAAGTTTGCCTGCAATTTTAACTTTAAAATTACTTTTTCAGAATTTTGGATGAAGGAGTATACAGTTTTTACGGTATCCCGTTCGCAGCACCTCCGATAGAAGAAAAACGATTTACGTATGCTCAACCCTTGAACAACATTTCAATGTGCTGGAATGGCACCTTGCAGGCGCACGAACGCGGCCCGCTCTGCTTACAGATGTTGGAAAACGGAACGATCACTGGCGACGAAGATTGCTTAACTCTGGACATAATCACGCCGCACGTCAGGTACGACAGTCCATTGCCGGTGGTAATTCTGATCGGCGCCAACTCCCTGGCTGGAGGCATCAGTCCCGCTCAGCCCTCTGCACTTTACGCCCGCACTAAGGAAGTCGTTTTCGTCCGACCTAACTTCAGGTTAGGTCCCTTCGGGTTTCTGGCCCTGGACATCCTGTCTAACTCGAAGTACCCCGCTACGTCTGGAAATTACGCTCTCAGCGACCTGGTCGTTGCGCTGCAGTGGATCCATTATAATATCAAGCATTTCGGCGGCGATCCCGACTCTGTCACCCTGCTGGGACACCGGGCCGGCGCCACCTTGACTGCGGCACTCACCACTACTAAGAAAGCTCACAAGTTGTATTCTCGAGTGTGGCTCTCCTCAGCTTCGGTGATCTTCCCGGGCGAGCCGTTGGATCAGGCGCAAAAAAATAACGAACAATTCAAACAAATAAGCAAATGCAGCGACGCCGATTGCTTGAGACGCAAGTCGGCCATCGAAATCATATCGGCGACACCGGACACCTGGCTCGGGAGCACCGTCGACTCGCTGCCCGTCGCGGGCGAGTTCAAACGGTCCTGGCTGGTCCTCGACGGCGACTACCTGCGCACGCACGCATACGAGAGCTGGGACGCTCAAAAGGCGGCCAAGGAGACGGGCAAGGACAAGGCGTACAAGCCCATAGTGTTCGGGACGACTCAGCATTCGGGACACTCGGAGCTGCTGTTCAAGAAGCACCTGAACTGGACGGCGGAGGCGGTGGAGCGGGCGGTGAACGAGAGCTACCTCGGGGAGCGGAACCTTACGGGCGCGGTGTTCGAGCACTTCAACAAGACGTACGCGGGGCTCGTGGAGTTGATCTCGTCGGTGCGCACGCTGTGTCCGCTGGTGAGCCTGGCGCGGCTGCGGCTGGGGGCGCCGCTGTACGTGGCGCAGAGTGCGGGCGGGGGTCTGGCGCCGATCGAGGCGGACGTGGAGGCGATCCTGGGCACGTTCGACTCGGAGACGCCGGAGCAGCGGCGGTTCATGTCGTCGATGCAGCAGTTGTTTTATTACTTCGTGTGGCACGGGCGCGTGGCGGGGCCGACGGGGGGCGCGGGGCTGCTGGCCGTGGCGCAGGACCCGCTGCCGTTGCCCGCGCTGCCTATCTGCGACCTGCTCATCCGCGAGGACATCGTGCCGCGCTACGCACACGTCGACTAGCTTGCTCTAGCACTGTCAATCAATCAAATCAGTTAATAGGTACTGTAGGCGCGTGGTTCGTGTGGATAGTTCAGTAAGTTGTTATTTGGCTTTCTTATTGTTTCACCGCAATGCAACGACGACGTCCTTGCAGCTTCATTACTTTGTACTTAATAAGCACCTTTTATAGATTTAAGAGAAGCAAGTTGTTTTTACGAACGGAACTAGTAACCGAACCAAATATTAGTTTTTTTTTATAAGTAGCAGACTAATGGCAGCGAGTGAATTGTAGCAGCTCCTAACTTTAGTTTTTACATCTACAATCGGGAAGTTATTGATGGTATTTTATGATTTATTATGCCTATGAGTCTGAAAATAAATCTTCCTTTAGGCTATTATTATTTACATTTTCTTTTCCTTCAAGAAAATAAGAAAAAAACTATGTTACGAATTTTATTACCTGATGAAGTTGGTCCAAAATAATAATTGGAAAATTAAGAATCAACTTTTTTGATACTCATGTTATTTTTACGAATCTCATGAATGATAACGACAAATTTTGTAGTAGGTATAATAATTTCTCATTAACTACAAGACTGATTGTAATTCGCATTTCAATATTTCAAATTAATTTTTCTCTTGGAAATTTGTCAAAAATTTAGTATTAATAACGTATTATAATTATGTTGAAATTGTGTTACCGCAAAATATCCCATCGTGTATTAGATTAAGGTAGAAATAGTGTTCATGTTATTAAGTTAAGGTGTTCTATTATACGCATTACATCATTACATACGTGTTTAGTCGTAATATATTAAATTGATGTCCATATCTTAAAGACCTGATGTCCTTGTGATTTATTTTTGAAGTCTGACTTATCCAAAGAGTGATTTTGTGGATAATTTTATAGCATTTGTTTGCTATAGTTAACATAATAGTAATAAGTAGCATTTATACTCCTTCTTTGTGCAGTAGTTTTGTAATAACTTATACAATAGTTTTTTTTATATCTATATTATTAACTTGCCATTATTTCTAATATGCCAAATTGTGTGAAAATTTTCGAATATAATAATTATACCTTGTAAGCAAGCTTTTTCCGATAGTCGTATAGTTGTATCGATCCTTGATCTCATTGTAAAAGTAATGCCGCATTCTTGCTTCTTTTCAAATATGTGTAACAGTACAAATATTGCTAGGAGGCAGCTAGTACTGAACTGATGTTCATTTAGTGTGAAATAGGTACATGATAAAATGACATGTGGCAGTTTCTGATTGAGATTTTTTTATCTTTAATACTTTAAAGCATACCTACATGGTAAACGGATATACTCAATACTAAATAGTATAATACTCAAAAATATTTTTAAAATTTTGATGGTAGGTTTTGTACAAACAAGTAGTTAGCAGTAATATTAGTGTTCTTACTGCTGTTGTGTTTCCAATGAATTAGGTATTCATATTTAAGTTATTATCTTTATTAGGATGAAATTGCAATTTTATATGCTTAATTTTGTAAATTGGTATCTAAATAAATGATGTACTGCTCTATATCGCTTTTTATTTTTTAACTTTTAATTTTTGTAGGATGAAAAATTAGATTTTTTCCAAATTAATTACATAATTGTGCAAAACAAGAAAACTAGAACATCTATCCGATGAACTAATATGCTGCATCTATCCTACTCCCATTTGTGTTATTCCGTTTATATTAGATGTACCTACGCTCAGATAAATAAAAAAGGTTTTGTTTCATGCATGAGGTTGTGTAACGTAAAAAGATTAATTTCTATTTGTTTTTTTTTTGTGTTCGGTAGCAAACTATAATCTCTTTTAATAGTGGCTTTTATAGTTTCGCCATACCCGACCACGGTTTAGCTCAGATTATGTGGTAGAGTAAAATGATAAATTCTTTTCCCATGGTAAAGTTAGTTCGGAGTGGAGGAGGAGTTAGACCTGGACGCTGGACAGTCCACATTAAAGCTGCTGTGGACGCCCCCGTCCATAAATGCACACGAATTACAGCGACAGCAAAATGTACTCTTTGAGCAGCGATTCGTGAATAGTGGCGGCGAGTTGTGAGGCGTGCCACAAATACCGAATGACCACGACCACTCTGCCAAGAGTGCAGCGACTTTGAAGAAGTTCGGAGTGATTTAAAATAATTCACGATACGATAGTTACATAGATTATAACGAATTTTAAAGGAAATTGTCAAAAGTAGGTCGCCTTAACAAGTTTACAAAGTTCATGGATCACTACTACGGAACCCAAAACTACGTGGCCTGACGCGCTCGTGGCCAATTTTGTATTCAAAATAAGCTGGATTCTTTTTTCCAGTTCCTCGTTTTCAGGACGAAGAAATTATCATGAGAAACTTAAAGGACATATTTAAAGTAAAATAAAAGCCACAAGTGGTTTCAAACACATTTAATAACTGAAATATTTCACATACATTTACATGTAACTTTTGTCGAATTCCTGGATTTTACTCACGCATATATTTCTAAAAAATAAATATAATTTAACCAAAAGTAAACCAACGAGGACATTCAAAACAAACATTAAACACTATTAATAAATTAATAAAAATAAATTATCAAACATGATTTTAGAATGTAATCATGGTGGGGCCAAAGTTTTGCCTTCACAATCCAAATGGTATAAAAAAACAGTCTTTAAAACTTAAAACATAAAGGTAATTCTACTTTTAGCCAATACTAATGATTGCGCTCTCTAAGAGGGGAGATGATAATATTTTGGACATTTTCTTTTCCAATCTTCTGCGCTTTTCGAGCTAACGAAGGCGACTTTGGAATGTTCTTTGGTGTTTGTTCAATGTCTTTCTTCATCTTGTCGATGACAGAAGATTGCTTGGCGACCGTCATGCTGAGCTCCTCATTTTCCTGACGAAGCAAGGAGAGCTCGACGACCAAAGATTGTTGGTCTTGAATCTGTAACAATAAATTCAAATTTACAACATACACTTTTCAAAAATACTTGTATTTACAGTCGGAACTCAAACACTGAGGTCAGTTTCAATCAAAGTAACATGTTGCCAAATGCCTTCCCCATGTATTATATTACTCTTTGCAAATGCCTATGGGTTTTGAGTGTTGAAGTTTTCTAAAGGTTGGCAATAATGTTAACCTAGTAAAATATAAAGTAATATTTATCAAATACACATTGGTACGTTTGTTCTGTGATTGATACATATACTATTTTTTTAGTAGAGACTAATTTAGTAATTAATAATGTCTTTGTATAGTACTTTATAATTTAAAAAAAGGCAAGTACAAAATAAAAATGATATAAGAATAAATTATCATCTTTTTGACCCATTTAAATTAATATTTCAGTAAAAAGTTCCCACAACCTTTTTTACATACCTTTTTTTTAAAGTAACAGATACTAAAGATTCGTTACGGCGAAATCACGATCCTATACGGATCGAATACTGGGTCGAATTAATCGGTATTCTAAAATACGAATCGTGAACCCGTTACATTATTATCATTGCATTTAAATCATTCCTTCAAAGGTTAATTAAGGGGATGGAACTTATTTAGTACGCAACTTCCTAATTTTTGAAGTTAAAAACATGAAAATTGATATTAGCTCAAGATTAGAAACAAAATTTAACAGTAATGTGTTTTGTTTGGAAAATCTTCCTCAAAAAGTTTATTAAGGGAGTGCAACTTCGTCAGTTATGAAGTAAAAAGGGTGAAAATTTGTATATAAGCTTGTATATAGTTAGGGAGAGGAAGAGGCTTATAGTTAGAGGGGGGAAGGGGAGAAAGAGGGAATTTAATAGACTTGTTAAACCTACCAAAACTATAAAAGTTAAAATAACAAAGTCCATTCACAGATTGTTAGGCGATACAAAGTTCACATTGTTAGTTATAATACGGGTACTCACGATATATGTATATTTTATTTTATACGCCGATATTTCGACCCAGTTACAAGGATCGTGGTCACGGCTAGATATCGTGAGTACCCGTATTATAACTAACAATGTGTTCAGTCCATGATGAGTTAAGTTTTAAATCATATGATACAAAGTTCCCCGAGATAGCTAGAAAGTTTATAATTCTATAATCCCACGCGGCATACCTGTTGCTGTAGGCAGGTGTTGTCGCTCTCGAGGCGCGCTATCTCCGCGGCGGCCTGCGCTAACAGTCCGCGCGACTGCTCGGCCGCCGCCATTGCCTGACCCGCGTGCTCCTTCGCCAACTCGCACAACACACGTTTCTTCTCAACCTAATGATCGACAATTAAATTAATTAAAAAAGGTATTCTCAGTACTAAATAATAGTAAATTGACTGCGATATATGTAAACCGAGTTATAATAGTTCGTTGTGATAGCTATACTTATGGATTTAAATTTTATTTGTATTATTAATTAGGATGACGACTTATAATTGATTTAAGAAAATATTTTGAATTAAAAAATGATAAGGATATTTATTTTATATAGATTAGGATATTTATTTTATATTGTATACCTATCTCAGGTAGGACATAGAGACCACTATGTTTGTATCAACAATTATGTACCTATTGTCCACAATAAAGCATGTTTGAGTTTGAGTTTTCATGAAGAAAGCATATTACAAAGTCGATGAATATTTAAATAACAAGACTGCTTGGACATGAGTTTTTTTTTTATTAAATATGTATTGCAACAAGTAGTATTAAGTGCTGTCTGCAACTGTGAGTAGGAAAAAAATAATCCCGGGAATTTTTTGCCGCTTCTCCCGGGACCACTCACGGTAGGGATTTGAAGCGATGGCGTTGAGTGACTTTTGAAGTGTTTGTAACAAACCTACTTCGAATAAAACTTATTTCATTTCAATTAAAATTATAACACTAGTGATTTAGATGGGTGGGTGTTAGGTGGTTGCAGTTACACAAGGGGCGATATCTTTCGATTGCATTGACCTAGCTAAACTTGATTTTTACAGCTCAATTTGATACTCTATGCATTCCTGCGATATAAGAGGTTGAGAGACAGATGGAGAAAGGGATATAACTGTTCCGTTTTTTTCCATTTGAGGTACAGAACTCCAAAAACAGTTGTCTGTATACATATTACTTGACCAACTTTGTCATTTTGAACTTACTGTACCTAACCTACCTACTTGTAACTGGTTACTGTACTATATGTAAAGTAACTAAGTAGAGTTTTAGAGATATTTTAAATAAATTACCTCCTCACGAAGCATTTGAATTTGCGATTTAGATTCCTTTTTGATCGTCTCGACATCTTCTATTAACTCATTTTTGATAGTTCCTAGTTCACGGTATGCTTCTTTTTCGACATTTTGTAAGCTTTCTATTAGAGAAACATTGTGCTCCATTATTCTAGTGTGCTCCTTAGCAAGCGCCGCTTTCGACTTCAAGATATTAACAAGAGCTTCTTTATATTCAGTGCATTCTATAACAGTGTTGTTCAAAGTATTTTTATAAGATGCCAATTCGCCTTCGAGAAGTTCTTTGGAGTTACTCAAGGCTTGAACCTTGTTTTCTAAAAGCTCTAATTCATTGTCAGATTCTCTAAGTCGCATACTTAACACTTGTACGATATCCCTGGTGACCAATAAGGACATTTCGAATTTTTGTTTCTCTTTATTAGCCTTGTCTACTTCTACCGTGAGCTTATTTTTTTCATTTTCAAAATTAATTAACTTTTTCTTAGACTCTTCCTTCAGCTCATTTAATTCATCAGCCACTAGTAACTTTTCCTGTTTAATGGAATAATTTTCATCACGTAAATTATTCAGCTCTCTTTGAAGCGTCACATTTTGTTCCTCTTTTTTATTTAAAGTATACTTCAAGTCCTGAATCTCTGATTCTAGTGCCTGAATTTTCTTATGTTGTTGAGTACAATGCTCTTGAATACTCCTGCTGCGCTCTTCAAATTGAATCTCACATAATCGTAATTTTTCATGAGTAGCTTCATCAATTTGTTCTAATTTAGCATGCATTTCTTGTTCCTTAATTAAAAGTTCTTGTTGAAGTTGATTGATTTTTTCGTCTTTTTCCTTAATTATCTGACGCTTGATTGATTCTATGGAATTATTATATTTTACTCTAACATTTTCTTGATCAGTTTTACATTTATTCAGTATAGTTTGCTTTTCTTCTTCAAACTTGGACTTAATAGTTTCCAGCTCAGCTTTATATTCTCTTCTGATGCTTTCATTAGCTTCTAGTGCTAATGCATGATGACCCTTCACCATTTCAAGTCTTTGTCTTGTTTCATCTAAACATAATTCCACATCAGTTAATTTCTTCTGCAAATCCTCACAGAGGCTATCTCTAATAGTAATTATGGTTTCAAGTGATGTCAATTCAACCTGTTTACTACTAACTTCTTCTTCTAATTTATCACATTGTTTTTCTAATTCTGTAATCTTACATTGTAGTGCTTCAATCTCATTTTCCAAATTATTGTTTTCATTCAAATTATTTTGTGTCACATTATCTTGCAAGTTTATTTCGTCAAACTTTTTGTTTAAGTTATCAACAGATGTTTCATTGGAAGTTTCAGATTCTTTTAAACGTCTACGTAACTCAGCTAATTCATTTTTTAACTCTTCAACTTGTTTAGTGTACTCTGCTATAGTGTAATCCTTGTTTCTGTAGACAAAAATTCATGTTAGTGTTTAAAATATATATCTTAATAGTTAATGTATCATTAAATTAAACTTTGTAGAGGACCCATTTATAACAGAAAAGTAATAATACAAACTATGTAGATGTAGTGGGCTGCCATACCTTACTTCTACTTCATGGGCCTTCAATATTTCTTCTTGGATTGCTTTGTCTTTTTCCTTGCTTAGGCATTTGTTTGAAATTGGAACAAACTTTTTGAGACTACTGGTCCCTTTTACTAATGGAGCATTTTTGATTGGTTTCGGCTGTAAAATTGTCAATAAAATTAATATTCAATAAATAAACTTGCCACTATAAAATACACACTATGTGTGATACAAATGAGGAAAAGTTAAGATAATGTCCAAATATTTCGAATCTGAAGGAATTGGCATAAAAGAAAATTGCCTCTATGTACCACTAATCACTCCATCTGATATGTACTAGAATATCATAGAAGAGTTGTGTTCTCCAATTTTACTATGTATGTATTTCTACACTGGTGAGAGCAGAATTAAATGATTATGAACAAAGTTGTGAGTCAAATTATGAATAACTTAACACAATACACTTTTTTTATTTCTTGCTCCTAATCCATGGGATGTAAAGCAAAGCAAGAAATAAGTTATTATACATATCCAGATAAATTTTTCCTGCATTCAACTTTTACTTAATTTTTTATCTTATAGAAACAGCCGGCAAACGAGCTGACGGTCCACCTGATGGTAAGTGGCTATCATCGCCCATGAACATCAGCAACATCAAAGGTATCACTGATGCATTGCCAGCCAAGAAAGAAATAATTGGCTCTCAAGCCTTCAGCCGAAACACAATGTGTTGCTTGGTGGCTGACTCGTGCTTAAGGGTGGTAGCTATCCAGGCGAACCCCATGGATAAATAATAATATGACATTAATTAAGAATTAAAATCAATAATACCAATATAATCCCTCCGAGGGCCCTACTACCAGCGGGCCGGATTTATTTTCGCCTCTTACGACACCCATCTGGCGTGGGATCGGGGTTAGTATTCTAAGCCACCCCAATACGGCTAAAAGAGAAATATAAAATTAACTTACAGTAACAAAGGATTTAGCACTAGGCGCAGAACTACAGAGAGATTGTGTTTCTGCATTTGACTTAATTGTTTTAGCTGAGCTGGTTTTGGATTTTGATGTTGGTAAAGCTCGGGTCGAAAGTTTTTCTTCTTCAGGCTTCTTGGGCAATTTAGTTTGGTTCTTTGAGGATCCTAAAATTATTTTTACATAAAAAGATTATAATAAAAGTACTGTCGCTAGAAAAAGGAGTGTATAGGCAACTCAAAGAAAAATGGCTCAATTTTGCAAGTTGATAATCCTAATAAAAGTGATCACTTTTATGATAACGGTTTCAAATATTTGTAAGATTCTTAATCACGAAAATAAAAGTACTTACCGACATTATCAAACCGCTTAGCTTTAGAAAACATAGTTATAAGTAAGGATTGCTTTTTAAAACAATTTGTAAATTTTGAATTCAATAATAATTACGGCTGAAACTTGTTGATTCAATACTTTTGAGCATTTCTCTAGTTCCCAGTCAACTAAACATAGGCACGGAGCCGTTTTGGCCGTTACCAGTTACACTTCGCTTGCTTTCTCAACGTTTTGCTGGCTAGAAAAGTTGAATGAAAATAAAACAGACATTTATCTGCGCGCGTAAAATGACATTTAAGTAACGGTTATTTACGTTCCGTTTCACATTCATACAATATCATCATCTGCAATATGACGTTAAAATATTATGAAAAAAATCACAGAATATCTATGAAGAAATAAAATTCTAATAATGCTCAATATGTTTATCATAAAACTTTTCACTTGTGATTACAGCTTTTTTAATATCAATTTGTCCAATTCAAAATCAATGGTCAATATGTAAGTAATTTTTTTTAATAAAAAATAAGGAACTTCGTTCCAATCAATGATGTTTATTAAAGATACGTTATACCCTTATAAATTAAACGAAAAATCTGTTCCGAAAACAGCTACGACACACTGCGACCAATCAGCGCTTGTTAAATTATGTAAAAGGGATAGCATTACTAAAACCATAATAGTGAAAAAGACAGCTAGTGTTTGTCGCTCGCGTCACAAGTACCTTAAGTTCGGCTGGCGCCAAGCTGGCGCGCTGTCATGCCGCCATACTTATTTTGTTAGAGAATTATTGAAATGAAATAAAATGCAATAAATCATGATTCCTTACTTGTGGTATGTTATTCCATGAATTTTATTTTTTTTACGTAAGTAATTAGTGCATTTACGCATAACACACGAAGGCATTTTAACGCTGTATGTCAAATCTCCAGCACTTCTGACAAAAATAAAAGCGTGCGTATCCACAGAGTATTGAGAGAGCGACTGCGAGTAATGCGAGCAAGCGTGGTCAATTGACTACTCTTTCGCTCTTCGCCGTCGGCGCGCTAGTAACCCATCTACCTCTTTTATACATATAATATCATTGGTTCCAATTATATTATATAGCATAAATTATAGGGTTCTGTGTCGTTGCCCGTTGGTGCCATGGAAAACACACACACCTATAAATATATATTATAGACAGAGATTCATCACTCTAATTCTCTGCCTCACTGGGAATCGAACCCAGGCAGGCCCTTTTTGGCACGACGATCCGGTATAGTAACCATTGCGCTACACGGATTGTCGATGTAAACAATAAACATTTTGATAAGAAACTTTTTAGTATTATCTCAATGACTTATTAGCTAGTGTAATCATTTTCTATTGATAAATTATTAATTAATAACGAGGGGAAAATCTAATTATTAAAAAATTGAATATTTCCATGGATATATTACTCTATTTGGATCACAGACTTTGAAGAGGTACCTGAAGACCGATGACGTCATAACGGAATGACCATTCTACCAATCACAGGCCAGATTGAAGTTGTCCTTCTTATGAGCACGCGCAGACAGAACAAGTTCAACGTTCTGAGTTCTTTGTATTTCTAGGAATAGAATGCAAGCGTTCACTCAGCCGCGGTCTGACTGCCTGCTGTCTGCGCGGCGCTACAGTTACAAACAATGCAAAACACAGAACGGCTGAACTCTTTCTGTTTGTGCAGTCTCTTGTAGCTAAGAGCAGTCTTCTTGTGTAGCTTTATTCTTAAGTTTTTTTTCCAATAGAGGCTTGTTCATATTTTACCAATGTTTTATTCCAAAATATGCAACATTGTGATGTCAAAGAAAATAAAATAAACACAAATATTTGAATCATACATAAATCCTTATCTTTATTTATTTAGTTCATACATTAGTTGTTACACTGAAGGTGGTTGTGGTTGCAGTAACAGTGTATGTAGATGATGAATTCTCACCAGCAGTGCTCCCAGTGGTGGGAGCAACCCTATGCTACATGGATGGAGGAGGAGGTGGCACTGGGAGCAGCGGTGGTGGCGGAGGGACACCCATCATCGGAGTGCCTGGCGGAGGCGGCAGCCTCATACCATGATTCTCCCACATTTTAGGAGGAGGTGGGGGCATCCTCAAGGCTTCCATTTTGAAAGCAAACTGAAGGAAGAACTGTTTGGTATCTTTATTCCAGTGAGTCCAGAATTTGGAATCATGTTTTTCAACTTCTCTGCTGGGTACCTTGAATGCAATTGTTTCATATGGCTCTGCAGCAAAGAGCAGGTATTGCCAACGACGATCTGGAGGTTCTATCTTCTGTTCATAAGCTGACATGAAGCGATGCCTGGGCTGAACTCCTTCTGCAATTTCTAGAAAAACATAATTCAGGATTATTTGATGAATTTAGTAGTGTAGTGTTTATAAACATTTTAGTTTATTAGTAAAGAATAACTTCAGTAAAATATAGTTTCATCTAGTTTAGAACCAATGCTAGATTATACCAATATTAGACTACTAGCTGTTGCCCGCAGCTTTGCATATGGTTATGTTTTAACTTATTCAAACTTTTATCCTGTTTTCCCGGGAAACTTTTTAATTTTCCGGGATGTTGTTTAAAATATGACCCAGGGTGTCATTAACAACTTTACCAATTTTCATCAAAATCCATTCAAGGGTTTTCATGTGATGCCCATTCATGGACAGACGTAGACACTTTGAGTTTTATTGTAGTATAGATTTGAACTGTTGGTGATTGTTTATCTGACAATACATTGGGTCATGATAAATTATTATAATATTTGAAGAGCAGATAGTTCAATAGACCTACTACTTCAAAAACTTACCTGGATAATCAACTTGGAACAGGAGGCTTTGCTGACCATTTTCTGGGTCCTTTTGCTTAGTTACCCTATATCCAGGCCGACCAATCTTGACAAACTTCTTTGGCTCAATCCTGGGTTTCTCAGGTGCCAATTGCTGTGGTGCTTCTTTGGCCTCTTTGGCTGCTCGCCGAGCCAAGTTGGCTTGATGCTTTTTTCCTTGAGTGTGAGCCAGGTAACTGCCCTCATTGTTATGAAGTGTAAGACACAATTTACATTCATAGGATCCTGAAAAATGAATAAGTATGCAAATTCTTTAACAATCCATTACTATTGCGAGTTTAAGTTTGGTATAAGTTTCAGGTTCACAACAGTTCAGACTAAAGACTGCTACTCTGGGCATATCAGAGATGGTTTCACAATATTAATACCTACCAATCGATTTTCATTATGCAATTGCTTTGGTAGTGCCCGGCGACTAGTCTACATCCTATTTGATAGTTGGATCGGTGACTATTGTTGGCAAAAACTTCCTAAGCCTTTCCGTGATTCTGAGGGCACTTAAAACCATTGGTCCCGGATATTATCGTAAGATAACAGCCCTTTATGCCACCGGAGGCCCTCGGGGGGCATGAAAACATCCGACTTTCTAGGCCTCCTCAAAAGATAGAGCCTGTGCTCAGTAGCGTCGATCGCCGTAAAGCTGATCGCTTAGGAAAGAGGTTTATTAAAGTGACACACATACCTAAATGATTTTTCATAAAATAAGGATCCTTATTCAAGTCAATGGTCTCCAACGCGAGTTGACGAAGCCTCTCGCGTCGGTCTCTGTTGCTTTCAGACCATGATGCTACACCTCCACCGCCAGTTTTGCCACCAGGGCGGTTTTGGAAATCCATTGTTTATTTTATATTGTTTACTGACATGTATTAATATTAACCCCAATAAATCTGAACTACCCAAAAACTCCAAATATCTACTCGCCACTCGGGCTTGAATGCTCGAAACCACAAACGATATAACGAATTAAGTACTCCGACCAGTGTTGCCAACTCGGTATCAGGTTTTGGGGCTAAACACAGTTTAAAAAAGAGCTAGATTCGTCCAATACATTGAAAATGGGGGCTATTGCTAAATTATCAGAGGTGAGGGCGAAAAAAAAAAAAAAAAGGTCGCCAGACGGTCTACAAGTATGTTAATGGTAATTTTTTCCACTACGTTTTATCGTTTTTTCGATGGATTGCATCAAAAAGTTTGTGGAAAACCTGAATTTATCCCTTTTTTTTCAAGATGGCGGAAAATGATTTCGGGGCTAGAAATGGGGCTAGGTGCTAAAAAATTATTTGGGGGGCTGAAAACGCGTAAAAAGGGCTAGATCTAGCCCCGAAAGGGCTAAATTGGCAACACTGACTCCGACCGAATTCTGACAGTGACAGATTACACATAGAGTACATAGAGTACTTAATCACTACAGAATAAAATTAACATTTAACACATTAACAGTTTGACTCTGTGCTGACTTCATGATCAAGAACTTTATAATACAACTGGACTCCAAGCTTCGAAGGAGGAAGATCATTAGTTACATAGAACAATAATTTTATTATTATTCCTAATTTGAGTCCTAAGCGATTAAAGTACGTAAGATTTAAAAATAATTATTTTCAATAACACTTTATCGGGTACTTTAATGTTAAAATAAATATTACAGATTATGTAAGCAATATGTTCTCTATGGCTCTCAAGTGTCAATGTCATGTCATAGCTAATTTGTGTTGTGCCCTGTGTCTTTCTTTTTGCTGTCAAAATAGACGGAAAAGGTAGTAATTTTTGGTGTAAATCTTTTAATATTTAGGAAATCCAATAGTCTTTTCGATATTTTTTTATATTTTTCAACACAAGCGGTGTCGTTGAAGTTTGTGTGCAAATTATTTTTTGTGTAATGTTTTAATATCGATATTTTATGATTTTTGTGTTCTTAACCTGAAGATCCTTTCCATGTTTTAGGTTGTGGGTCAAGATGTTGATGCCAAAACAAAACCGTGTCTCTATCTATGAGTACCTATTCAAGGAAGGAGTAATGGTAGCCAAGAAAGACTACCATGCACCTAAGCATCCAGATCTTGAGAAAATCCCTAACCTTCAAGTAATCAAGGCAATGCAGTCCTTAAAATCTAGAGGTTATGTTAAAGAACAGTTTGCATGGAGACATTTCTACTGGTAAGTTCATCTAGTCATCTTATTAAATAATATCTTCAAGATTCAATAATGCAAAGCCACTTGACAGTAAAATAAAAGTCCCTTTATTTATGTTGGCTCAGCTTTAGAACAGGGAATGTTGAAAAATTGGTTCAAATATTTTTTTTTCGGTAGATTATATTATTAAATGTCGATTACCAAAGTTTCACTTTACGGAAATTTATAGTTTAAGAGATATGAATTTTTAAAATATCAAATTATTCCGAATTATTTGCTTACATTTATGACTTAATATGTCAAAATGCAACAGCCATCTTGAATATCATGTCAATTCAAGGGGTTATCTGTCAATTAAGCTTCAATTTCTGACAGTAGCTGTCATAAATCGGCCATGACAGTCGTCAAATATGTCAAATAATCTCATCATTCATTCATTGTCTATAATCGCGTTTGAGAACATCATTGTGATCGCGCTTGAGAATTTTCGTTGAATACAACAACTATCATTAAAGTCAAATTATTTTGATTCCCAGACATCAGGTCACTAAAGCGAGGTCACTAAAGCTTGCCTTAGGAAAAACAACTGAACTCAAATCGAAAGAAGGATAGGTTAGGTTATGGTTGTCTGATTTTATTTAAGAGAAAAATAGGAACCCCGCGAGGCGGGGTTCCGTCGACATCTATGGCGAAGCCCCTCGCCGTGAAAAAACAACTGAACTCAAATCGAAAGAAGGATAGGTTAGGTTATGGTTGTCTGATTTTATTTAGGAGAAAAAGGAACCCCGCGAAGCGGGGTTCCGTTGACATATATGGCAGCCCCTCGCCATGAAAAAACAACTGAACTCAAACCAAAAGAAGGATAGGTTAGGTTATGGTTGTCTGATTTTATTTAAGAGAAAAATAGGATCCCCGCGAAGCGGGGTTCCGTCGACATCTAAGGCGAAGCCCCTCGCCATGAAAAACCAACTGAAATCGAAAGAAGGATAAGTCATATATTTGTGACCGATACAAACAGTTTAATGTACCTTTTTGTCATTTCTGGCGTTTAATTATCAATATTTTCGTACTGAGGTTAGAAAAGTTATTTTCCATTTTCTCGGAAATGGTGCATCGCTGAGAGTTGTGAGTGGTATCGTTAATTCATGTAATCAGGAGTGAATCCTTTATAAACGTATGATTAATAAACAATGAAATAGCCAAGAAATTGCTTAATAAATTATCTTGATATTTTTTTTTCAAAATTTTTTTTCTCGAAAACTAAAAGTTTCCGTAGATTGCGGTATTCAAAAACGTGTTGTACACCCCCCCTCCTCCCCCCAAAAAAAATTTCATTGAAATTGGCGTCATTCCCTGTTCTAAAGTGCTTCCTTTATGTTAACTCTGATATTGTGACACTTTTCATAATATTAAAAGAATTTATTTTGTCCAATGATTTGATGTACCATTAGTGAGCTGTATATTACAGCAATAATGCAAACTAGGGTCTATTTCTTCCCACAAATGTTTCTTGAATGGTAAACTGCTACTACTGCTTTGGAGATGTTTTATCTCTAAACCTTGTGAAATAATGTTAAAGATATATAGAAATTTTTACATTATTAGTGTTCTTTTTTATTGCAACATTAAACATTTCTTGGGTGCTTTATGTTTATGCTGCTATCAATGTTATAAGTATCCTCTAATAGAAATATGAAAGAGATACAGTGTTTGTTGATTCACCTGTTACACCATTACTACTAACCTTTTGGCCTATAAATATGCTTATCATAACAGTGTCATTACTAAAATACTCATATTTTTTCATAATTACAATGTTTACTCAGGATCGACTATATGTCAATCTCATGTTGCAAAGTATATACAAAAACATCAAATATTAATAGTTATTTTTATTGAATTGTTACATGGTAGTAATGATGCATGACTCCATCAAAAAAGTAGGTTACAGTTACACACAATAAGTGTAATATGAAACAGTATCCTACTCAACATTTCTGATTCAATTTTCTTTGAAATTTTCCTTCTAATAAATTATAATATTGTTATTATTATCCTGTCTATCAAGTTTGGATTGTTAAAAACAAAATTTTATTTCACATCAGTAATTTATGTGAAGAGTTACTTATAATTTGTATTAAATGATAAAAGTTTGTTAATAAAGATAATACCAATAGCACCTCTGTGTCCAGTGAGGGGAGTAAAATCCTAGCAACTGGAATCAGTTGCTAACAAATATGCAGTTGTAATTGTTATTTCATTCAAAATAAATCTTTAAATTTTATATTTGGACAGGTACCTGACAAATGAGGGTATTGAGTATTTGCGAATCTTCCTCCACCTGCCACCTGAAATCGTGCCAGCGACCCTGAAGCGGTCCGTGCGTACCGAGACCGTCCGCCGCGGCGCTGTGGGCCGTCCCGATGCCCCCGCGCGCTCCGCAGAGGACCGCTCGGCCTACAGGCGCGCGCCCACCACCCCTGGCGCCCCTGGTCATGATAAGAAAGCTGATGTCGGCCCTGGTTCCGCTGATGTTGAATTCGTAAGTTCTTTTGACTTCTCATTTGATGTTGTAAACAGTTGAATCCTGTGGTGTGCGGGTCTCTTAAGAAGCAGCTTGTATTTCTTTGTGGCCGGCATCATTTTGGTTGCCCAAGTATTATGAATTAACATGAATGGTCAGGGGTGAACATGTAGCATTAATAATTATTTTATTTACCTTTTATTTACCAAAACAGTATTACAGATCTTATAATTTACAAGTACCATTAGAGATACAAAATATACATAATTATGTTTCCCAGCTGTGTTAATAGAACTAGCCTTGTTATTACTGGATATATATTCTGCCTATGGACAACTTCCCTTCTAGGATGTGTTGACGACTGAAAAGGTAGACTAGATTGTTTTGCAAACAACTTAAAAGTAGTAAAAAAATATTACTTTCAAAGTTATTAATGTGTGCATATTATCTTTTATTTCAGAGAGGAGGTTTTGGGCGTGGCAGGCTAGCACCTTAAAATAAGTTTTAATAAAAATAATCTTATTAACAATATCTCTTTTAATTTGCACCTTAAGGCCTGAATTCCTCATAAGCTTAAGTAAGCGACACTCGCCTGCAGCGTCATAGTGTGGTGCTATGTATAAAGCAATGTACATTGTTCGTATGACCAATTTCGCTAGGAAGGATTCTAAGATTCCTATGGAATTTTTACATCCAGGAAAATTATATAAATAAATAACGCTTCACACTCATAGCCCCACACTAGGATTCCCTGTGTCGTGGGTGCCATGGACAACACACAAGACATGGACACTACACCCAGACCGAGAACAGAAATTCAAACTCATCATTCTAATTTCTGCATCGCTGGGAATCGAACCCAGGACCCTTGGCGCGGCGATTAGGCATGGTAACCATTGCGCCACACGGGTCGTCAATTAAAATTGATATTTGAATACAAAGACAAGAAATATCAGCTATAAAATGGATTATTCGCAAATGGTCAGATATAGATTGTCAAAATAATGGAAAGGCAGTTTCTAGCAAAAACTATTTCACAATTTTAAGGTTTGAATGCGATCGCGATGTACAATGGACCTCAGGATGGTGGACTACTAAATCAAGTGAGAGGGCATCGTGAAGTTGTACCTTGATTGCACATAATGTTCATAATAATGAAGACAGCAACTCGGTTCACAAAGACCTGTCAGTATACCAAGGCAACACATTTTATGTTGGTTTTTATGGTTAAAAATGTTGTCTTCGAATTTTCTCAAGTCATGTTTAAAAAAAACATTATAGACAAACTAGAGTTTTAATGACAATAATTTAATGCCATCTACATTGATATTCCATTTACATAATTGTTTTTATATATAAACTGTAATTCTGAATCGAATTTGTTATTTAACCGGTGTACACTTTTGGTGGGTCGGGTGTAGCGAATTCTCCCAGTTTATCTATGTAGTAAAGATGTGCTCTGAACGGTTTCAGTTCCCATGGAGCCTGATCTTCTATTTGCGTTAGATTAACACCCAAGTCCTCCAATGTTGGTACTCCACTAACTAACTTATCAGTTGTAGCTTCCTGTAAAACAAATTTATTTATAAATATTATTTTTACTTCCTATACCTCCTATGGTCACAATGACATCATGACAAGAACCTCTAGATATACATAGACCACTACCCAAATCATTCAGACTGATAAGTTACTTTATTTCTTTTGAAAATATTATCATAAGGTCAGGCTGCTAAATCCCTTGAAAGGGAGGCAGTGCTGTTCCCTATACCTTAACCTGCTAATCCCACTACTGTATGAAAAGCAGAATCATTGACAATAATAGCATAGTCTGCATAAAAAATAATTCACACGACGATCACAGCACCATAGCATAAATGTGTTGTGTATGGGTACATCCTTTTATCGTCCCATCAGTACTAACGACACGGTTTACGTCGTCATTCGTCATGCGTACCGCGAAGAAATCGCCCGCGTCGGTGTTTTCGGCTACTGGCTTTGTCATAGCCTCCATTCTCCATTCGTCCATACACTCATTCCAACAGATAAAAGCTATACATACATGTAATCTTGCTATAAACATTATTATTAAGTATAACTTACCTTTTCAAGGCCTTCCCAATGTAGATCGCCCCAGGGGTAAGCGGGCGAAAGGTTCGCAAGTGCCACTTTTAGTGGGAATAAAATAGGATCATACTTCATGTCATAGCTTCGGTATCCCCACTTTTCGTCCTTCCTCATCAACTTATAGAACCATTCCACCAAATCATGAAGCAGGTAAGATTTAGGGCTGAAACATTGAAAAAAAATACAAGTGAATAACATTAATTATTAATTACCATTCAAGTTCCAATATATTGAATTTTGAAGTGAACTTCTATATCTACACAGTGGAGAATGGAACGTTTAACACTCCACAAGTACTATGCAGTTAATTTACTTTGACAAAATTGATGTTTTTATTTATTTATATATATCAGCTTATGTACTATTACAATATTTTACAGTCTTCCGAACTGAGAGCCAGTTTTTCGGCAGTAGTTCTGGTGGATACTTATGAGTTATGTTGTATAGAAGATTCACTTTCTAGTGCAGAAACTAGTCCTAATAATCTTTTATCTTTCTCCTGTAAATGTGAAAATTTGTGAAGATATTTGGATGTTTGTTCCTCAATCACACCAAAACTACTTAACCAATTTGGCTGAAATTTAAAATGGTGATAGTCTATTCCCTGGATTAACACATAAGGTACTTTTTATCCTGGAAAAGTTCAGGCTTTCCACGGGATTTGTTAAGAATCGACATCCGCCAATTGTACGTTCATATTTAATGTAACTATTTGTCATTTGTAATTTTATGTGTACAATAAAGATAATTTGTATTGTATTGTATTGTATTGTATCCACGTGTGAAATCTTCCATCAGCATGACTACTATACTACCACCAAAATATTGTTTCTTAGCAAGTACAATTCAAAACAGCTCACCCCACAGCTTGGTACACTTGGCATCTGGTATCTGGATCGCGTGCAATGTTCACAATGCCCTGTGCCACATCGGACACATACACTGGCATCTTTATGGTTTCTTTGCCATTCTTGTACAAGGGCATGTAAGTATCATTTATACGCCATATGCTGGCAAAACTCCTGAAAGGTTAATGTTGTCATTAAGGCCTTTTTAGGGTACAGAGGTTAATAAAATAATACTTGGTTGCAGTAGCTCTTGGGTTCAACACACTCATCCACACAACAAATATTATAATAAAGCCTAAATTACCTTAAGAATCGGTCTTCCGAGCCATAGATGTCAGATGCTCGCACTATTGTTGCAGTGGGGAATTCTTCCTTCACGGCACACTCTCCCAAATACTTGGATATCTTGTACATGGATGGTTTTTTCATCACAAGAGGAGTAGGATTCTCTTCAGCATTTAAGTAAGATAGATGGATAAATCTTTCAACTCCCATTTCTCGGCTTATCCTGTAAAATATTTTATATTATTTACATTTGATTTTACTTTATTATTTTTGGAAGTGATTATAATATGAGGTTACCTTGCAAGGCGACGGGCCCCTTCTACATGAACATCCATGTACTTGAAATTCTTGGTCTCATAGTCACGACCCACTAAATTGATTACAACATTGGAGTAACGAACTGCTTTAGCAATGGACTCCTCATCTCGAAGATGAAAAGGAGTAAAAAGTACTTGTCCAAGATCTCCAACCACTTTTAACCTTTGAGCATCGTAAAAGTCACCTCTGTAGGGCAAAATCAACTGAAATATTCATGTTACAATTATTATACTGAACAGCATAGGGCATTTTTCAGAAGTAAATGTAGGTTTAGGATTTAAATACCTGAGTGCCGATTTTACCAAGTTTATTGCACACATATCGGCCAACAAAACCTGTGCAACCAAACACAGTTGCTACAATCCCACTGAAGCTGCTCCTTCCTCCTGTGCCTCGTTTGTAAGCAGCCAGGTTAAGCTTCCCATCAGAACTGTATTGGGCCGACTTGATGTACACAACACTCAGAGCACCGTTTTTGGCTACAAGCAATAAAACAGCATCCTTAGTAGCTTTACTTTTCACTAATTTTTGTATTGTAATAGAAATTGCTAATGTTGATCCAAAAATGTCAATCCCCTTGGATAGAGAATTATGTAATTATAAAAATCAACAAATAAAGAAAATTAAACGGTGAAGTATATACACTTACGAAGAACTTTAGAAGCCAAATGGCCTTTTAAGGCTACAGTAGCCATTTCGAGGCCTTTATTGTTTTATTTCTCTTGTAAAACAGGCTGAAAATTGTTGCAAACCCCCTATCAATCAATTGCGAATTTTCACACAGCTGTCTAGTCCTGTCATTTTAACAAGTGTGACACTGACAATCACAGAACTTAACTGCATAATTTATGTCACAGATCATCCATCCAAGGCCTCCCCTAACTTGCACCACTACATAATGTTAAACAATAAACACTACGTTTTTTATAATATACATAGTGACAAAAGAAATATATGACGGAGGCAAAGTACAATATCTTTGGGCGAAGGTTACATTCCGATAAATATGAATTAATATGATATTTGTGATCCATCAATACGATAAATTATGATAGATTAAGATAATTGAATCATCCAATCTTATCTAAAAATATCAAAACATTCACAACAATATTTTGATAGCCGGCTCAACGAAAGAACGGACATCTATACTCCATGGATGAAAGGCAGACACAAAATATTTTTCTATCTATGCCCGTGAGTTGTCATTACCAAAATGACTCATTTTGTTGTCATTTGTCAGTCAAATGTCAATGCCAGTTATCTATCTGTCAGCTGGATCAGGTAGGGGCAGCAGGTCACAGGTCAGTCAGGGAGGGATTCGGTTCATTCGGTAATTTGGGTCGGTTAAGGGGTCAAATACCAAAATTGAAAAAATCTAAAGTAATTCGTTTACTTTACAGCTATAGCAATTTGTTAAGAGTGGAAGCGATTTTCTTTTTCCTTTGAAAATGAACGAGGAAGAAATCAATGCGGTGGCTGGCAACGATTTATCAGAAATTGCTGGAGTGCTCAATAGATTTCTGAAAAATGTGAGGCTGTGTGAAAACAATAAGTAGTTGCAGTGTTGAAATATATGTAATGGAACTTATAATATTATTTGTTTCAGAATGAAAACATTTTTTCATTTCCTTATTTATCGGAGAATAACAATCGCGTTACTTTGTGGTCAGCTCTGTTCGAACATTTGCAGAAAAAATCTTCAGTTTCTATTCACGTCTTATGCCTCGCTACAATCAGGCTGTTGAGGTAAGCCGCTAGGTTTCAAGTAATTATTGATTGTGAACAATGATTAAGATAAATTTGTATATAATATTAGGCTAAAACATTATGAATTTTCAGCCGCGACAAAACCGACTTAGAGAATCTGATTTGTGAAAAATGGATGACTGCGTTAATAGAACGAGCTGGCTTGTACAGTTTCTTGGATCCAGAAGAAAATGCTACAGAAATACAGTTGCCAGAAAAGGAGATAGTTGTGGAAGCAATGAAGTGCTTGTGCAACATAGCTTTTAACAGTGATGCCGCCAGGGCTCTGTGTGCACAAACCGAGATCGCGCGAGGATTAGTAGCCAGACTGAGGTCCTATAAGGAAATACCATTCAAGGAAGACATCATGTTATTTGACATGAAATTACTTTTTATACTTACAGCTCTACGACAAGATATAAAGCATAAAATAAAGAATGAGTTGCATGGACCGGATTACTTGATTAGTTGCCTCAATGAGCTTGTAGTGGAGGCATCATTAGCAGAAATTGGGGCAACAGCAAGTAGTGGGACTGGTGAAGAAGGGAATCAGTATTGTTTATTAAGTGTAAGTTGAGAAATTATAATTATTTATTACAAAACATGCTTTATTCAGGTTATTACAATATATCAATGTAATAGACTGTGTGTAGCTTTATGTATTTCATATTATAATCATTGGGGGTCTGTTCAAAGTATAATACAATGAGTTACCTATGTTGCATTTGTTGTTGTTTAGGACAATCAACAAGCGATTGCTTGTGAGATACTGAAGACTCAGTTCAACTTGATACTGCAAGCTGGTACAGAAGAACAAGTGGATGAGGCTGAGGAAGCCATGTATTTGAAACTAATGCCTTCCCTCACTTCTCTACTGTATGCACACACTTCCAGTGAGGAGAAGCTTATGGAATTGCACAGCAATGTTGCCAATCTGTTGACGAGGTATGTTTTAAATTAATAAACAATTTATTAGACTGAAAAATTATTTATCTGTAGTATCAGTTTGCTAAAACCTTTTGTTTCATGTATTAGAAGCAGGTGAGTGTTACAATCATTGTTTGTTTACAACCACTTTTAAAATAAATAATGTTAATGTTAGATGGACCCTGAAAAATGTATGGAGTTAGGAATGCTTCATATAAAATGTAGATACCAAATGTATATGAAGAGTTTTAGTAGCATTCATCAAAGCATTTATTACAGACATAAACTAACACAATCATCAAAATCATTTTTCAGTTATGTTCAGGACTTGTTAATAATTTTAAAATAATTTCGGACAGGTTAATAATTTTAAATATATTGCAATGGACATACTTTGAGTGTTTACATTATAAGCAAGTGCTGTAATGTATTAGCATGTATCTGTATGACTATAATCATGATTAAAAAAAAGGATCTCCTTCCATTTTAATGAAAATTGGCATTACATTAAAATCTAGTTAACTGCTGCAATGAGTCAAATCATGTGTGTTTCTCAAAGATGTGTGACATAAATTGGTTACTCATACATTTGATTTACTGTATGACAGTAAAGCATAAGCTTGGTATTATCTTTTAATTATGACATGTATCATTGTGATACAATATAAAATTTTTAAAACCAATTCTGGAAAAATAGCATTTATGGTTTAACTAACTTACTGCTAATTAATAAGAAATTGTTATGGGATCTATTGAGTTAGTAACTAGGCCAATTTTCTCAAATACATATCAACAATTCATTAAAATAAACATTATTCAGATAAAATCATACAATGACTTTTACTCTTTGTGACCCATTTAGTTTTTGAAAACATTTAGTTTAGCTAGTCATTGTTTTACGTATGTATTTTAAAATTGTCCTCCTGTGTATTCATAACTATGCAACTTCCAGTGTACCTCCTGCATTTTATCAATACCTAACACCCAAGCTTGATGAGGGAGAGCGGGCTCAATATGTGTATAATGGTAGAAATATGGATGCACTGCAGTCATTACTTCATCTGCTACTGTATCGCTTATCAATTACAACTGTGAGTAACCTGAAATATTTGGTTTTGTATCACATGTCTACTAGTTTAATACTGCCAGTAAATGCTAGAAGAGTTTTGTCATAGAATCATTATTAGTGTGTAGTTTAGCACACTAAAAATGTGATCATTTAGATTTAGAATATTTCTTAAGTTTTTACTGATAAGGAAATTAATTCAATACACTTTGATGAATTCAATAAATTTTTTTCGTCCAACATAAAAAAAAATGTTTCATTAATTTTACGTCAGAGATTTATGTTTCCATTTCATTGTAAAGGGTTAATGCATTTCAATTTGAAAAGATAAGTACCTAGTAATAAAGTAAGCTTGACGGCATTGAAAAAATATTATGTAACAAGAACTGAACATTGCACATGGAATGGAATCCAATTAACCTAGTTTCGTTAGAGTTATACTAATAGATGTATTCTGTAATATGATTAAAATTTTAGAGCACAAAAAATCAATACGAGAATCTGTCCCCAATTCTGACGGTATTGAACAAGAGTGCTCGGGGTTGTCGGGAGCAGCGGAAGTACTTGCGGCATACCGTGCTGCCGCCGCTGAGGGATGTGTCTCGCCCGCCGGAGAAAGGGAACACCTTACGCAATCAGCTGTGCCGGCTCCTCACTACACCTGTGACGTCTGTTAGAGACCTAGTTGCTGAGTTCCTCTTCATACTGTGCAAGGAGAAAGGTAAGGATTTATAACTTATGAAGAAAGATTATTATTATATTACTACTTGCTTTGCTTTAATGATTTGTTCTAGTACATTGCGAATTGATCGCGTCGCATAGTCGTTGCATTGCTATCGCGTGGCCTTAGATGACACGTTTGTTTGCTAGTTTTTACCAAAATAATATCCTCCTTTTTTGAGGTCGGTAAAAAATTGATTTGTGGTTTATTCGTATGTTAATATTGTCAATCACCCGACTTAAGTATTCCTTTGTGTTTCAGTGGGTCGGATGGTTAAGTACACGGGTTTCGGCAACGCAGCAGGGCATCTCGCTCAGAAGGGGCTATTGGGGGGGAGGGGCGCGGGAGGGTCGGGCACCACGGTATACTCGTCAAGCAGCGACGACTCCGACACGGAGGAATACCGCGAGGCGGAACCCCACATCGATCCTGTAGTGGGCTGCACGAGGCCTCCTAGATCCAATCCCTTTGAGGGCATGACTGATGAGCAGGTATGGTGAAAATTATATGCATTAAACATGTTTTATCTTCAAGTTAAGGGTATGTTAAAAATCAGGTGTTCTCAAGTCCTATCTGATCTGAGGTAGGTCACCATCACCTCTACCATCATAATCCTCATCAAAACTAATTTTGGATGATTTATAGCATACAAAAACATTTGTTAGAACTTTTAACTTCCTACTGCGCTAGGCGTACCTTTAACACTATTTCCACCCATGTCGATTGTACTACTAGTAAACTAACTTGTGACTAGTCAAAATTAAATGTATTGTTTACTATAGTAAAGTAAAACTAACAAATCTAACAATTATTTTATCCTCACTACTAAAGTGTTTGTTGCTACATTTAACCCTAATTATCCAGAAATTCCATAAATATATTTTCGGAATTAGTTGCTATCTTCTATCTATACTAATATTATAAAGAGGAAAGATTTGATTGTTTGCATTAAATAGGCTCCGAAACTACTGAACCGATTTGAAAATTTCTTTCACTGTTGGGAAGCTACACTATCCCCGGGTGACATAGGCTATATTATATTATAAAAAACATTAGGGATCCTTAATAAAACTCCAATAATGTAACCCAAAGTGTAAAAAATAAAGAAAACCGAAGCAAAGCGAGGGCGGTTACTCGTATTATATAAAACACAAAAAATATTTGTATGGATGTCCTTTATAGACTCTGAAACCATCCAACCGATATACCTCAAAATGATTTCATTTGAAAAGCAATAATCCGAAGGTGGTTTGACACCACTAAAACAATGCATTAGGCACATTTGGTCCATTGATAAAGTCGATTTTCCACTTTTCCCATACGACAATGTAAAGATGGCGCATCAACGTCAATGTCAACACAAAAACACTGATCTGTCATTCTTATCAAAAAAAAATTAGCGTAGTGAAACACGCCGGTTATGGATAATTATATTATATTATATAATAATAATTTCTTGTAGAAGGAATACGAGGCGATGAAGCTGGTGAACTTGTTCGATAAGATGGTGTCGGACGGCGCGGTGCGGCCGGCGCGCGTTGGTCCGGACGGTCGCCCGCACCCCGTAGAACATGTGTTACAGCTGCGGGAACAACCCACGCCGCCGCACACATAGGCCGCAGTTACTTGTAATGTGCTTCCGTAGGGATGTTGACACTAACTATGAATTTATGTTTAGTTTAATGGTAACATTTAAACACCTAAAATATTATTATTTTGTCGAAATAAATCACAATAAATTAAATATCGTTAATTGAAAATGTTAAAAATAGTACTCACTGTCACCTGACCTCAAACGCCATTTTGAGCATATGACGTCATTGTTCGTATTTTAAAAGTAGTATTGAATATTCGTTAATGATGTCACGGGACGTTTTTGGTGGGAAATAGATACATGTATTGATTTTTACTTATGAATTTTTGTTTTTAAACTGAACATTATTATTTTTATAATATTTTTTCGTGAACATTAAGGTTTTATGTATAAAATTAGGCAACATCCCTATTCACGTAAGTAACTTTTGGAAGTATGAGTATACACAAGGTGAAGAAATTACGATAAGTAATTACAAAGTGGGTTTCATTTGCAAATTTAACGGTGAGTTAATCAGTAAGTTACTTATGTGTAAAACTTATTATATTAAATTATGTAAAGGCGGCCTAAAGGGTTTTGACACTTTCCTATGTTCAGAGACTCTGTATAGTGACGTGCTCTGTATAAACCAGAAAACATCGTTAGTTTGAGCAATTCATTATTCTCTGAATTTAAGAGAGTTATAACCCTTTTAAGGTCTTATTTCATTTACCTACATTTTGATACTGATCGCACCATATTATGATTATCTGAATTTAGTGAAATGAAATAAGACCTTAACTTATAACGACCGTATTGTTGATAGAGACAACTTGTCACGCTCAATTTTAGGTTATTTTCGACTACGCCGGTGGTAAGTCAAAAATAGCATTTTTACTATGTGAAAGTAATGAAAGATTCCGTTTACATGTTGCATTAAAGTCTTGCGTGACGTCATTGTACGTATGAAAAACTACATCGGTTTTGGATGTTTTGATGCTTATTAGTGAATAAATAATGCTTATTATTGGATCTGTCTGTGTTTTAAGTGCTTACAGATCTGCAGGGATATATTCCAGATATTCGCAGTGACTACATATTTTAACTAGAAAGCATGGTCATTTGCTACTTGTATAGAATATGGAGTATGGTCTTATCACTTTACAATGTATCATTGTTGTATGATGCACAAGAAGGGCATTGTATAAGATAGATGATTACCCTATGTTTAGCATTACTAAGCTAACTTGATTCAGACTCTTTAGGGGCCATCCATTAATTACGTCACAGGTTATAGGAGAAGGGGAGGTGGTCGGTGTGTGTAAATTTCATGACATCACATTTCAAAATCTAATAATAGAATTGGTAGGTATGTATAGGTAAATATAAAAAAAAAAATAATGAAAATAAATCTTATTTCTTAACTGCTTTTTTAATTTAATATTTTTTAGATGTAAAATTTTATATTATATGACGTCACACTAGGGGGGAGGTCTCACAAATGTTACCAGTTGTGACAAGGACTGGGGGAGGGGTCAAAAATTCATTAAATTAGTGTGACATATTTTATGGATGGCCCGTTAGTAACACAAATTGTTACAGTACAGTTAGACTTTTTAGTCGTTTGAGTGCGCTGTATCATATTATATTTAGAAGCGCCAAAAATGCATGCCTTGTATACTAAGCAATATACATAATACTATAGATTAATTATACTGATTACATCATATTTTACATTTTATTGAAAAATTCTATATTGTCTCCAATTTTTCTAGGGCTCTATCTATAGATGTAGGTATTTAGCGTTTCTTGAAAATTACGAATATTTCAAAGTTTCGGCTCTTGTTATTCATAAAAATACTACTTTTATTATAGTATTAAAATAATTAGGAGATACCCTTTATTAAATTGTTATTTCGGATTAAATTTTATGTGTAACAAAATAGTCAGCATGTAATAAAACATTAAAAATTGGCTGTTTATTGTTGATAACTTATTTAATTACATAATAAAAGATATCACATTTAGTATATTACTGAATAAGTAAGATATTTATTATTATTACAAAAAAAATGTGTATATCAGCTCCGAGGCACGACTGGAGTTAACTCCTTACGAATGATTATAAAATACATGACGTTATCGTCAAATCAGTACAACGCCAACGCCATCTAGTTTGCGATCGTCAAATCAGTAAGATTATTATTATCATTATTTACATGGCGTTGTTACTGATCAGTACCACATAACTAATAACGCATAACGCGCCTAAAGTAACGAAGGAAGTTTGATTTTACTTTCCATAAATTTTCATACCCCTGGCATAAATATGAAAATCGATTCAAAAGGAGTTAAACTCCAATTATTACAAGTATCAAGATGTTGTATAACTGTGTAGACTTAAAATTTTGGTACATTTTAATAAACTAACTAGTTCACTATAAGATAGATTACTTGTAGGTATATCTTAATTATGTAATGTGACTTCTACGTATATCTTATGTAATATTTCTTAGATTTCCTTCTGTAAGTTACTCGCGATATCCAAAGGTAGTCTTTCGATCTGTATTGTAATAAGCCCTAGTCATAAAATGTTCAGTGTCATTAATTAATGAAGTAGTAAAATATAAGTTTCCTAATTTTGTATTTAAGCTAATTTTGTATAGTTAGTGTGTTAATTTATCATAATTATTATTCGTATTTTATTTAATTAACAAAAAATAGTACGAAGGACTGATGTAATATTATTTCATGTTAAGTTTACAGTACTTATACATTCAATTCGATTTTGACTGTATTAACGATCTTCATCATTCATTCCACATGGTGTATTAACAAATTAACTTACAAACGAATACATTTATCAATGAACCTACGTATAACATAATATGTTATATCTCCATTTAGATAATGTTTTAATATATTGAATTTTAAATCTACAAAAAATGAGAGCTACTACACGTTTTTAAATCACATTTCTAAATAACATTGTTTTATAATGTGCTATGTATTATAAGTACTACAGTAAAATTATGTTGAAAAATAAATATTTTGTTTTATTTAATTTGGTGATGTAATTATAATATCTGTTTATAATTATATACATAAGTATATTTTATACATCACTAGCTGACCGGCCGAACTTCGCATCGCGTAACGATCAACGAATGTAGTGATACTTTTAACTAGCTTTTATAGTTTTAGTTGGTTCAACAAATCAAAGATCATTAAAATCGGTACAGTCGTTCTTAGCCTTTCCTCCCTCTCCCTCTCACTCGAACTCTCCCTGTCCCTCTCCCTTACATTAAGCTTAAGCTTACATATTATTTTCATATTTCTAAGTTCTGTCGAGAATAGAAAATAATTAAAGTACTAATATCGCTATTAAGAAATACTTAGAACCCCTATTTCTGATATGGTGATAGAAGGGTGAAAATTTAGAGTTGTATTTTTTAATGCCGAATCATAAAAAAATTGAATAAAAATTTGTCCAAAACATAAAAATAAAATATTTGGAGTAGACCACTTAGGTATGAAAAATACTTTAGGTTCTAATCTCAGACCTACTGAATATACACACAAAATTTCATAAGAATCTATTGGAATAAGTTCTACTGGACGTACATATATTCAGAAATATTCTCCGTAATATGTACATGCACTGTACATTATATAAACACTTTGGCATACATGTTTTTCTAATGCACACTATTATTTTAAAAGTAAAATTAAATTCAGCCAATCTGAGAATGCACGTGGAATATGCGAGCGGTAAGAGCTATTTGATTGATGAAAAATATTATTATTATCTTGTGAGGTACATTTTATATGGATATGCACTGCAGAGACCCGTAAAAGTGATAAGTACTCTTTAGGAAACCGTTCTGTATGTTCGTCAATAACATTTAGTTTATATATTCGTTAATTCATAACAGCCAATGTACATTCATAAGCCGATACAAGGGATGAAAAAGTTTACACAATGTTTCACTTCCCTCAGCATTGCGAGGCTCTACCCTTCTGCTACCCAGTTTAACCCCGAGAGGCGCGTAGGGCGGGCGGATTCTCGCACACCGCTTCAGTATATTTTAACATTTAATATGCATTTTAATAATTAATTTCTTTTACATCGTGCATATTGATTAAGAGCAAAGCGTGCTAATTCATGCAATAATTGGTTCTCAAAACCGATGTTTACTATTTCAAGTGAAATTCAGTGACCTTTCTTTGTGTCTACTTATTACTCAAAGGTAAATCAACTCTTGCAGTGAAGCCGGGTCGCGCCTGTTGACTCTAGTCGTATTTTTCTTTTGTTTCTAATCTTTACGTATGCTAAAGAGGTTTTAATATTGCTGCGCTGTATGGGAATTTTGTTTTAAGATCGTACGGGGCGTGGATTTTTGCTCTTTC
This sequence comes from Thymelicus lineola, assembly GCA_963932265.1. Classification (NCBI taxonomy): domain Eukaryota; kingdom Metazoa; phylum Arthropoda; class Insecta; order Lepidoptera; family Hesperiidae; genus Thymelicus; species Thymelicus lineola. Next base: position 6,982,311 of record OZ010687.1, on the reverse strand, counting down.
CGTTTAGCATTAATTTCCTTCTATAAAATTTTATAAATTAGGGTTGATATAGACTTTTCCCATTCGAAAATATAAGTCATATAAATGTTTTTGATTGGGAAATACTTACGTCGTCACTATGAATCAAGTGAACATAAATTAAATTTAAAATACTTATATTGAAGGATGTAGAATTGTAGCGAAAAATACTGGTACTTGTATATTTTATTTTAGATAAATATAATAGTGGTTTGTAGGTAGGTACTGATTTTGTTTGATAGATGAAAAAAGTAGATAGTAAGTGTTTACGAAGCCTACCTTTATTTAGCGCTAAACTTGAGTGTGCAATTAAATACAAGATCTGTTTTAAATAATATGGTAAGTCACCATATTTATCGAATTAAGTTTTTAATGCGTAGGTTAATTAACACTGTTGAGGATAAGTTGTTTCAACTCAGGCATATGCAAGAATATCTTCGATCATAACCCTCAAGCAATAAGTATTATATAAAATTAAAAATTTATCACATTCATATTCGATTAACCGTATCCCAGTTACAAATGATCCGTGGATGTTAAGATTTACCATTCCCATTAATATCTGACTTGGCCGGGAATCAAACCTAGGAGCCATCGTTAGGCAAAGCGACTACGATAATGTCCAACGAATTCGTACAAACAGGACTGTATTTTTATTTAGATACGGATAGTCGTCGTACCCAGCACCTGTCCTGGAGGAAGGGGGGAGGTCAAATCAGTTTTTGGTCTAGGGAGCATCAAAAAGTAAACCTACTCACTTATCTAAAATGTGGACTGTAGCTAAATGTTCGCGTCTCGTCATTGCCTGCTAACGTTGTATGTATTGCAGCAAGAATGCTGCTAGCTACCATGCTGCTAGTGATAGCTGCGGTAGTAACGTGGGCGCACGCAACGCCCGCGCCCCCGACGCCCGTGCCGTGCGAGCGCGCCCCCCCGCACGCGCAGCCCGCCGACGCTAACTACCGCCTCAACATCGCTGGGGATCCCGACCTCTTCTTACCCGGAGAACTTTATACCGGTATTTTATTTATATGGAAATGGCTTTTCTGGACCTATTCCTAAAGGCTGTGGTGTCAGACTGTATTTACCTAGAGTTACAAATTAATGAGTTTTGTAAGGGTCTCTATATTCAATGACTATACCTACTCAAAATGTGAAGCAGTGATAGCCTAGTGGGTAGAACGTTGGTCTCCCGAACGCGGGGGCCCGAGTTCAAATCCTGGCACGCACCTCTAATTTTCAAATATTATGTCCGTATTACAAGTTAATTATCACTTGCGGTAATCGGCACATCGTGAGGTAACCTGCGCACCTTTGAGTTCTCCATAAAGTTGTCAAAGGTGTGTGGACTGTGGAGTCTACTAATCCGCACTTGGCCAGATGGCCTGTACCCCTCACATTGTGAGAGGAGACCCCGAGCCCAGCTGTGGGACAATTATGGGTTGTTGCTTTCCTTTTTTATACTCAAATGTAATTAATTAATATTAAGTGTACTAAAAGTTCTCACTGCTACAGTGATAGCTAATGAATTTCCAGACGACTTAAACTTGATTCCTGTACCTACCTCGAAATAACATGCTTCATAAATCAGCAGACTCTTTGATGGTAAGTAAGTGGTCACCGCCGACCTCGAAGCGGCCTAAGAGCGCTACCAATACGATAATACCATTTGATGACATAAGGAATTTCGGATCGAGATAAGACACGTAGCAAACTTTAAAATCGTATGAATATAAGATTTGTAATGAGTAGATATAAGTTTGAATTTTCCTTTTGTAGTTTCACTACAAAGTGTAGACAGTGGGCAGGGGCCTACGCCGTTTATCGGGTTCACGATATGGGCAGAGGTGGTGCAGCCGTTGGCATTGAATGACAGCGTGGAAGAGAACAAACCCGTCAGCAACCACTCGCTCGGCGCGTTCCAGGCTCACGACGCACAAGCCAAGCCGCATGAGCTGTGCGTGCCCGCCGTCAATAACGCTACGGCACATCCCAAAACCGAAGTGCAGGTAAAGTGTAGTGGAATTACCACTCGATTTTATGTTCATGTGTCTGTGTGATCTGTATGAATTTATGCCTGCAACAGATCGTACCTAAATAAGTCGATAGTTGGTAGGTATTGTAAATACCCCGAAACACACTGATGGTTTTGAGTATTCCGTCTTCTTCTCGGCCGATACGCTGTTGACAGCACAACCAGCAGGTTCATGGATGCCTCACTTCTTCGTGATACATGGTCAAAGAACCTCAAAATGTGCTTCTTTACCTACTGTAGCCGACAAACGCTCCTTAATGGCATGTTCTTTGAGTATAGAGATCTCTTATACTCTATACTCAGAGCATGTCGAGCATTCCGTAGATATGCTATTCTTAAGCTTTTAAACTATTGTTAAACAAAGAAAAGACACTTGCCATATACCGGGCTGAATAGTTGAAGTTATCCGACTGTCAGGTGATATGGAACGCCCCGTCGCTAGCAACAGAGTCTTGCGTGCGTGTGTGTGCGCGTGCCAGCCACGCCGCCGGGGGGTCCTCGGTGCTGGCGCGCAAGATCTGCCCTGCGCCCACCGCACCCGGCCGAGTCGCACGACCTCCGCCCATCGTAGAGCCTTGCTGTGCCTGCGACGAGGCTAAATATGAGGTTTGTTTTTGTAGCTAACATACTGGAAGGATCTATGTTAGATCCGGCTCGAAGGACCAATTTATTTACCTACCAGCGGGGTAGGTGGGATCGTCGGTGCTCGCGCGCAAGATCTGTCCCACGCCCACGGGCCACGGGCTAATGATATGTTAGGTATATATTTAATGTTTGTATTTCATATTGATTTTTTCAGTTTGACGTCTGCATTCGACTTTAATCAAGCTTAGGGTTGCCAGATGGCAAGATTGAAATATCTGGACAAAACTTCTAAAAGTCGGGATTTATCGAGACAAAAAATTTTTTTTGGAAATAGTCTGCAAATGAGCTGATACGAAAAAAAGACAACGGCTAGAGCGCGTGTGCCGGGCCGCGGACGCGTTCTGTTGAATTGAGTGAATTGTCGGGACATATTGCATTTTGACGGGATTCTGGACATCATGTCGGGACAGAAATGTCGGGACAATCCAGACGAATCCCGACCATCTGGCAACCTTTATCGAGCTACTTTTTGTCATACATCCCCACAGTCATATTTGATTTCGTCGCGCGGCTTTATCCACCAACCATTTCCATTCCAGTGAAACCATTTCCAACAAAACAAGAGTAACCTCATATAATATGAACGAGACGTTATATTTTCGATTATCATTACAATTCCTTAGGTGACATTCGAAGGCCATTGGTCTAGAAACATCCACCCGCGGGATTTCCCGCCGGAGAGTGCACAGGCGCACTTCGGCGACATTATTGGCGCATCGCACACCGCGCAGTACCGCGTGTGGCAGGAGGGGCGCGTGGCCAGCGCGGGGCTGCGCCGGCTGGCTGATGATGGGACCACCACGGCGTTGGAGAAGGAACTCAAGGCTGAGGTTTGTGGGCTGGTTATTAATAACTCGTAAGCTCGTAAACTGTCGATTTTAAGTACAGAAACGTCCATAAAATTATCCAACCGACTTCCGAAAATACTGAATTTATTGATCGCTTGTAAGATGATTAAGAAGTTTGCTATTTTATGAATGTATATTAAATCTTTTTTTTTTAATTCAAAGAAAAAAATAATGCACAGGTTTAATTTAATCTATACTAATATTATAAAGAGGAAAGATTTGATTGTTTGCATTGAATAGGCTCCGAAACTACTGAACCGATTTGAAAAATTCTTTCACTGTTTGGAAGCTACATTATCCCCGGGTGACATAGGCTAAATTACATTTTTTTTTACTATTTTTCCCAAAGCTAAGCGAGGGCGATTTCCTAGTCCAATATAAAAAAGAATTAACGAAAAAGCTTCCAATTGTTTCCAGTTGTTTTGAGTTCAGATTCTCATTTTTACAAATGAAAAATTAACGAGCGAACGATGTTTTTTCGAGGTGGAACGTGAACTGGATGAAGAATTTTGAAAGCGTGTAAATCAAACGTATTACCTTTCAATAGTCATAAATTGCTTAATGATAAAACCACATTGTGTTTAGTACCTAAATAATTCAGTGAAAGTAAAATAATGACACTACTTCTTATTATAGAGCGACCACATACGCACAATAATAAAGGCGCGTGGCATAACGTGGCAGCAAGTAGCGAGCGGTGGGATCCCTAGTACGTTCGCAGTGTTCCGAGTGGACGCCAAGCACCACTTGGTCTCGCTGGTGTCGAAGCTGGCGCCCTCGCCCGACTGGATCGTGGGAGTGTCCGCGCTAGAGCTCTGCAACGCGAATTGCACTTGGAGGAGATCGACTACCCTACCCCTGTATCCATACGATGCGGGTACCGACAGTGGGATTACGTATGTGGTTAGTAATATTAAACTGACAATGAAATGGTGTTATATGATAAGTAACACCAGTTTTATAACTTTTTTTTCTAGGTAATTTACTATGGGCATCTATGCCAGATCAGACTCGAAGGACCAGTTTCTATTAAAAATTTAGTGACTGTGGTATTAAGCGTTAAAGAGTTCCCGCGTCTGGAGCCAAACCTGAGTGTAGTATCAGGTCATGCAGAACTAAAGCAATATGTCAAATTTCAACTCCTTCGGATACGGGAAAGTGGGTCGAATCTATCTTACAAGATTTGGTCTTTATAAACAGGACAATAATAAACAGCTAAATAAATGCGTTTAAAAACAGTAGAGTGTATGTGATACTGGGCACTCTGGTCAGGCCCGCCGCCAGCCGACGGTCCCCGCGGCGCCGGTGCGCGCGCTGCGGCCCGAGTGGCCCCGCGACGAGCGCTCGCCTTTCTACAGCCCCACCGGCGAGATGAAGCCCTTCGCCCGCCTGCGGCTCACTCGCCTCAGGCTCTATGAGAAGAGCTGTGATCCCACAGGTACGTAACTGCGTATACGTTATCGATGTGAAAAGGCGGTGTATAAAATAAAACAAGGTTTTTTTATTCAGCTTTTGAATTTTTGACACTAAATTTTAAATATACATATATCAAAATTGTTGTGAACAAGCGGAAAGAAACTCCCAAGAAGCTTTTTCAGTCATCGATCGAATCACATGATTGATTTTGGCAAGTAACATTATTTATTAGAGCCAGTAAGTCCAGCGGTGGTGCCCCCGCCGGTGGTGGGCGTGGGGCCCGTCACAGCGCCGGGGGGCTCGTGTGCGACGC